>CM049853.1:19598424-19998424 GCA_027422415.1 Schizothorax lantsangensis | reverse complement strand
CAGTGCGTCTGCAGCAGGGCAGACTGGGAGAGAGGGATAGGAGGGAGGGGAGGGTAAGGCGGGAGCTATGGGCGAGACAAAGGGCTGAATTGTGCCCGCCTGGCTGACAGAGAACGTCTGTCATATTTCATTGTATAACAGTCTCTTCAGGAGAGAAGTGGGGATCCAGGTACAGAGATTTTCCCCTTTAGAAACCCCCCATACACCTTCTCGTTCACCGTCAGAAACATTCATCCAGTTCAGCCTGTAAGATGATTGAGCCGCAGAGATAAGGTCAGCCAGATGAGGAAAGCAAGAAAAGGGATGGGATGGAAAGACTAAATAAAAGGAAAGAAACTGAAAGGAATGTTAGGAAGGGAATTGAGGGGGAGAAAAGATAAGAAAAGGATATAAGAGGGTATTCTAGCATAGTCACAGCCATTTCTTTCATATGGGCTCACTTGAGGAGATCTGTTTACTTTGAATATAAAGTGGCAGTACCGAACAGTTGTTTATCATGCAAAATCTAAAAAAATAAAATAATCTACATTGATTTTAAAACATTGAAATGTTTTATTTGAAAACTGAAACACTGAAAGTACCATGAAGTATATTTTGTCTGTGATTTTATCGGAAGCCCATGCTATCTATGTAGTAAGAGTCTTTGGTTTGTAAATGTCTTGCATTGTGGACAGCACAAAGCATGTTTATCCTTGAGTATATGAATGCCAAAGTCAAATCGTATTTACCTGAAGGAAACTTGTTATACTTTCTTTAAGCCTTGACTTTCCAATTTGGGTGTGTGGTAATTATTTATGAAAAAAGCACATTGTTATTGAATAGTTGTGAATGTTGATGGTATCCTTTGGTTTGTACTAGTGCTGTGTATCACCAGCAAAGTCATGATACGATAAGTTTCACGATACAGAGGTCACGATACGATACATATCACGATACGGGACTGCACTGAATTTCACCTCAGAAAAATTTAGTAAAACAGCTGTTTATTAAACACTGCATGCTATAGGGCCATTGCTAACTATAGGCAGAGCAGGCAGTTGACCTCTGCATTATGAAGGGCCTCCATAACTGTACCACAGCACAATATAGGTAATGGCATATGTTTCATGTTTACACTGGGCACTCCCCACCAGGTAAAATATTCTGATTGCTTGCATCTTGTTTTTAAGCCCATAAATAATAATGTACTCGTTCTAATAAATTTCTATTGTAATGTACTCATATTAATTATATATATATATATATATATATATATATATGTATATATAAATCATCTTAACATTGCTGGTAGGTTATCATTGCACAAATTAACACACTATCTACATATTAAAATTAAAAGAGTTCTAAACTATGCTCCCTGTATCTCAAGCACACACACACACACGCTCAGTCACACACACAGATCACGTTGCGGCCGCACACAGACATTCAGCAACAATGTTTTTGGCGCTGCCCCGCAATTTTATCAATAAATCATACAATACACAGTATCTCTCTCTCTCTCTCTCTTATAAGTGAACACGTGATGAATTTCACTTTTCTGATAATAGAATATTGAAGTGGGGAGATTGCTAAACTGCTAGTGGATTCTAGCCTCGGTGTTTGTCAGAAAGCAGTAGCGCGTTTATCCACGTGAAGAGAGTGGATTCGGACCAATGCATATGGTTGCCAGGTTGACAAAAATAAGTATCACACTTAAGCCCGATTCGGACGGTAATTGTTTCTCATATGGACGTCTGTAAAAATAAATTTACATATCACCTCAGTGATAAAACTCATGGATTCGGATGGAGATTTATTCACAGTGGAGGAGCGAGTTCTGTGATCCTCAGCATCCGGGAACGCGCTGCTCACGTGGCCAGTCACATGATTGTCTGCTGTAAATAAAATTAATTTTATTTACAAATGTATTCTTATTATTGTGTAAAATGTATTTTAAAATACT
The DNA here is from genome assembly GCA_027422415.1 of Schizothorax lantsangensis. Lineage (NCBI taxonomy): Eukaryota > Metazoa > Chordata > Actinopteri > Cypriniformes > Cyprinidae > Schizothorax > Schizothorax lantsangensis. The sequence goes on along the minus strand of CM049853.1, from coordinate 19,996,479 downwards.
TATTATTATGTAAAATGTATTCTTATTATTCCAAGCATATTTTATAATATTTATTATTTGATTATTTAAATCTCCTGTTAAAAATAGGAAAATAGACGCCTATAGTTGTATATAATTATACGCGATATATATCCATTTATAATACACATTTTAAAATTGTATTGTGCATAATAAAGCTGAAAGTTATGTGCTTTTCTTCTTTTTCTGCTCCCAAGCATCATGAAGTTTGTTCTTTTAAATACAGCATTTTAAAACTTTAAAACGAAGTACAAAGTTACACCGAAGTGTTCGGGAGTGCTCAAAAGGGATTAAACACTGAATTTTGAATCGATTTCTTCTCGTAAACGATATGTGGATTCGGACAATTAAATTACCACAGGAACTCGGTGTTTGTCAAAAAACAGTAGGTAATTCATTTTCACGGGGGTGGGGGTGGTGAGAGAAAAACACCATCCTGGATTCGGACGGCAATTAAATCACAACTACCACCTGTATATGGTGAAAATCACTTACGTCCCCTGAGAAACCGAATAGGGCTTTAGCAGATATTTCGTATTGCGCATGTCGGGGATCGTCTCTTTATATCAGGCAACCCAGTTGTGTTCACGGTCAAACATTTTAAACATTTAAAACTGTTCTTGTACAAATTAAGCTGCACTGCTGCACACGTGCCCTAATATCGATACAGGGCCAGCTGTATCGATACTCGTATCGTCAAATCTCTGTGACGATACATCGTCGTATCGATATTTCGAACACAGCACTAGTTTGTACACATTTAGTGTAATGTCGATTAAAAATAGCAGTAACACTTGCTGGAAAACATTACTCATTTAGCTGGTTTATAAAGAGACAGACATGTTTGACAAATGGCTAGACCAATAATAATTCAACGCATGCTGGTAAGCCAGAGATCTGATTTTACTCCTATGAAATAATGAATAAGAATAAGTAAATAACTACTAATAACATGTCAATACAATATAACGCAGACTCCTCAATCTCACACATAGTTTTACAGTTGCCCAAAAATGGGCTCATTTCTACTGGGTTAGTTCTTGTATTTAAATTATTTCTGTAATTAATGAAGGTTCTGTAAGACTGTGGAAACACTGTCTGTTGGCGTAATAACTAACAGCCCTGTGTGAAGCTACATTTAATGATGTACTTAAAACCTTCAGGATAAAAAGGAGCTCTATGTTTTCCAAGATGCTCTGTTCGAATCCAGGGAACAAATACTCCTCTTTTAGTACAGTTCCCCATTACATGTCTATCCTCGTGATAGCAGGTAGCCTCAGCTAATACAGGTATTTTGAAAATGAAGATAAGTAGGCCTATTGAACAAGCATCAAACTCTTTTGTAAGTCTTTAATACCTTTCTGAATACTGCTGCAAGTTCTAAAAAAATGTAAACTCTTCTAACTTAAAGAAACAGAGGAGAAACAATAAGAAAAAGCAGTAGAGAGGACAGAAATGTATGAACTAATAAAGACAACAAAACAAACAAAAAAAAACACTGGTGGTATTGACACAGATGGAAACAAATAAAGCAAAAGCAAAGGTGAATGTCTGAAACAGAAAAAAGAGAGGCGGTTGAGGAGTGGTGCCATAAATAAATCATTCAGCAGATGTATGAGTTCTGACTGGAACTGAAAGAAAAAAAGCAGGAGCTCTGACGAGATCAAAGGAAGGTCACAGAGAAGATGAGAGAGAACATTCTGGAAAAAGGTCAACCATAATGTGAAGAACCCACTGCATGGAGCAGAGTGAAACCATCCTTCATACAGTCTGTCAGCATGTAGAGTCTGTCTACACATAAAGGAATTAACTCATTTAACCACTTTTTATTTCATATATTCCAAAAAAAAAAAAAAAACATGATCATGGAAGGTTAAGTTTAACTTATAAACAGAGAGTATAAGCTAATTAAAACAATAAATAACTCATTGCTAAACTATAATGAGCAAGCTTGTTATTGAGGCACTGACACTGACTATGGATATAATTAATATTTTGATTATCACAGCTATAATTATAAGCATCATTATCCCTGACAGTATTAATAATGATAACTATGTAGGCCAATTCAAGGCACTTTATTTTCACTATCAGTATGTAGAAAGGTAATCCTTTAATTAATCACAATGAGGTAAACTTACTTCATTCTCTGTATAATCTTTTTTAATCTCCACCCTCAACTGATATTGGTGCAATTTATTAGGTGGCATGTGTGAAGCTTGGTAGTGCATTACTGTCAGTGTAATCCAATTAGTTTGAGCACAGCGATGTTCAGGCTCCAAGCTGGTGTTGAGGGAATTCTGTCATCATGCACCCTACCGAATGCTTCCCTGCTGTGAGTAAAAGCATTAGCAACACTGCCTGGACACAAGCAGGCAGTTTTATTAGCATTATTATCACCTTTCTATAAAGAAGGTGGGGGGGAAAAGCTCTCCTCTGTAAGTAGCCTGGTGATGGTGATCATGGGAATCACCGTTTTGGTTGTGGGATCTCTCACAATGCTACCATTACCTCATAATGGGTATTTACAGAAGTTACTATTCTGAAACATGCTATTGATGATCTTTGTTGGAATTTACTAACTATTAACTATGACATTTACATCAAACTCCTAATTAGCGGCCTATTATTAGTTAATAAGGCAGTTGATAAGTTTAGGTATAAGGTAGGATTAATCTAAAATATGGTCATGCAAAATAAGGCATTAATATGTACTTGTCAGGGGTACACAGACCAGAGAGATGGTAAGTAAAGTTCAAGCAGGCTTTATTGAACACAACAGCATGGATAAGGCGTTGGATGATCAGATAAGCATAGAAGATGCAGCAGGAGGATGATCAGACAGGTGAGATGCCACACACACACACGTTTACAGGCATAGATGAAGAGGTAAACACTTTCCTTTCTTTTCTTGTAGGATGAACACAGACACTTGGAGATGGAGACATGGAGCTGGAGACTGGAGACAAGGAACTGGATGCTGGAGATCTGAGATAGGAGACTTGGGTGTAGAAATGAACAACAGGCAAGTAGACTTCAGGTGAGTAACAATCCAAGGAGAATATCTGGTAGGTCTTAGACGAGACTAGACCATCTGTGTGGCTACATCTGAAAACTGAAAAATGCTGCCTTCGGAGGCATCATTCCAAGGCAGGAAGGCATCAAGGCACGTCTGAATCCAAAGTTAGCTTCACTTCATGTCTCATGAGATACCTTCATCTGATCGATTTTTGAAGGCAGCATAGATGTATCCATCGCTGCCTTTGATATCCCACAATCCTGTGCATTCCATTCCGTGATGGTTGAGCTAAAAAATAAAGATGGCATCTGAAAGTTGCGTTTGGTGGTTAGTTTGTGTGTAAATGTATATTTCTGATTAACCTTTTGCACTTTTGATGTTATTTCTAGCGAGAAATTAGTATTATAGTAATTAAATATTTATTTAGTTATCACCAAAACTCGACACCAAACTTCTATTTTGTTGTAGATCATTAAACCATTACGCTGCCTCAGAAGCCTGTCCAAAATCAGTTCCATGAGGTGCCTTCGTGCAAAAACGCTGCCTGCAAAGTCATTGCCTCATGAGGCAGCAAGTCAGCTGCCTAAGTTTTCGGATGCAGCCTGTGTGTGTGGTGAGTCCTTTTAACCAGTGCAGGTGGAATGAGAGACAGCTGGTGATTGTGACTGGATGATTGGTGACAATGAGCAGGTGAGCAGCAGGAGGGATGATGGGAAATGTAGTTCAGATTAGGTGACAGAACTGGTGACCGTGACAATACTTTGTAAGTACTAATATAATATAGCCAATATGCTAGTAATATTCATGCAAATAAGCAACCAGTTAAATAGAATAGAATAGAGATAGTCTTTTTGTATAAATCTCATGGTCACACTATATTTTAAGGTCCAATTATCGCTATTAACAAACCATTAACTATGACGTTTGCCTCAATAAACTCCTAATTTGCTGCTTATTAATAGTTAATGTAGTTGTTAAGTTTAGGTATTGGGTAGGATTAGGAATGTAGAATATGGTCATGCAGAATATGTGCTTTATAAGTGTTAATAAACAGCCAATATGTTAATAATAGGCATGCTAATAAGCAACTAGTTAATATTGCGAATCAGTCCCTATAAGTGTTACCAATATCATTAATCTTTTCCTCTCTGGCTAAATCCTAACTTTCTACTGAGTATAAAAAATAAGTACTGCACTTGTAATAAGAAAGTACTGTCTAGTATGTACTTTTGAGTATGTAGTAAGACATTACAGCATGTGAATGTACTACTGCATCATACTATTGTGTCTTGATAAATCTATATCAACCCCTAAAGTATGTATGGATGCATTGCATTCTATTTTCAACACCTTTATTACTATAATCTAGCCTAAAATATAAGTATTCCAAGTTGTATATAGCCTTTCTCTCCAAACACTATTATAATCACCCATTCTGACATTGACATTTACAGGTGCTGGTCATATAATTAGAATATCATCAAAAAGTTGATTTATTTCACTAATTCCATTCAAAAAGTGAAACTTGTATAATGTATACATTCATTCCACACAGACTGATATATTTCAAGTGTTTATTTCTTTTAATTTTGATGATTATAAGTGACAACTAATGAAAACCCCAAATTCAGTATCTCAGAAAATTAGAATATTGTGAAAAGGTTCAATATTGAAGACACCTGGTGCCACACTCTAATCAGCTAATTAACTCAAAACACCTGCAAAGGCCTTTAAATGGTCTCTCAGTCTAGTTCTGTAGGCTACACAATCATGGGGAAGACTGCTGACTTGACAGTTGTCCAAAAGACGACCATTGACACCTTGCACAAGGAGGGCAAGACACAAAAGGTCATTGCAAAAGAGGCTGGCTGTTCACAGAGCTCTGTGTCCAAGCACATTAATAGAGAGGCGAAGGGAAGGAAAAGATGTGGTAGAAAAAAAGTGTACAAGCAATAGGGATAACCGCACCCTGGAGAAGATTGTGAAACAAAACCCATTCAAAAATGTGGGGGAGATTCACAAAGAGTGGACTGCAGCTGGAGTCAGTGCTTCAAGAACCACTACGCACAGACGTATGCAAGACATGGGTTTCAGGGTCCATGTCAAGCCACTCTTGAACAACAGACAGCGTCAGAAGCGTCTCGCCTGGGCTAAAGACAAAAAGGACTGGACTGCTGCTGAGTGGTCCAAAGTAATGTTCTCTGATGAAAGTAAATTTTGCATTTCCTTTGGAAATCAGGGTCCCAGAGTCTGGAGGAAGAGAGGAGAGGCACAGAATCCACGTTACTTGAGGTCCAGTGTAAAGTTTCCACAGTCAGTGATGGTTTGGGGTGCCATGTCATCTGCTGGTGTTGGTCCACTGTGTTTTCTGAGGTCCAAGGTCAACACAGCCGTATACCAGGAAGTTTTAGAGCACTTCATGCTTCCTGCTGCTGACCAACTTTATGGAGATGCAGATTTCATTTTCCAACAGGACTTGGCACCTGCACACAGTGCCAAAGCTACCAGTACCTGGTTTAAGGACCATGGTATCCCTGTTCTTAATTGGCCAGCAAACTCGCCTGACCTTAACCCCATAGAAAATCTATGGGGTATTGTGAAGAAGAAGATGCAATATGCCAGACCCAACAATGCAGAAGAGCTGAAGGCCACTATCAGAGCAACCTGGGCTCTCATAACACCTGAGCAGTGCCACAGACTGATCGACACCATGCCACGCCGCATTGCTGCAGTAATTCAGGCAAAAGGAGCCCCAACTAAGTATTGAGTGCTGTACATGCTCATACTTTTCATGTTCATACTTTTCAGTTGGCCAAGATTTCTAAAAATCCTTTCTTTGTATTGGTCTTAAGTAATATTCTAATTTTCTGAGATACTGAATTTGGGGTTTTCATTAGTTGTCAGTTATAATCATCAAAATTAAAAGAAATAAACACTTGAAATATATCAGTCTGTGTGGAATGAATGTATACATTATACAAGTTTCACTTTTTGAATGGAATTAGTGAAATAAATCAACTTTTTGATGATATTCTAATTATATGACCAGCACCTGTATGTCTTAAGAATGTGCTTTTTATTAAAGCACTACACAATTGTGCAATTGTGGTCATTTCAACTATGTACACAAGGAGAGTTTCAGAGAATACACAATACTAGCTAAAATAGATCTCAAATGCCAAGGACAACCCCAAAGCAATTAGCAACTACAATCACCATTTAATCATGTCATACCTAATACACAGCCTAGAGGAATCCCCCAAGGCAAGCAAAGGTTCCTTATGAACAATGACAGCCGAGAGAGCTGCCATCACCAAAAATGACAGAGATGAAAATGCATTTTTAAGTCACATTAAGAGCCCTTTCTTCTTAACCCTGGACAGCAGAAGCACTTAAATAATCAACACTATTGTATTCATACCTGTAATGACTACTGTCACAGAGACAGCCATGCATTTGCTGATACTCAAGTGAAAAGCTCGTAGGTCATTACAAACGATTTGTGATGTTCACAGTTTAAAAAGCCCACTTACATTTATTTTTATGTCATGTCAGAGCAAAATACTTTCTTTTTTTTTAAATGAATGTATCGGTTTATTTAATGTTAGATTTTATTGTTTTTAATAAAAATGCAATAGATGCTCTAAAAAGTCAAACATTTATATTAAAAATGTATTCATTTACAGCATATATCAGACATTTTGTAAATAAACCTTATACACAGAGATACAGAAAATAAATGTTACAAAACTTGTCTGTTATATATAGACAGACAACAAGAGAAAATGGATAACAAGTATTCTAAAGTACAAATAAAGTGAGAATATCTGAACAAATGATTCCAGAAATCAATTTTTTTTGCGAGGGCAGTGGGGTCACAAATAAGGGTGCCTGCAGAAACACTTGCACACAAACACATATATCAGCCTCAGCCTATCTGTGGAGAGGAACGAAATGAGATTTTTTTTTCATGGTCTGATACGGCAGTGTGTGGAAATGCGTGAGGCGTTTAATAATCACAGATTGTAGGATTGGATGTCAGAGAAGGCTTGGGTGAGGATCTATCACTGGCTCACCTCAGACACGGGAGGTCTTTAAAAGAGATGACTTCAAATACACTGAGCAGAGCTTCTGTTCTTTGGCCCATCACTGCCATGTTGGGGGGCTACACACATTCTAAAACTATTGGAGCACTTCTACAGAAACACACATGAACAGCAAACAGCGTGTCTGTTCCACATGACTTACCTTTAGATCACTTTCAGGAAGACCAACTGCTAACACACACACACACACACACACACACACACACACACACACACACACACACACACACACTACATTCAGTACCACCTAAATGGAGTCTGATACAAATCTGTTTACCCCCCCCCCCATTTCTCTAAGCAGCTGGGAACACTGAGCTATAACAATACAAACCACTCAAAAAAATTAAATAAAAACCTGGATGAATGCAAACAAAACAAAACAAAACAAAGCAAAGCAAAACAAAACAAAACAAAATAACGAAACACAGGTTTCCAGATGCCATTAGATGCATCCCAAATGACGCATTATACACTATGCACTTATATACTACTGAATGTACTCAACCGTGTAGTTTATGAATTTTAGAATGTTATTTTGTTATCCATAGTGACTGATAGCCCCTCCACTATGCAATTAATGCTGCAACAGCCGAGTGCATGAAGTGGTGCATCATCCAGGTATTTAAAGTGCACTTTTTCTTTTTGGAATTTTCAGTGTTAACACACTACTCCCACTATTTACAAAACGGCATAAGAATAGTGCATAAGTACGCAAATTGGGATGCACCTATTGATTCAGTGGAATGGATATTGTATTTTTGTTTAAAAATACCTATGAATATTAAGTCAGTCCTTAATAAAAGAATTGTGCAAGAGCCAAAAGCAAATTATGAATTCCTCAAATTCTTATGCAAACTGTATTTTGCATTATTTTCAGAGGTCTGTATGTAACTTATTCTGTGCATTTTACTCAGAAAAGCAAAAGCAAAACAATTGCTGAACATTTTGTCCTTAATTTAATTGTGCTCAACCCATTGCATGAGTACATGAATCATTTTTGTTGCATAAACTTTTTAGCACAAATTTTAATGCACAAATTTTTAGCACAAATTTAATTTTTAGTGACGTATTTCCAACTGAAACGAAATATTGAATAGAGGGCGGAGTTTTATTTTTGCGCTCCTCCTCTCATATTTCACTCGCAGCAAACTAATGGTTGGAGGGGCGACATTAAGCATATTCTGCCCAAGCCATGGCCCAAGCCGTCAAACTGACGTCATCAGAAAAGGAATGCCATTCCAGAGCGGAAGCAAATGATCAGATTTTGATTAAAGTTTACCAAAACAAAAAAAACAAAAAATTCAGTGGATCAATTTGCGTGGATTAATTGTTCACCTTAAGACTAACAATGTGCACTAACAAAATAAATATTGTAAATTTTGATTTCATGAGGACTTAAAGTTTTTGTGCTAAACAGCAAAGATTGTGGTTGTGCCATCCATTTGCATGCCTGTGTGTTCTTTGGGCTAAGGACACAAAATTACAAAAGAATAAATATAACTACTTTAACCTCCAGCTGAAAATAAGACAAAAATGCCTTAATTTCATTGTACTGCTATTGAAAGGTCAAACAGTGAAATCATTGCTTCTCCATATTCAGTGGTCCAAAGGGTCACAAATATATTTGAGTAGGTCTGAAATGCACTTCGTTATCAGGACCGCCACTCATAGCCCTAACCATTTCCCACAGGAAAATGAAACAAAGGCCTTCATTAGCATATGTGACCCTTCATTATGCTATTGAATGATGCATAAGAGCTCCACTGAGCTTCCGTTATTAGCAAGGGCCTTCACCTTTGACCTTTCATCCCTCTTATATTTCATACTTCCTAATGATCCTTCATAAAGACTTGATGGATATCACTCGTTATCGGATTGAAGTGTCACTGGACTTTAACTGTCACGTTAGTCGAGAGACGTAGTGGCAGGCACAGGGTGGTGAAGGCTTTGATTTGAGGTTAGTTAACTCCGCATGCTTCACCTTTTACTCATTTTAATATGCCTCAATTCCACTAAGATCTTAGGTCAGGTCAGTAAAGATGAGAGGAAATGAGAAGATGAGAGAAAAATGAGAGATGTTACCCAGATAAAAAACAAGTGCGCTTCCATAATGTACTTAAAGTGCTCTATTTTTGCGCACTAATTTTGTACTTAATATACTAAAAAAAAATTTTTTTAGTACTTCTTAAGATAAACTTAAGATCATCTAAGTGTACTCAACTGTGCTATTTTGGGACACCATAAATATGAACTAAAATGCACTTTTAAAATACTATCTCTGTATTTAAAAAAATTATTTAGTTACCACCTGTAGTACACTTGAACCATCTAAGTATATTATGGAAGTGTACTTTTTTCACCTGGGTAGGGACTGACACTGTACATAACATATGACTTCAAAAATAATGTATGTCTATATACAATAGTTCAATAGTTGCAAATGCATTACTGACTGTGTACATAATTTTAAAGATTATTAATATTAATAATATACATATATATATATATATATATATTTTTTTTTTTAAAGAAACAGTACAGATTGGACTGAAAATTGTCCTGAGAGAACACTGCTCAAAGCCAGAGCATGCACAGTAACCGTTGACAAGGAATGGTCAGTTTTGAATGGCATTGTGTCTGGCCATCTGTGACTCTTGTTTGTGCTGTGAAGATTTATTTTGTTTCCTGAGTATACCAGACAAGTAACCGGTGATCAATTCACTTCTTGTCTGAAACCCAGACTCCCAAAAGAACACTCTGGGTAAGAGGTCATGACCCAAGTTTGACCTCTTCCACGTGGACATTGATCGCAAGTTAACGATTCTTTGCAATCAATATCACAGTTGGATTATGTGATTCAACCCATTCAGAAAGCTCCTCTTTATGGGGTCAGTCAAGATAATGCCCCATGAGTACAAAGATAAAAATGGAAGTTTTAATTTCTCACACAACAGAGAGTTCTGTAATACATGGCTTCGAAAAATCACTGACATTTTCAAGTCAGTCTGGTAGGAAGTCCAAGAGAGCCTTGCTCTCCTTTTTGATCAAAAGGTCAACACAGCAGGGTCTGTTATCAGCCTTATAAGCAAGCCGTGAGGAATGGGATGGCTTGGTTCCTTTATGGTTTTCAAGCAATAAAGGTTCCTCATATGCTGGCGGCATGTCTGGCGGTGTGAGATTATTGTCAAGTTTCTCCCACATGGCTTCTCTCTTTGTACAGATTTCAGAACACAGTTCTGTTGTACACAGTTCAGAAAAGCCAGCTACTGATAACACTGATTTCATCAACCTTCAGCTCTCTCTTTCTTTCTCGCTCTCTCTCTCTCTCTCTCTCTCTCTCTCTCTCTCTCTCTCTCTCTCTCTCTCTCTCTCTCTCTCTCTCTCACACACACACACACACACACACACATGAACACACACATGCACACACACATGCATCACTGCTTGTGTTCAAACAAAATCAGAGGGCTCACACACACATTGAATGCTTCTTTGTAACTAGTTTTGTTGTTTGTGCTTTTTCATTAATTATTTATCAATTCCTAGATCCCAACAAAGAGGTCAAGGAATAGTCCTGTTCACCCATGCTGGTCAATGCCATTACACATCATTCTCCATTAAAAGGAATATTTCACCCAAAAAATGAAAATTTCCTGAAAATGTACTCACCCTGTGTTAGCCGCATACCGGATGCGCTGTTGTCGTTCAAATCAAAGCGTAAATATACGTAGAAGACGTATCCGTGCGGTGCGGCTGACAGAAGAGCGTACGCAGTTTCCGTCCAGCGGATATAATACAAAATGGTGCAACGCTGACGTAGAGGAGACAAACTGTTGAATAAAGTCGTTATTTTAGTTTTCTTTGCATACAAAAAGTATTCTCGTAGCTTCGTAAAATTACGGTTGAACCCCTGATGTCACATGAATTATTTTACCAATCTCCTTGCTATGTTTCTGGACCTTGATCGTGTAAGGACCCTTGCTGTCTATGGAGGGTCTGAGAGCTCTCAGATTCCATCAAAAATATCTTAATTTGTGTTCCGAAGATGAACGGAGGTCTCACGGGTTTGAAACAACATGAGGGTGAGTAATTACTGACAGAATTTTCATTTTTGGGTGAACTAACACTTTAAAATATGTTCTATACGCAGTATACTTACACTACACACTTGACCATCTAGTGCAGGGGTGTCAAACTCAGTTCCTGGAGGGCCACAGCCCTGCAGAGTTTAGCTCCAACCGTAATTAAACACACCTGATCCAGCTAATCAAGTCCTTCAGGCTTATTTGAAAACTACGTGGTATGTGTGTTGGAGCAGGGTTGGAACAAAACTCTGCAGGGCTGCAGCCCCCCAGAGTTTGACACCCCTGATCTAGTGTATGAATTTTTTACATGAATTTTTTACATTTCTTTTTACATTTTAATTTACATAAATGCATTTGGAAGACACAGTTTTGAATCCTATGATGTATTGCCACTATCTTTAGTATGTTTATCCCCAATCCATCCTGCTAAGCTACTGTACAACTAGTGCATAAAGTATCCAATATTCCACATTTCATTTTTTTTCAGGTGAGCAGGTACATTGTGAAATGCATTATGTCTGATTGCATTTTTCAGTGTAACAAAATGCTCACACTGCATACTGTATACTACAAAATGGTGTAAAATAGTGTAAAAGTCTGCAAATTGAGACACAAACCTGCACACGACATTTTCTTTTTTGATTGCTCTTGGATCGTAAATTTCAATGCTATTAAACTCTGCACTTGGGTTTCAACTCGACTGGGAAAACTCGTTACAGTTGTCAACTGTAAACACACAAAATAAGAAAAGCATGAAATGAGGATGTTATTTCTCAACATGATGAACCAAAAAGTGAAAAAGCAAGAAAAAGAGAAAGCAAAAAAGAGTTCATAGTCTGCTATGTGATGCTTTAATTGGCTGTGTGGCTGTTCGTTATTTGAGCTGGTATGTATTTGATGAATTAGAGGAGAGGTTCAGTTAATAAATCAGCTGAATGATGAATCAAGGCCTTAAGGAGGATATTAAGATTTATATCAGCAGCCTGGTACCCACTGACAACTACACAATCACTTCCTAGCTCACAGCAGACAAATCGACATTGCTGCAGTCAGGCCGATTCCTTATCACACAGAGGGAGAGAGAGAGAGAGAGAGAGAGAGAGGGAGGGAGGGAGAGAGAGAGAGAGGGAGGAGGGAGAGGAGAGAGAGAGAGAGGGAGAGAGAGAGGGAGGGAGGGAGTGAGGTGCCCAGGGAAGAGTGATGGAACTCAGCTGCATTTGAGATTGAAGAAGGAGGAAGAGGGTGAAAAAAGAGAGAGGGAAAAAAGAATAATGTACATGGGCATGAGAAATGGAGGGTAGAGAATGAAGGGTAGAGATGGGGAGAGCTACAAAGGAGAGGACACATGTTTCAGAGGAGAGAGGAGTTTCTTATTAAAGGCTGGCACATGAGATGGGAGTGTGTATGTGCGCCCGTCACACTCTGCCTCACTCTCAGCACTCGCTGATGGTGAGTTATTTACCCCAGTGCAGACTCTGGAGGTCACAGTAATTGCTTTTTCCTGCTCCTGCAGCTCAGAGGAGGAGAGAGGCTTTGTTCCTAAGATGCAGGTGATGTCCACCACCTGCCATCTCTTTGAAGAGGAAAATATTCTGATAGAAAGGTTATGGGTAGGAGGGCGTCATATGCGTTAGGGGAGGTGGGGACATGTCCCGGCAGGGATGTACACTAAAAAATAAATAAGTTAAAAGAGGTATATCTATCTGATTTCCAGGAAAATTGTTTAAACATTCTTAAACAAGATAAAGTTGTTTGAGGAAAAACGGTGTAAGCTAAATTTACTTGTTTTCAGAATAAAATATTTTGAATTTAGTTTATTTGTTTATTTTACAGTTAATTGTTGTCTTGTTTTAATAATGCATGCCATACAAAGGCAAAACAGTAATTACAGTAACATTGCAACAGAAAAAAATGGCTGCAAATTTAAGGCAAACTCATTCTTCATAGGAAAGATCATAGACAGGGATTTTCAAACATTTTTTAAAATATATATAATATTTCAATATAAAAATCTTTATTTATTTTTAATATTTATCTTCAGTTTCTCTTTCGTTAATACTGTATAGAAAAAAGAGGCACTTAATAAAAAGCTTTACACAACATTTTCATCATTTGTTTTGGCTTCAATATAGTAACAATATAACAACAATTTAAAGAATAGTTATTTTTAATTACAATTTTTTCCTTAGTTTCTAAATTTAAATGGGTCTATATATTAAATATAACTATATATAAATTAAACTATATACTAAATATTTAAGAGATATGATTTGTGCTTAAAACAATAAAGAAAATTAAAGAAAGACAGTTCTGGCACCATTGACGTAAGGTGATGTCTATGGAGAAGGAGAAAAGACTAAGCACACAGATGCAAGGAAAAAATGAGAGGTAAGAGATGAGCAGAGAGAAAGTGAGAAGAGAGAGAAACTGATCTTAATAAGGTAAATAGAGTGAGAGAAATGAGAAGAGATTCAGATAGAATGGGTTTCTTAACTGTTTCCCCTCTTTCAAGAACAGCATCCAAACAGGCGTGAAGGAGAGTAATTGATGTTGCGGTTGTGGCTGCTGAGGATGTGAAGTCAGTGTCTGAGCTCTATTAGAGAACTAACAGATGGGTTTTCACCCTTGCTCATAATTAAGCCTAAAGAACAACTGAACACTCAAAACCATTTAGTTGCACGAGTAATGAGCTAAATTAAAGGTCTGACGAAAAGAGCAGGATTACCTTTAGACTCACCAGCCATAACGGAACCTATTAAAAGAATAAACACACACACACTTGATTTTCTGGGTAAACATTCTGTTACATAAGATGTTACACATCGGTGATAATGGCTACATTTATTGTCTCAGAAAAATGGGATATTGAAAACCTAGCATTTGATTCTCTCATCTTAAACCTACCTCAGAATTCTAGTATTTGTAAGATTTTTCCTTGATCAGCCTAGACTTAAAAATATTTTCATGGGTGCTTCCTTTACGCAATTATACAAACTGTCAAGGCGCCGGTCTGATCTGGGTTTGTTTGTGTTGTGACCTGGTTTGTCTGGAGCACATGGCTGTCAGTTGGTATTTGTGTTTGCCATGCCCATGTGCTCTATTGTCTATTGTTACCCCGCCCCTCTTGTTACCTGATTATCTTGTTAGGGTTAACACCACTGATCTATATATAATGACTGGATCGCTCGTTGCGTTCTAAACTGCCGACAGGCAATGAAACGACTGGAAGTGTTCGATCCGCCATCTTACTATTCCCTACCAGCATAGAGCACCATTGAGTCACATGCAAAAATACAAAATATAGCCTATTTCTTTATGTACGTAATTATTCAGGATTATTAAACATGAACGTATTAGTATCAGAAATTGATTTGAATATACAATGAATAATAGCCTCTGTTACTATATTGCTCTATGTTGTACTGAAATGAAAAGCTTTACCATGCATCATCTTGAAATAAAGCTTCTTGCTTCTTCCATACTGTAAATTAGTCAGTTATTTCTCTGAATAAATTATGATGTGTATATTTTTAATGTCATGATTGAGCAATATCTATTTCAGACTCTCCAAGATCACGCAAATATGTTTACTAGCATTACCGTTTATGTAAAATGTAACATAAATGCTAAATTAATAATTAATTTAACCACCGTTTAAATCATTACCTGCTTCAAAACGAATGCTGTTAACAAAATCATTGTTGAAACATTTGCAGTTAGCTTACTGTACGAATAAAAACACTATAACAAAATTATAAACAATGGATAACTGTACAAGACGAAGGTATGTGTACGCAAAGCATAAATGTTTCTTCAGATTTCAGAATGAGCACTTTGTCGTTTGTTATATATATGTTGAGGTCGTGTCTGTCTGATGTTTATCATGTTCATCTGATGTTCGCTACTGTAATGTATATGAACGTAACTTTTTAATAAGCAGGGGAAATTCCCGACATTAAAAAAATAACCGTTTACCTGCCTAGGATGTTTGCATTGTAAGAATGCACAGGGATACTTCAGATTTAAAAACGCTGACTTGTTAGGTGATGTTTTCTCATTAAATTAGTACGATTTCCTATTAATTCAATGGAATGCATTGGAACAGTGGGGAATACCAATATGGTAGCGCGGTGGCTTCATTTTCATGACGCCATGAGCAATCCAGTTCTCTATTATAGATCAGTGGTTAACACCTGTTTTAGATCATTAGTCTCCTTTTATATTCCCTTCCCCCTTTTGCTGCCCAGCTCCCCCATCGGCTCTGGCTGCTGGATTCCCTACTGCCTGCCACCTTCATCCCATCCCTGGCTGTCCGGCTCTACCTGCTTCCCTGCCCTGCCCTTCCAGTTCCATCCATCCAGCTGCTCTGCTAATATCAATCTTGTCCTCCAGCCTCAGAAGATTCCAGTCAAGCCAGCCAGGCTTCTGCCTTCACCCTCCTGGAACCACTTTCCCTCTCTCTCCCACCGTCCCCATTCCCTGTGCCCTGGTGCTCACTGGAGAGCTTGTCTGTCTTGTTGCTCTTGGCCTGTTGCTCTCTGCCATTCGCTCTGAAACCCCTTCCCTAGACGCCTCCGGCGGAGCTGACATTTACTTCCTCGGACCTGGCTGGAATCTCTCCTGGTTACCCTCTCGGACAGTGGCTTAACGATTACTTCCTGAGTTTCTGTTTTGTGTTTAGAAACTCAATACATCTCTTTTATCCCTGCAACTGATTCCTTTTCCTTTACCACCCTGACACAAACACTTATGTGAGTGGAAATACAATCCAAATCTCGTTAAACATATACTTAAAGTGATAGTTCAAACAAAAATCATGTCATTCCCTCATGTCATTCCAAACCCGTAAGGCTTTTATTCATTTTCAAAAAGAAAATACAGATAGCTTTAATGAAACCTAAAAGTATATTTAACCAAAACTTTTATGCTTCAAAAAGTTCATAAAGACATCATAAAATGAACCCTTATGATGAACAGATTTAATTTAAGCTCGTATTCACATACAGTCAGGTCCATAAATATTGGGACATCGACACAATTCTAACATTTTTGGCTCTATACACCACCACTATGGATTTCAAATGAAAAGAACAAGATGTGCTTTAACTGCAGACTGTCAGCTTTAATTTGAGGGTATTTACATTCAAATCAGGTGAACGGTGTAGGAATTACAACAGTTTGCATATGTGCCTCCCACTTGTTAAGGGACCAAAAGTAATGGGACAGAATAATAATCATAAATCAAACTTTCACTTTTAATACTTGGTTGCAAATCCTTTGCAGTCAATACAGCCTGAAGTCTGGAACGCATAGACATCACCAGACGCTGTGTTTCATCCCTGGTGATGCTCTGCCAGGCCTCTACTGCAACCGTCTTCAGTTCCTGCTTGTTCTTGGGGCATTTTCCCTTAAGTTTTGTCTTCAGCAAGTGAAATGCATGCTCAATCGGATTCAGGTCAGGTGATTGACTTGGCCATTGCATAACAGTCCACTTCTTTCCCTTCAAAACTCTTTGGTTGCTTTTGCAGTATGCTTTGGGGTCATTGTCCATCTGCACTGTGAAGCGCCGTCCAATGAGTTCTGAAGCATTTGGCTGAATATGAGCAGATAATATTGCCCGAAACACTTCAGAATTCATCCTGCTGCTTTTGTCAGTAGTCACATCATCAATAAATACAAGAGAACCAGTTCCACTGGCAGCCATACATGCCCACGCCATGACACTACCACCACCATGCTTCACTGATGAGGTGGTATGCTTAGGATCATGAGCAGTTCCTTTCCTTCTCCATACTCTTCTCTTCCCATCACTCTGGTACAAGTTGATCTTGGTCTCATCTGTCCATAGGATGTTGTTCCAGAACTGTGAAGGCGAGGGACTGCTCATGATCCTAAGCAAACCACCTCATCAGTGAAGCATGGTGGTGGTAGCGTGGGCATGTATGGCTGCCAGTGGAACTGGTTCTCTTGTATTTATTGATGATGTGACTACTGACAAAAGCAGCAGGATGAATTCTGAAGTGTTTCGGGCAATATTATCTGCTCATATTCAGCCAAATGCTTCAGAACTCATTGGACGACGCTTCACAGTGCAGATGGACAATGACCCAAAGCATACTGCAAAAGCAACCAAAGAGTTTTTGAAGGGAAAGAAGTGGACTGTTATGCAATGGCCAAGTCAATCACCTGACCTGAATCCGATTGAGCATGCATTTCACTTGCTGAAGACAAAACTGAAGGAAAAATGCCCCAAGAACAAGCAGGAACTGAAGACGGTTGCAGTAGAGGCCTGGCAGAGCATCACCAGGGATGAAACCCAGCGTCTGGTGATGTCTATGCATTCCAGACTTCAGGCTGTAATTGACTGCAAAGGATTTACAACCAAGTATTAAAAAGTGAAAGTTTGATTTATGATTATTATTCTGTCCCATTACTTTTGGTCCCTTAACAAGTGGGAGGCACATATGCAAACTGTTGTAATTCCTACACCGTTCACCTGATTTGGATGTAAATACCCTCAAATTAAAGCTGACAGTCTGCAGTTAAAGCACATCTTGTTCGTTTCATTTGAAATCCATAGTGGTGGTGTATAGAGCCAAAAATGTTAGAATTGTGTCGATGTCCCAATATTTATGGACCTGACTGTATAAGCAATCCACATATATAGAGCACATCTAATATGTTCAACAGAATCTCTACCTTATGTGCTTCATATGCAACAAAGAACCTCCGAGCTTGTTCTCGTGGAAGCTCAAACATTACACGCAAAACAAACCTATTTTAAGATAAAAGACACATAACGCCGTATTTTCAGTTATATACGTTATTCTAGGAAAGGAAAGGACGTGACTTGGAATTTGTGCATTTAACCCATCCAAGTGCACACACTGAGCAATGGGCAGCCAATGCTGCGGCGCCTAGGGAGCAGTTGGGGTTTCGTTGCTTTGCTCAAGGATCTCACCTCAGTTGTGGTATTGAGGGGGGAGAGAGCGCTGGACATTCACTCCCCGAACTACAATCCCTGCCGGACCTGAGACTCGAACCCACAACCTTCGGGTTACAAATCTGACTCTCTAACCATTAGGCCAAGACTGCCCCGTGCACACAAACACAGGTACCTGGATCCTGATGTTTTTAACAACAGCAGATATGTGGAGCAGTAACACTGTCCTGATATATGGCCTGGGAAATGAGGAAGAGGGAAAAGAAAAATAAGAAAGAAAGTCCTTGACTGGGCCATTACACATGTTTACAACACAAGTGTTGATGGAAGACATCTGTCCATCCAGCTGATCAACTCATGCTATTATCATGTTCATAAAAACACGTGTGTATGCATACATTCACCGGCTCAGTACAACACACATCTGGAAACCAGCAGGAACACACAATATCACATGTTGCGCCAACACAGGAAATAATCAATTGTTTCTGATATTGCTCAGGTTTTAAGGTTATGTCAAGGCCTTGAAAAGGTCACCAGGTCTGCGTTTCTTCAGAAGTTATTCCATCTCTGATCCAGATCTCATATTTTCAATTGAAATCCTCTGGGACACTCAGACGCAGACAAAAGACTTGATTAAATGCCTTTGGCCAATGTCATGCTGTCGTTGAGCGTCTGTCTGCACAGTTTTGGTGTTCCACACCACTGGCACAAACCATCATTAGCTTTTTGGCCGATTGAGCATGTTGAATTGGCGTCAAAGCAACCAATCTGTGAGAATGGGTGAAAGAGACCACTTTGATTGGCTCCCTCTCTTAGCAAACCAGTGCTAAGTATATATCGCGATATCTTATCTCAATATGTAAATATTGAAATAGTGCCATGGCTGTCTGGAATGTAGAAAGTGAAGACCATCTAATCAAAATGACTCCTGTTTAAAATGGTAAGCAAGGGTTGCTTTGTTTAAAGTTTGTATAATCACCTTCCTATTTCTGGTTTTCTTTTTTAAATGACAAATACATGTGCTACTGCCATATGCTGGTATGGAAAGTTATTCCATGTCTTGTAGGTGCAGAATTTATTTTCTAGGTGTCCAGTGGCTGTAGTCATTGCGGTTTGTCCAAGTGCAATTTTTGGCTCAGACATAGGTGATGCAAGGGAACACTAGAGGCAGCTTTCATTGCCATTAGTTTTTTGATGTCGGCTTGGTGTGTAATGGCTTTAAAAGAAGCAGTTGAGCAGGTGCATTTGTTCAACTTGGTAGATAACTAGAACATTCCACAGAGACTGTTATATTGTGAAAACTGGACTAGCCTGGAAAAAAAAAATATAGTAAATAATATATATAAAAACAATTGTATTAAACTCAATACAATAACTCATAAAAATGTAGAGAAATGTCTATTTTGATTACACAATTAATCACTGCAATAACAAGTACACCACAGTAATCTAAAGCTGTCTGTTTCAAGCCTCATTTGTCTAGATTGTTCTGATGAATTGTTTTTGCTCTATGAATGATGGTTAATTGAGTTTGTTCATTGAAACCATTTTCTTTTGAAATTTTATATATTTCCTCTCATAACTTAGCACAGCAGCCTTACACACCCATCGATCTCCATCCCCACATTCACTTCATCTTCAGCCTTTTTTTTCTCCTCTCAGCATACATGCTTTGCTTTTCTTTCATCCAATTAGTTTTCCTCAGTTCACTGCCAGCACTAGACTGCCCATGTAAGGTCTTCACACCCCCTCACACCTCCCCTCACTGTCTCTTTAATGGTGAAAGAGTTAATTAGGCTCGTCTCTCACACTCTCTCTTTGAGCGTGTGCCCATGGGTAGAGACGCCCCTCTTCTTCACTGATCACAGCTTTATTTTTAGAAACACAACACAAAAGAATCTGCTGAAGGTCACATTGGCTCTTCAGTGTATGTGCGTGTGTGTGTGTGTGAGAGAGAGACGCCATTAAAAACTTGGCTGACAGACTTCTCTGTGGAGAATAATGGATCAGCTCTGCTGGAATAATACAGTGTGAAAACAACACTTAATTTAAAGGTTTTTCCAGATATGAGAAATTTTGGATGAAAAAAATTTAAACATCCTAGTCAAACAACATGCTTTAAAAATCATTTATTATTTGAGCAATATTGCAAATGAACATAAACACAAGAAAAAAATTTTTTTTTTCATTTAAGCAGATGAATGCAATATAGGTAAATGAATGAATGAATGGATTAGTTAAAGCTGCAGTCCGTAATGTTTTTTTGGTTAAAAATGATCTGAAATCAATATTTGAGCAAGTACATAACCAGCCAGTGTTCAAAACTATCGCCTTACGTTAGCCCGATTCACAACGGTAAGCTTATAATAATGTTTTCTAATTTGAGTGGTACGGGTCGGTTTTCGCGGGAAATTCGAGCATGACACTGCGTCATTACGTCACGTCTGTAAACATAAAGAAGTTTTCCCGGCTAGTAGGCTATCGCATGTGAGGATCCTGCAGATGACGCATCATTTTTAGTCTTTTCTCACAGCAACTAGAATAATTAAATGTATCATTTTGATGGCGGATTGTGATCCAGAAAGGATTATGTGTTTATGAAACACATGTGAATGAAATTATAAAATATTATAAAAAATATAAAAAATAAAGAAATTATTATATCCAGTTACAGATAGCCTGGGATTACACAAGATTTGTATTTTAAAGAAAACCAGTTCGAAGGGAGCATAATTTGCTTTTTGGGTTAAAAGAATTTCTAAATATGATATTCGAATGGCATGACAATTAGATTAGACTGTACAGAAATTGAAATCTACATGCTAATACACACTATACTCATAGTCACGCAATGCTGATGTTGTTAACATTAATAATTTGAGAATAAAGTATAACAATAATAATAATTTGCATGGTTTAATATGATATGAGCTAAACGATCTTTAGATTAAATCACCATTAGTAGGGCGATTTATGGTAATGCTTTTTTCCTCAGTTGGTCAGAACAAACGTGGCAGACTTGTTACTTGTTTAGATGACAATATACGGTGAAAATTCTTATTTGGGTCATATATTCCAAGACGTAGGCTAGAATCTGTGATTGCGAAGTACAGTAAATATCCACACCGGTGCGGTGACTGACTGACACACATACTCCTCAAAACATTAGATTCATCCGCGCTGGAGCCGTGCCGACTCACAACCCATGCAAGCGAGATAATTCCGCACCCAGCTGCAATTCCATGTTTCAAACAGAGATGGCGACAAAGAAGCAAAACTTACGGACTGCAGCTTTAATTAGGTAAATAATTAATAAAATAACTCAAAACACAACACAACTGAAAACACAACTGTAAAGGCCCGTTCACACCAAGCACGATAACGATAACGATAACGATAACGATAGCGATAAAGATATAGTTCTAAAAATCGTTCTCAGTATTAAAGAATAGCAGCGTCCACACCACAACTATAACGATAAAGGCACAGAGAAACGATATCGTTGGAATCACTTCCAGAAAGATTTTCTTCCAGCTGATGAACGATAAAAACACTGACAGCCAATCAGAATCCATCCTGCTGTAATGTGCTCGAGAATTTAAAGCGGCAGACTCACGTGCGCTTAGAATAAACAGACGATATCGTTCGCTGATGTGGACGCAAATATAGTTATCGTTATAGTTATCTTTATCGTTATCGTGCTTGGTGTGAACGGGGCTTAAGAGCCCAAAGTCACAGCACCATTAAAATTCAACTTGGCATGCTTCTCTTCTTTTATTAATAAATAAACCTATCACTTGAAGCAAAAGACTTAATGGGTAATTATGGGAAATAACTGGTTTCCCCATACACTTAATGCCTGTTTTATTCCATGACCCAAACCTGGCACCAGCCCCCCTCCAGAGCACCTCATAATTAACAACATATACTGTATCATAGCAACATACTCCTTATTCTCTTCATGCAAGGAGAGAATATACGTAGTGTTAATTAACCGATGTAAAAGTGAGAGCAAACAGAGTTGTACTGCATAAAATGTTCTCTCATTCCCTCTCTCTCTGTCTTTTTTTCTGTCTATACCTCTGTATCTGTTTGATATCATTCCAACTCAATGGTCCAGAGCAGATAATTATGGAAAGATGATATTTCATGGCTCTGTGCATGAAAAGCTCTGAAAAAGCAACACTAACAAATCAAACCTAATCTGCAGCAGATTTTCTTTATAAAAGAGCTACCAACTGTTTTACACCACCAATATATTCAGGGATGAGAGAAACACACACTAACAAATACAAACAATGAGATCCCCTAAGAGGACATGCAGTAGGCTAATAAAGAAAACAAACTGTTAGATAAAAAACATCAGATAATCCAATGACAGATTTACTGGAAGCAAATTTGGACCCACTTTATATATTAAGTGTCTTTAACTATTATGTACTAAATAGTTCAATTACTTATTTAATACAATGCATTTACATTGTACATACATTCTTGTACATACATTGTTCTAAAAATGCATCTAATTGCATCTGCAAATAATTTAGAATAAAAGCAATAAAGATACATCTATAATCAGGGATGCACATACGTTTTTCAGTCTGGTTCACATGAGAGCACCAGATATTTGGTTTGGTGTTCACACTGCACATAGTGTCACCCATTAAATACAACTTTTTTTTTTTTAAAGGGGTCCTATTATGGTCTTTTACAAAGTCTTGATTTTGTTTTGGGGGTGTACTAGAACATGCTCTCATGCTTGGTGGTTCGGAAATCGCATTATTTTTCACATAATTTACATTATTACAATACCTTTCTCCCCAGCCTCACTTGATGAAGGCCCGCCTTCCGAAAAACGAAATGTGTTGTGATTGGTTAGCTGTCCCAGTGCGTTGTGATTGGTGAACAGCTTAGACGGTGTTTCAGTACTGCCCCGCCCCTTGCCAGAACAGCAAGTTTGTCAATATTGCCATATCAATTCAGACCTCGAGAATATTGAACAAGAGGATCGCGCAGAACCTTTGCACGCACAGATATTGCAAGACATATTAAAGTGGTAACGTTATAGTTGTTTTTTGGCTAAATCACGTTTTAGATAGGATGTCAACAACAGCTTAAAAATAACTGCATTGACTATGTACAGATAAGTGCAACGGTAATATGTATTATGTTAATTGTTCTTTAATTCAAACATTATAACATGAATTGCATTGAAACTGTTATACAGTTGAATTTATTTATAGCATAGTCCCACAGACTTACACTATTTGTGGCCGTATATACTGTATATGCAAATTCATTCTCTGCCAGCGGGAGGCGCTGTTGGAGCGGGAGAGCTCGAGGTTTCCCCGGTAACCAGTGTTGCCAAGTCCGAGGTTTTCCCGCGGAATTGGGCTACTTTAACACTCTTTCCACGGGATGTTTGTCATGTCCGCGGGTTGAGGCGACCCCAATAATGTGATATTTAGCCCCTGGAATGCGACTTTTACCAGGGGAACCCCGCCAAAAAATGTGTATTTTACCTCCCGGAATATGATTTTTACCAGGGGATCCCCCCTGAAAAGCAATTGGGCTACTTCTGGGCTAGTTTTGAGTAGCAATTGGGCAGGTTTTGCTGAGAAAACCTGGCAACCCTGCCGGTAACGCTGTACACAAAACAGAGCTCTGCTCACAAACGCTGCTTTATCAGACATTATATGCAAGATGAAATGAAAATGACATCCAAAATTTTCTGAAAACAGTTGGTTTCCATCAGAAATACTGTGATATAAAAACACCCGCACTGGGTTTTGATTTTGAAACGGGCAGTGCTCAACCAAGCGTTCTCCCCAACCCCCAACCATTCAAATTTCCATTGCCCCCAACCACAAATTTCCATAGTGCGTCACAAATACAGGAAAACAACTTTGTAGTGTGAAACGAGCCGTTCGTTGTATACAGAAAACAACTTTTTTAGTATCTCCCTTTGGAGTGGACTTTGAGATTTGTAACTTTGTAGATCGTTTTATGACCAAACATACACACTACACACTGACTAAAATTCAAAAAGTGAAAAAGCATAATAGGACCCCTTTAATAAAACAACAAACAAAATAATAAATAAACTGTGATGATACTATTATATTTTAAAATAAAAAGTGTATACAATACAATGCTGATATTTTTCTTTCTTGTCTTTTCTTTTTTATATATGAATTCATCATTTTTTAAACCTAAAATCAGCAAGCTTTTATTTTGGTGGGTTGCCAGCAAGTAAGTATACACTCTCAAAAATAAAGTTTCCAAAAGTAGGTCACAGTGTGTTGTGGACAGACAGGCAGAGAATCCAAAAAAGTAATTCACACAAGTCTTAAACCCAAATGCTGAGGTAAACTGAATGAGAGAGAAGAGAGATACAACACAATAAACGTAAGCAAGACTGGACACTGAATGCAGGAAAAGGAAGAACATAAATACTGATACAAACAAGGTAAATTAATACCTCACAGCTGAACTCAAGAATCAGTCAAATCAGTATATGTCAAACCAAGGCAGACAGGAAAAGAATACAAACTAAAAGTCCAAGAAAACATAACTGAACAGAAGAACCATTTTGGCTTCCCCAACGAAATTTCAGTTAACAGTTCTTAAAAGAAACATAATTTTCTTAGTGTAAAAAAACGTTTAATAATCTAAAGAACCTTTAACCACTATAAAGAACCTTTTGTGCAATGGAAAGTTTCCATGGATGTTAAAGGTTTTTAATGAAATCATTAATGCCAATAAAGAACCTTTATTTTTTAACAATTTTAGAGCTGAAGAGTGAAACGTGTCAGTGAATGAAATGTCATTGTTTTGCATTTCGCTCTGAATCCAGCAGGTCACAGCCTAGATTTATGCTTTCAGTTCGAATGGAAATCTTATACAATATTACAGTTAGTCGATCTAAATCAGTGATTGTGCATTAACAGCTGTCAATCATGTAGGTACGCAATTGAGCAGTCTGAACTTATTTACCCAGTGCATTTTTCATTTTGGTCACGCATACGCACCTGCACACCACTTATGTGCATATCTGTCTGTAATTACACTGTTACACAGTCAGCTTTCATCACTGCTAGTTCTTTGTTAGCTTGGGGTGTCACAGCCTCAACAGGTTCAAAGAAATTTTAAAATCCGAATTAGTAATGAGTAATAGCTAATTTTCCCTTGAGTTATGAAATTGGTGGCAACCAAAACAAACAAATGCATGACCAAAGACGAGATGCTTTGAATTTGCGCGTACAATGAATGACATCGCGCCGGGAGACTAGCAAAATAGCTACAAAAGTAAAAGCAGAGAAGTTTGTATTCAACGCAAATTCAAAGCAAACACACTAGAACATTTTTTTAATGGTTTAAAGGATCTCAGGTGTATCTTCTAAATTCGGCTGATGATTAGGATTACTGCTCTAACATAACACTTATAATTTCAGTTTCAACTAACTAAACGTTTTTTCTGCTTAGTAGCGATCGTGTCTTTCTGCTCCACTTGATTTGTGTATATATATATATATATATATATATATATATATATACTGTATGTCATATTTAGGGTAACAATGCAATACATAATATGTTATTGATATTAATAATATGACAATATCTGTAGTCAATATTGATTAAATGGGAGGGGGAAATCCTGCCTATACCTAGATAGGAAAAAAATGATAAAAGCACTTACTGAAATGGTATTCTGGAACTGTGATTAAATTAATTAAAACAGCAAAATAACAATAACAACAACAATAACATCTTCATCAAACAAAAAAGAGATTACCTTAGATAAAGTTTGATGAATATGTACATATAGTACCGGTCAAAATTTGGACCCATTAGCCTACTATTTTTTATGTTTTTGAAAGAATTTCTTATGCTCGTCAAGCCTGCATTTATTTGATCAAAAATACAGAAAAAAAACAGTAATATTCAGCAAGGATGTGTTAAATAGATAAAAAGTGATAGTAAAGACTTAATTAAAGATTTATAATAATCAGAAAATCCTGGAAAAAGTATCACAGGTTATAAAATAAACATTAAGCACTGTTTCTAACATTGATAATAAATCAGCATATTAGAATGATTTATGTAGGTTTATGTGACACTGAAGACTGGAGTAATGGCTGATGAAAAATCATTTTGCATCATCGTTTTGCATCACAGAAACTTGTAAATATTTTAAAGTATAGTAAAATAGAAAATCATTATTTTAAATTGTAATAATATTTCACAACATTATTGTTTTTTTCTGTATTAAATAAGCTAAATCCAGGCTTGATGAGCATAAGAGACTTCTTTAAAAAACATTTAAAATAGTAATTTTCCAAATTTTTGTACTGTATAAGTATAAATATACAAAATTGAAAGTTAAATGTTGTATAAATAAAAAGGTTAGGAATCATATTTGTTTCAAGTGCTTTTTATTGGGGGTGGGGGGGTTCCAACATGATTTTTGCCTAGGGCCTCCTAATGTATAGAACCGGCCCTGTTTACACCTCATGTACAGTGTCATGCTGTATACATGCTAATCATTTATTATTATTATTATTTTCCCCTTAGAGGCCCATTTTTCACTCCTGCACCTTTAAGAAATTCCCCTTTGCACGTGAAATTAAATTCAGACAAACTGTGAATAAATACAAGTGATGTACAGTCTTTCAGTGTCAGAGCCTTTGCAGTGTGAAGAGAGTGAGAAATGTAGGTATGTCCCAGCAGAGACATCCGCAGGTCTTACATCTCACCAAAACAGACCACATGCTTTCCCAAGAGAGCCATTAAAATCTCCTCATCACTAGAGAGCTGTTTCTGAATCTCGCTTCCTTCTAACCTTGAAACACAAGCACACACTCATACATCCAACAGAGAAAAACCTTGAAATAAAACAAGGAAGAGATTAAACAAGAGTCTGACTGCTCTGGCCTTGAAGGAGGCTGTGTGTCTGCTATTTTTCAGCGCTATCTAATATCTGCAGCAGTTTGCTGAAGTAAGAGCCCTCCCCTAGTCTGAGGCTGTGTTTCAGGGGCACATAACTAACTCTGGGTTCATCCTGCCATTAATATCATCTTATAGGCACTCCCACATATAAAAGCCACCAGGTGACAGAGTGAGTCAGAGCAGCGGAACTGATTGCAATGTGGCGGCTGTTCCATCTCGGCACCATTACCCCCCCCCCTCTCTTCAAACCCCCTGGTCCTGCTCTTATAAGCCATGTCTCAGTTCCCTGCTATTGCTGCTGATATTGCCTTGCCATTACATCAGTCACGGCAGCTGCCCCTTAAGGATCCACAGCGTGACTCGTGGGAGGGAAAGCTATTTCACTATCATCAAAACCTGCTCCTTCTCTGTTTATAACTTTCCATCCAAGCTCAGACATAAAAAACAAAACAGACAAACCCACAAGAGCTCAGTTAATTTGGGTTTTTATACATGCAGTGCTCCGAGAGAGATGCAGTACATTTGATAGAGCCCATCCACCCCTTTACTGTGACCTCAAAAAGGAGTGCACCTCTTACCTCTTACATGCCCAGAATGTGCCCAGAACATTTGTTTCTGTTTATTATAAAATTAAACCTGAAACTATTCCTACAGTGTTAGGAATTGATTCTCCAAAAAATAACAAAAGGGGAACTGCATACACTTACGCTAGGGGTACATTGTGTGTTTACTGGGTTAAAGGTCAAAAATCTGTGTTAATAAAGAAATCTAATGATTCAGCGCTCATGACATTTGAATCTTGCACATCTGGCAAACATTCTGCATATTCTGTCACTTTTTTCTTTCATAGAACAAAACCTCCCGCCAAAGAGGAAAACAAGCTTTCTCATTCCTTTCTGCTCTCCCTCCTCTCTCACTATTCCTGCTGAGGGCACATGCCTAAGAGATTGATGTAGCTGGCAAGAGTGTTGCCATGGTGCTACCTGACGATGGGGAATGAACCACAAAGTGAACACGGGGTGTGAGAGAGTGAGTGAGTGAGTGAGTGAGTGAGAGAAAGAGAGAGCATGAATAACGCAAGCAACAGACAGTGAAAGAGAGCGAGAATGGGGGGGATTTCTGTTTCATAGAGTGTCGACGTAGCCGCAAACTCCATTCTGCAGAATTAAATCACTATGCTTTCCCATAGACACCTCACTGAATTATTTATGTTCTCTCTACGCCCGCTCCGCCTCTAATAAAGTTACAGCTGCCACTAATCTCCAATTTGATGAGGTGAGCTTTAAGCAAGGGATTCTGGGCAAACATTAAGCGCATATTGTCTTTACAGATTCAATTGCTTTTTTATTGTTATTGTTATTAAGGCACTAGGCACAGTTCTTACAAATGCCAAATCACTACACGAGGGAGAGTGACCCTTGACAATGGAGATATTAACCTGCAAATGAAGTCCGCACATTTAAAAATACACCCACATGCCATTTGCCACTATAACCTACAAAGTAAACAGTGATTTGTGTCTTGAACAAAAATTCCACTTAATTTTCAGTTAAGAGCAGCTGGAAAGTATTATTTGGCATTTTTATTAAGGTTCAAACAGACTCATTCTTCCCAAAGGATTTTTTCCCCGGCGCACAACATCATAACATCAAGACTAGCGATATTCAAAGAAAATACAATACAGGCACTTTTTGGTCATAAGGATTGGTTATTATTAAAACTATCATATTTAAACTTTTTCTTGTTACGTGAAGCTTAAATTTAATTGGACTTCATCATTTGTAGTCTTCGTTTATTTTTGTTACTTAATTATTAGTGGAGTTCCCCCCCCCCCCCCCCCAGACCCATATTTTCAAATAGTAAAATAGCCAAAAACAATGAAACAAACCTAACATTTCATTTTTGTTTTAAACAGCATTGAATATTTATTTTGTGAATTGAGAAAATTATTTTACAAATCTTGACTGCTATTCAGTCATGATAGTCAATAGTGTGCAGATACATAATATTACATTCAATTATCATTATCCAGAAAAAGAAGTCTTAGATTGTATTATTGTTATTATTTTTAAATGTTTAAAATGTTATCAAAATAAAATATAGAATTTAAGAGAGTGAAGACACACCCAAATAATCCACACCATTCTCTCTCTTAATTATAATGACTACTTTAAACAGAATTTCTTTAAATACACTTCTCTCCACATAGAGTGCCACTAGACAGAGACACAATTAGTTCCAGAGTGCCATGTACTGAGCTTGTTAATTGTCCCAGTGGACTGGTATTACAGCACAGACCAGCATGCTGTAGTTGTGAAGGCCATTTCCCTTATTATGGCTTCTATCTGGACAGAGATAAAGTGAACTGGTGCAATTGTCTATGTTAAGAAATTCTATGCAGCTTCAGTTTAATTAATCAAAACAGGACATCAAAAGCAAAGACGCTCCTGGGATCCAGAATTTGATGTCACACTCACTTGCAGTCGTGCCTTTGCAAAGGGAGGAAAGTATTCACCCATTGGTGAGTGTTGTTACTAGGACGTCTTAATTGCGGGTGCACAATGCTGTCAGCTTGCAAAAGCCCTCGGAGCAGCTTTGGAAACATTCTCTTTGGTATAAAAGGATAGGCCTTTTCATCCAGCTAAATGGTTTGTGAAAGGTCCCATTGACTTAATAAGCAGGCTGGCTCTCCAGTGCTCTGGGCTTTTGTGTGCTGTGACTGGACTGACAGGACAGACCAGCAGGTTCTCTCCAACTGATGGCTGCGTCTCAACATCCTTGACAGAGATGTATCATCCAGTGGACGCATTAAATGCTCTGCCATCTGACAGATGGAAGCTCCGAGGATGAATATGATTCTGAAAAACATGTCATTGGAAAGATAGGTAGCTTTAAAGATCAATACTACGCTTAAACCACTCTCTCACTTACACATACAAATACTGCTTCAAGAGTGTCAGAGTGCGCTCTCAGAAGAGAAAAATCCTCGTAACTGTTATGAAGGCTGTCATCAATCAGAATGTATTGGCTGTGTGTGTAATAACTCCAGTTCCACTTGTTTTTGCAGTAATGGCCCCAGTCACAGTGGTTCTACTCTTCTCTAATGGTTTAGGCCTCCAGCCACAGCTGATTCACCACTTACAGGTGTCAGACTCAATCTTCAAGGCTGCCATGATGCATGGGTGTGATATACAGTAAAGTGACAAAGGGGAATATAATAGAAATAGCTTTCTGGACCCCTAAGTGACTGTCAGAGAGACAGTTTGGTGTGTAAAAGTAAATTTTTGTTTGTTTGTTTGTTTAAATTTGAGTGTGCTGAGGGTAGGCAAGGATCTTGTGTCAGTGGATATTTGGGGAATGACCCAGACATTTGGATTAGTATGAGGAAATCTGTTTAATAAAAAAATATTTATGGTGGTATAGTTACTATTTAATAGTAGTATAAGGTAAATAAAATAAAATAAATCAATTTTGAAATATTACATCAGTGAGGAATCATTTCCTAATTTATTTTAGACTCAGCAAGTCACACTTAAGGTCATTTTTTTAGCACAACTGTTTACACCTATTATTATGATGCATTTTAGTGATCCCATGTAGTCGCCAAGACATATTATTGTTTACACCTGGTATAAACATGAGTTTGAAATGTCTCCTGTGACCACTTGGATGGTTGGATTTCATCAAGACACTCTTCTCTTACTTTGTCACACTCTACATTACTTTCGTGGGACACAAATACTGCTGAGTGAATGAATCCATGTTACAATAGTGTAGGCAAAGTAAAAAAAAAGGATAAGGAGGGAAGCTGCGATTTCGACAATATATTTATTTATTTTAGATTTTTTTCTCAGTACAACACAGCATAGTTTGAATTGCTTGTTTTGGTGAGCTTCCTCACAATATGTCCCAGAACTATCATGTTTTGGTTGAATGGGTGGCGAGTAGGCAGAGCTTTACTCAGGGGCGGACTGGGGCCAAAAAGTGGCCCTGGACTTTTTGGCACAGAGCGGCCCACCAAACCCGGTCCGCAACACACCGCACCACACCATAAATGAGTGGCATATTCTTGACATTATAATTTGTCTTTTCTGGTGTATATGGCAAATAGTCAATAATTTTAAAGAATTTTTACAAGGGACAGTTTAACATCACTAAAGTTAAATACCAGTATTATCGGTCCATATGACACAATGCTCTGTTATCGTCTAGAAGACTTGAATAGTGCAGAATGCGGACTGTTTTTATGGTGCCTTTCTATTGGTCATATAACGTTACAGTATTTGTCCTTTTGCAGGAGCTTGACATCTATCATTTTAAAACCTGTTAACATGCACCAGGACGCCAGCGCACTGAAAGCTCTTTGTTTGCACATGTCATTGTTTTCAAATAGATTAGATGAAATGGGACAAAATTAATCTTGACAAACTATATATCATTTTGAAGGTCTAAGCCTTAAGCATCGACGATAGATCGCTGTTTTTCGATAGAAAGCTTATAAAGGAATGTATTTGCTAAATTTGTGTAAGCAGTACACATCAAAACATGTATAAAAAAACCGCAGTACATACCAGATTCATCCTTATAACGACTCTCAAATGTATTCACTGCTGTAAATCCCGGTTTAGTTTGAAAGATAAGGGTCCACGGAACAACATCCCAAAGAGCACTTTTAGTCCAAAGAAACAACAACGTTGTAATTTGGATCGTTATTCCTTTGTTTATGTCTCATCTCTTCAGGGAGAGTTATTGTTTGTGTCCGTTATGGAACAAATTACGCTCAAAAACAGCGTCTTGGTGGTAAAAAAAAAACAGCATGATTTTGTGGCAGGCAATGTCCCAAACAGAATGAGATCATCCAAAAAAAAAAAAAGTCAAAGATACACGGAAAATTGTTTATTTGAATTCTGGCGCTCCCTCGTGACAGCGCGTGATGCACGCTGCACCTGTCATCTGATGGGGGCGTAACTTAGCGATCTTTTTTGCACAAATAATCCTTTTTTTTCTTTTCTTTTTTCAACATTTTTCATATATGTTTGCGTGTTTTGTGGGGAATTGCCTGTATCTGTATGATTACCATCTGTATGGCTGATAATCAGCATGTAATTACTGACTGTTCACAAATATCAGTGTGAATGCAGTCTATATAAAAGGCCATTATAATGTGATTATTGACAATATGGGCCATCTGTATGATTAGCATCTGTATGAATGATCGTCAGCCCGTGATTACTGATATACAGGAGCATCTATATGTCAGGAAATCAGAGTATGTACTTAAGTTATTTTTTTTTATTATTATTGTTTTTTTTTCATCACTCAAAAATTATTATTATTGTATTTTTCTAGTGCTCAAATAAATCACTGATACGATGTCTAAGATTCTGTCTACTGTTTTATAATTGAAAAACTGCAGTGGTATGTATAATGACTAAATAGTTTGTAGTAGAACCCTTCAATAATTTGGTAAATATTTTTCCTCAAACAGAGGGGGACTAGAAAAATGGCTGCAGGAATCTCATTTTTCATGGTATCTTCTTCAGATTTGAAATATAAACTCATGAGACATGTGACTTTCAACCCATTACTTTTCTGGATTGCTCCAGGACTGATTTCATGTATTTTTATAAGAAATTTTTAAAAAAATCAGTGTGGTACAATTTTTATCAAGGCACTTTAGTGTCTATAACTTTTTATATTTTTGAGCATTATCAACTCTGGATGATGGATAGTAAAGCCCAAAGGGTCTTCTTTCCAAAGACACCAAAATTGTGTGTGTGGCACACTGAAGTCAGGAGCTGTTACCATTTTAATTTAGTTAGTCATTTTCAGCTGTGATTCCCAATATGGGGGGCGCTGGTTAACAGGAATAGAGCTCCAATTGTGGAAAAGAATAGGCTATACAAATTATTTTGATGATGAAAAATACAGTAAACAGTACTATAAAATATATAATGTTACAATTTAAAACAGCTGTCTTCTATGTGACTATATAGTAAAATATAATTGATTGCTGTGATCAAAGCTGAATTTTCAGCATCAGCTCTCCAGTCTTCAGTATCACATGATCCTTCAGAAATCATTCTAATATGCTGATTGCTGCTCAAGAAACAGTTCTGATTATTATGACTGTTGAAAACTGTTGTGCTGCTTCATATTTTTGTGGAAAATGTGATACCATTCAGTCTTGGGTAAGATTAAAAAATATAAATATATATTTTTCTTCAACAATGTTGCATTAAATCAAAGATTATAGAATACAAAAATGGACTTTGATTAAATTGATTTAAGTGATAGTAAAGATATTTACACTTATTACAAAGTACTTATATTTCAAATAAATGCTGTTCTTTAACTGAGAACCATTATACCAATAATAAAACCATTATTAATAATTGATCACAAATAATAACTGATAATTAGGCAGCATTAGAATGATTTCTGAAGGGACACTGAAGACTGGAGTAATGATGCTGAAAATTCAGCTTTGATCACAGAAATAAATTACATTTTAAAACATCCTAAATAGAAAACCACTATTTTACGTGTAATATTTCATAATATTAGGTTATTGTTTTACTATATTTTTTATCAAATAAACTCAATCTTCTTTCAAATAAATAAATAAAAAAGCCTTAATTATTTCAAACTTTTAACCACTAGTGTGTATATAAAATAGGCTAATGCATGTGAATTAATAAGCAAATTATATTTTTATTAGGCCTATAAATCACTTTCCTATGCACAGCACTCGAAAGCAAAAGTCTTCAGATTTACAATGTTCTAGAGTAAGATTGAGAATGATTTTTATAGATTTTTAAACATTTTCTTAGACACATGAAATCACGGAAGAAAGCAGATTTACATTAACTCTTATCTCATGTCTGCTGAAAACTGCATTATATAGCCTACATTGTGACGATTCAAATAACGGCATTAAAATCTTAGAAATTTGAGAAGGCCAGTAGTAGATTGCATTCCTGAAAATTAATGTCTGCCGTTTAACTAAACGGTTGGCAAATACTGCTGAAGTGTCTCGTCATGTTTAGCTGCTTACCTCAGCTCGCATTCAAGTCGTGCGCAGCTCAGCGTCTGTGAATGGTAAATCCCGCCTTCTACACTTTGATTGGCTATTTCAAACATTTTGGCATTGACGAGCGCTTTTGAGCCGCTGCACTGAGCCGGAGCACACTAAATTAATTAGAATTTTTGAATGAAGTGGCCCACATTGTACAGCGGCCCACTGGGAAAACTCCCGGTGCTCCAGATGGCCAGTCCGCCACTGGCTTTACTATGTACACATCTGGAAGGATGAAGATGAGTGTTGACACTACACATGCAATAACACACATTTCTGACTACCTCCATATGTAGTTTCAGTTATGCATCACAAAATGCTTTAGACCCAGTTTACAAAAAAAAACAAAGACAAAAAAAACAAAACATGTAAATACCAGGTGTAAACAGGATCATTTAAAAAGCTGTAGTAACAACAAAAATAGCTTTGATGCTTATGGCTTTCCATAGTTCAATGCATATACACTGTACGCTAAACAAAAATCACTTATTTCTTTGTGCAACCAACATATAAATGCTATAAACATGTATAGCTCTGGTATTTTGTATGCCCAGTTTGCCCAAATGTCCAGACACAAAGATTGGCAACAAATTCATAAAGCACAGTATAATATGTTTAATAATACATATTTAGTCTCTGAATTATTCTGTGCTTATTATACCTGGAAATAAGCAAAATCAACATTGAAGTCAACACACAGTTTCAGCTAATTTCTTCAGTGTTGTTGGCAGACCAGTACACTATAGCATAATTTGAATGAGCTTCCAATTTGTTGTATGTAGACAAAACAGCTACAGCACACTACACTTCAATCAAATAATCAAAAAGTCTGGCTTGCAAAACTGTCTCTGAATTTTAGAGCAGAGGTATGACTATAATTTTATTACTGGAAAACATTACCAGACAAAATTTGTAAAAACATTCAGGTGTTAAGCTCCAGAAGCTTGCCTACTGTTGAGAGTAGAAAATACATGCAAATAACAGTGTCAACAGTTACTCTATTTTGACACACTGTGTGGTTACTGAACAGGCCACTGCTGGCAGATATAGCAGCAATACAACAAGTGACAACCATTAAACAGACAGGGGGAGGAAAAAAATATTCAAAAGACATAAAGAAAGAAAAAGAAGAAGCAGGGACAATTTAAATATGAAACAGGGATTGTGTGAGGGAAATAAAGATGAAAATGCAGTAGAACAAGTGACTCTTTGGACAAAGGCAAAGTGCATTGCTTCTGGGAGAAACAAGAGGGACTGTTTCACTTTCCTACAGCATTCCAAATCATTTGCATGGTTTATAAACAGTCCTCTCAATAAGCCTTTCCATGTAAATGAATCATAAAGCAACAGAGAGCAGAGAGGAAAGCAGAAGTACATTAACAGAGGCCTGGCGGCCCTAAATCTATTTCAATTAGATGACACTTTCAATATCGTGCTTCTGATTTCGAGATATTGAAACCCCTTTTTTATGCACATAACCTCTGCAGAAGCAATCTCCCTTCTCTTCTACATACAATATTCTATCCTTTTTGGGATATTTTGAGGGACGACTGTAATTTCATGGAATTAGGTGAATTTTCATCATAATTGTGATTCACAGCAGCAGTAGAAGAAATAAATATAAACATAAAGCTGCTTTGGTCAAACAGACACATTGCACGTGACCTTACTTGATGGCAATTGTTTCTTTCTATCTATTCTCTTTCTCCCTCTCAAACACACACATTTCATGTTCTAGCCAATAAAACTCCCATCTAAAAGGAGGAATATCCTCCCCTGCGAATGAGGACGTGTCCAGCATTCCCTGCTTTGCTCCTGAAAGGCCTGGTTAACTCTGATAACAAGCTGGAGAACAAAGGTAATATTGTAAAACTAATGAAAGAGATCTGGCTGCAAGAATCCTGTCTATCAATCAAAGACTTGGCGGTGAAGTGCTTTTCAAACAGCAATAAAGAGGCAATAGTTCTCTCCCTCTGGAGGCGAAGGCCATTTCCACATTTAGCACACTGAAATAAAGAGCAGAGAGATTATTATGAGCAGGGGTGGATGTGTCTATGTCTGACATACCAGTCTCAGCGCTGAGAGACAGATTAGCTTTGAAAACTGAGCCATTTTTTAAACGTCAACATTTCCATTGAGAATACAGTGTGGGATTGTTATGGTGAGAATCTCTCACACCATGAATGTGTTGGCGTTTCTTTGGATGATGGATCAGAGGTGTTGGATCTTCACTAGAAATTTTAACATGCCGAAACGGAAACTGAAATTTCAGATCAGCTTCCAAAGGAAGTGTAAATGTTAGAAGTCTAAACACAAACAAATACAGATGGTCAGCTTTGTGAAATATTCACACACACATATAATGTGGTGAGTTCTGAAATGAGGAGACAGCTTTTGTTTTGTTGTCCAATGTAAATTCATGTTCAATTTGATGTTTACCCATTTTCTAAGGCGTTCACATACATGTCTGAATTTGGCAGACATTTTTAATTTTTTAAGTGGCGCTTTTATTTTCATTAAAGGTATATATTTTTCCATTACATTCTCTTACATTTGTAAACATTTTTGTTGCATTAAATATAAACCACAATAATACAGTAAAAAGCATATTTCATATTTTATAGTTATTAATTTAACCATTATTTTCAACTATTATTTTCATCCTTTCAAGTTCATTTCCGTGACTTTTAATTAACTTCAATTTGGTCCTAAGCAAAAATTATGATCTCTGAGTTGTTTACATTGTAATTAATCTCTTCTGGCCAATTTGCAGAATGGGGCAAAGACAGAACAGACTGACTGGATACTCTGCCAATCACAGCGATGCGGAGGCATTGCCTCCTTTAACTTTTTATCCACATTTCGGCATTACACCTTTCACATTCATGCTGCACTTTTGAAGCTCAGTTAGAATATTTTTTTCCCACCTGAAGCTATTCACTGGATCTGCTGTTGATGTTACATTAAAAAAGTGCTGTAGACACTTCAATTGTCATGCAACATAACATTTGTTTAGATTTAGTTTGGTACTGCAAAACTACTCTAAACAGTCATGGTCTCCCCTGCCTCCCACACCTTTCTGCTTTGATTAAAAAAAAAAACTAACATGTACACTAGTTCAGAAAAACACTCACCCACTCTCTCTGTCACCCACTACAGAGAGAGAGAGAGAGAGAGAGAGAGTCAGATTATAGTGATTTTTGACAGTGGTGCATTTGCATATTCTCAATTCTTTCCATGCTGTTCATCTCCTCTTATTTCAGACAACAGTCATTGTGCTGCAGAGGCACTGCAGCCGTCAGCTTTGTTCAAGACAGAGCGAGAGAGAGGCAGAGAAAGAGAAAGGGAGAGAGAGAGGAAGTGGGGAGGGATGGGGAGTCAGAGGAGATATACTGCACAAGCCATGAATTTCCATTAATCATAACTCCTCTATACACTCACTCACTATCACCACATACAGGGCATTCCAGAGAGAGAGAGACCTGTTAAAAATAATAAGCCACTACAGAGATGGGAAGTGCTGATTAAATTAAACTCGCGTTAATCAGAATTTTGACACCGCCTCATCTCTCTCTTTCTATTTCTCTGTCTCTCTCTCTCTTTCTACCTCAGGGCAGACTTATGTTAATATCTATGCCATAAGGTAATATCTACACAGACATAAGAGAGAGTCCAATAAACCTTTTTATCGTTGAAAGAGAAGCTAACCACAAAATTATAGTGGTTCAGCCACACAGCGATAAAATATTAGTCTATTTCAGTTATTTCTAAACAATCAAACACATTTGACAAAAGCAGAAACAAAATCTGAGACGGGATATTCAGTTTGTACATCTAGAACCTGCAGAGAAATAACATGTCAGAACCATGTTCTCTCAGGAATCTGGGAAATAAGAACTACAACTACCAAAAGGTTGTAAGGTTGTAAGGACAACAGCAACTTCTTAGCAACCTAACATTTTTTAAAAACTTGACATTTTAAAAACAGTGGCTTCAAAAATAATTTTGAGATTTGATTGTGTCATTTACTGTATGTACTATATGTCTACTGTATGTTGTAGAATAAAATGTGAAAGCGTCCTCAATTAAACACCAGATCTTATATCTTTATCTCAGTTAGTTAGTTAAAGGAGTTATCTTGAACTGTAATATTTGACCCTTCGCAAAGAGCTTGATTGGCACTCATAATGCCAAATCTGCCATCTTGTCCAACAAACAAATCAAACAGGAGAGTAGATTAACTTCGGTGGACTTAAACTTGAAGAATTGTTTGTATTGACGTCTTTCCGTGGTTCAAGTAAAATACATTCTTATATTCATTCCTGTTTATTTTGTGTCAGGTTCTGTGCTCTGTTATGCCTTAGATTCGCCACTTGATGGCGCTATTTTCCCTGAGTCTCCTTGTCTCTGCTAATTAGGATGATTAGTTCCAGCTCTGACTCGTTTTGTTTCCCTATATAGGTGGTCCTCTTTTTGTCACTCTTGCTTGGTTATTTGAACTATGCTGGTGCCTCTGGCCTCTCTGTAAGTTTTTTGAGTCTTTTTGTTTCTTTGTGTTTCGTTGCTATTTTTGCCATTGGATGTATTTAGCACTAGTTTCCTTTTAAGAGGATTTTTGCTCTTTGGAGTTCTTTATCTTTTTTGGAACTGTTTATTTTTTCCAAGACCAGATTTTTGTTGGGATTGTATGCTAAGACCTTTTGTTTTTGCTCTTGGAAATAAAGAACTCATTTTTTGTGACTTTTTTTGGTGCCTCGCATTTGGGTCCAACACCCCTCTGTGTAACAGTGGTAGAGCATCACACTACGGCACCGGAGACCCGGGTTCGAGTCCCGGTCCTGACAGAATAACCAAGCCAACACATGGACCCAGCTGAGTCCTCTGCTAATGACCTTTTGGGAGTGGTAGCTCAGCATGAGGCCACGGTTAAGCGCCATGAAGAAGCTCTGTCACAGCAGGAGTCACTCATGGAGAAACACTCCCACCTACTTTCTGATCTCATGTCCTCAATGCGCCACTTGTTTGAGAGACTGCCCCAAGCCCCAGACCCTGCTCCCGCTCCCACACCTGCCACCTCCTTGGCAGGTGCAGTTCCCCCAGTAGTTGAACCTCGCCTACCCCCTCCTCAACGGTTCTCTGGAGATCCTGAAGTATGTGAGGGATTTTTGACTCAATGTTCCCTTACATTCCAGTTGCAGCCGTCCAAGATTGACCAGGCCAAGATTGCTTACGTCCTTACCCTCCTGGCGGGTAAGGCCTTGGCCTGGGCCACGGCTGTCTGGAATGCCCAAGCTCCCTGTTGCACTAGTTACTCTTCTTTTGAGGCAGCGTTTAAGCGGGTATTTCATCATCCTCTCTCCGGTCGACAGGCTTCTAAGCAGCTTCTAACTCTTCGCCAGAGAACCCACAGTGCAGCGGAATATGCCATCCAATTTCGTACACTTGCCGCAGGCAGTGGGTGGAACGATGAGGCTCTCATCGTTTGCTTTGAGAACGGGCTCTCGGAGGAGCTCAAGGATGAATTGGCTACCCGAGATCCTGTGTACTCCCTGGAGAGGATTATCGATCAGGTCATTCGGTTGGATAATCGCCTGAGACAAAGACGGATACCTAGACCTAACACTCTTACTCCTCAGTCCTTCCGCCAGCCTTTTACCTCGGGTTCTGTACCTCTTGAGTCTCCAGAGCCCATGCAACTAGGCAGAACCCGGTTGTCTGCCCAAGAACGTACTCGCCGGATGAATTCCCATCTTTGCCTCTACTGTGGACTTCAGGGCCATTATCGCTCACTATGTCCTGAGTTGAAGGAAAACTCCCAGTCCCGAGCAGGAGGGGGAGAGCTGTCTCGGGAGTAACCCAGTTAGTCTCTCCAAGGAACACTGGTTTGTTCCTGCCGGTCACTCTCGAGAGCGGGGGCAAGCTACACCAGTTGCAGGCCTTAGTGGATTCTGGGGCTGCAGGAAATTTTATGGACATTGCCATGGCTTCCCGTCTCCAAGTGCCTGTTAACCCTCTGTCCTCCCCTCTAGAAATCATTGCTTTGGATGGCAGACCCATTGCCCCAGGGTCTGTTACCAAGATCACTGATCCCCTCACCGTCTCTGTATCTCATCATCTTGAAAATATGGCTTTTCATTTAATCAGCTCCCCTGAATTACCCTTAATCCTAGGACACCCCTGGCTCACGCGTCACAATCCCCACATCAACTGGTTGAGCGGGGAGGTTTTGAGTTGGGGGTCACTGTGCCAAGACTCGTGCCTAAAGAGTCCTAGGATTATTCCCGAAGACCTCAAGTCCATTGACCTCTCCCGAGTTCCCTCTGAGTATCATCACTTACAGTCTGTGTTCTGCAAAGAAAGAGCCAAGGTCTTGCCCCCCCACAGACCTTATGATTGCGCAATCGAGCTGCTGCCTGGTTCATGCCCTCCTCGAGGACGCATCTTTTCCCTATCCTCGCCTGAGCGGAAAGCAATGGAAGCTTATATCAATGAGTCTCTTGCTGCTGGGATCATTAGACCATCCACATCACCCGCTGGAGCTGGGTTTTTCTTTGTTGGGAAAAAGGATGGTGGGCTCTGACCCTGCATTGATTATAGAGCTCTCAATCGGATCACTGTTCGTAATCGTTACCCACTCCCACTCATGACATCTGCTTTTGAGTTGCTCCAAGATGCCAAGATCTTCTCCAAGCTTGACTTGCGCAATGCATACCACCTTGTACGTATCAGGCCAGGGGATGAGTGGAAAACTGCCTTTAACACCCCTACAGGGCATTATGAATACCTTGTTATGCCCTTTGGCCTCACTAACGCCCCTGCTGTTTTCCAAGCCCTTATTAATGACGTGCTCCGGGACATGCTCAACAAGTTCGTTTTTGTCTACCTAGATGACATTTTGATTTTCTCAAGATGCCTTCAAGAGCATGTGAGTCATGTCCGAAAGGTCTTGGGACGGCTTCTAGAAAACCACCTCTACGTCAAACCCGAGAAGTGTGAGTTCCACACAACTAACACTCAGTTTCTGGGGTTTATCATCAGGCCGGGGCAAGTTCGGATGGATCCCAAGAAGGTACAGGCTGTATTGGACTGGCCGGTCCCCACCTCTGTTAAGGAGGTACAAAGGTTCATTGGGTTTGCCAATTTCTATAGAAAGTTTGTGCGGAACTTTAGCTCTGTGGCGGCCCCTCTCACTGCTCTTACCAGGGGTCACTCCACCAAGTTTGCTTGGAATTCTGAGGCCGAGACAGCCTTTCTTGAGCTCAAGCGCTGCTTCACGTCTGCCCCTGTCCTGTCCATCCCTGACCCTGAACTACCTTTTATTGTTGAGGTGGATGCTTCGGACGTTGGCATTGGAGCTGTTCTCTCCCAGAGAGGGAGGAATGACAGGCTGCACCCATGTGCATTTTTGTCCCATCGGCTCAGCCCTACTGAGAGGAATTATCACGTGGGGGACCGGGAATTGTTGGCCGTTAAGTTAGCCCTGGAGGAGTGGAGGCACTGGCTTGAGGGGGCCAAACACCTATTCCAGGTGCTGACTGATCACAAGAACCTGGAGTACATCCAGCAGGCCAAGCGTCTAAACCCCCGCCAGGCTCGGTGGTCACTTTTTTTCAACCGGTTCGATTTTATCCTCTCTTTTCGACCGGGGTCTAAGAACCTTAAACCCGATGCACTCTCTCGAGTCTACGCCAATGTGTCCCGAGAAGATGCCCCATGCCCACTTATTCCCACAGCCAGAATCGTTGCCCCAGTGCGTTGGGCTTTGGAGACCACGGTACGTCAAGCCCAAACACGAGAACCAGATCCTGGAGGA
Organism: Schizothorax lantsangensis; assembly: GCA_027422415.1. Classification (NCBI taxonomy): domain Eukaryota; kingdom Metazoa; phylum Chordata; class Actinopteri; order Cypriniformes; family Cyprinidae; genus Schizothorax; species Schizothorax lantsangensis. The sequence goes on along the minus strand of CM049853.1, from coordinate 19,954,462 downwards.
GGCCCAGAGAACCGTTTGTACGTCCCTAAGTCTGTTCGAGCTCAGGTTCTCCAGTGGGCTCACACGTCCTCGTTTTCCTGCCATCCTGGGATCTCACGCACACTTGAGTTTCTGCGAAGGCGCTTTTGGTGGCCTACAGTTAAAACGGACGTTACAGCCTTTGTCAAAGCCTGCCCCGTGTGCAATCAGAACAAGACGTCACACCTTCTCCCTCAAGGTCTCCTATACCCCCTGCCTGTCCCTCATCGTCCTTGGTCACATCTCTCACTTAATTTTATAACTGGTCTCCCCCCGTCTCAAGGCAATACTACTATATTTGTAATTGTCGACCGCTTCTCCAAGGCCGCCCGGTTCATTCCCCTACCTAAACTCCCCTCCGCCAAAGAGACAGCTGAGCTCATCACCACCCACGTATTTCGAGTGTTTGGCATCCCTCTAGACATCGTGTCTGACCGGGGACCCCAGTTCTCGTCCCGGTTTTGGCGAGCTTTCTGTCAGTCTCTGGGAACTAAAGATAGTTTATCCTCAGGCTTTCATCCAGAATCCAACGGACAGACTGAAAGAGTCAACCAGGATCTCGAGTCTACTCTGAGATGCATGGTAGGCAGCAACCCCTCGTCCTGGTCCTCTTACCTGATTTGGGCGGAGTATGCTCATAATACCCTTCGCTCATCATCCACTGGCTGTTCACCTTTTGAGTGCCAGTTTGGCTATACTCCTACTCTCTTCCCCGAGCAAGAAACTGAAGTGGCGGTGCCCTCTGTCCAGAGTCATATTATGCGCTGTAGACGGATCTGGAGAACTGTTCGTGCAAATCTTCTCCGGACCTCTGGTCAGCACCAGACCCAGGCCAACCGGAGACGCAGACCAGCACCTTCTCTGCGTGTTGGTCAACGGGTCTGGCTTTCCACTAGGAACCTTCCGCTCAGGGTGGAGTCCCGCAAGCTGAGTCAGAAGTTCGTCGGGCCTTTCAAGATATCTAGGAGAGTAAACCCCGTCACTTATCGTTTAACCTTACCCCGTTCACTTAAAATTAATCCCACTTTTCATGTATCTCTACTAAAACCTGTTTTGTGTTCTCCTTTTGTTGCTCCAGGTAAAGCCCCTCCTCCTCCTCGGGTCATTGGGGGTCGGCCCGCGTTTACAGTCCACAGGATACTGGACGTTCATCAAGTTCGGGGCTCCCGGCAGTATCTTGTGGACTGGGAGGGCTATGGTCCTGAGGAGCGCTCCTGGGTTCCTGCCAGGGACATCCTGGATCCCGAGTTGATTCGAGAGTTTAGAGCACGAGTAGGGGGCCGAACTGGAGGGAACGTCAGGAGCCGTTCCTAGGAGGGGGGGTCCTGTCAGGTTCTGTGCTCTGTTATGCCTTAGATTCGCCACTTGATGGCACTATTTTCCCTGAGTCTCCTTGTCTCTGCTAATTAGGATGATTAGTTCCAGCTCTGACTCGTTTTGTTTCCCTATATAGGTGGTCCTCTTTTTGTCACTCTTGCTTGGTTATTTGAACTATGCTGGTGCCTCTGGCCTCTCTGTAAGTTTTTTGAGTCTTTTTGTTTCTTTGTGTTTCGTTGCTATTTTTGCCATTGGATGTATTTAGCACTAGTTTCCTTTTAAGAGGATTTTTGCTCTTTGGAGTTCTTTATCTTTTTTGGAACTGTTTATTTTTTCCAAGACCAGATTTTTGTTGGGATTGTATGCTAAGACCTTTTGATTTTGCTCTTGGAAATAAAGAACTCATTTTTTGTGACTTTTTTTGGTGCCTCGCATTTGGGTCCAACACCCCTCTGTGTAACAGTGGTAGAGCATCACACTACGGCACCGGAGACCCGGGTTCGAGTCCCGGTCCTGCCAATTTTGTGCTTTAAAGGGGTCATCGGATGCCCATTTTCCACAAGTTGTTATGATTCTTTAGGGTCTTAATGAAAAGTCTGTAACATAGTTTGGTTAAAATTTCTCAATGTGTAAAAAAACACCTTTTTAAACCTGTCAAAAACAGCTCTTGTCAGAGCAAGCCGTTTTGTAGTATTTTCCTTTAAATGTTAATGAGCTCTGCTGACCCCGCCCCTCTGCTCTCTGAGGGACTGTTTACTTTAGCCGCATTCATGGTGAAAGTTGCTAATTAGCACATTATTAGGAAAGGTGATTTGCAAAGATTCATAAAAAACCCTTATACTCACTTCTTCTGTGAAGCTGGATCACGAATGATTCGCACGAACATAGATGCATTTAGGCAGATCAGGGGGCGCATTCCCTTAAAAAACAAATGTAATCCACTGCGTCTTCAGCGGCTCAGATGTCGGGAGTAAATTACGACTGCTATATTTATTATTACATCCAACAACAGAACGCCTCAATCGCCACTTAGACTCTGCGGACCGTATACATAAAATGTTTATGCTTCATTTACATAGCCTTCCTTATATGGTATCAGCCCATATATGGTCTCATTTGAAATTTATGATACATAAAGCCGTAAAATTAAGCTTAGAAATGTATTCGTCCCACACACGATTGCGAACAATTTTTCCTAAGAATGTGTATTTTTTATATTTTTCACAATACAGTCAAGTCATATGTCACAATAAAGCTCTCATTCTCAGGAATCTGACTATATAAATTATTTAATTGTGTGACAATCACAAAAAAATAAATTTGTCAGTTTTCATAAAGTTTGTTTTTGTCATTTTCCTACTCTTACTACTGCTTCAGTCAGCCGCAAACAGCCACAAACTCTATATTATCTTTTAGATTGGGATCTCTTCTTTCAAACGAGACCATTTTCACATTTCTGCGTGCTTCCAAAGCTGAGAAATCGTCATGTGTTTCAGACGCGCTCCAGCCGGTCTTTTAGCCCGAGACGCGCTCTCCAACACATCAGCGCGGTGGTGAAGCCACTCTGATAATATACAACTCTGCACTTCTCTGGGGCTTCTATAGGTCTGCCTGAGTGTCACTCTGATTCTCCGGCCTGTAAGAGCTGTGAAACTTCACACCTCTGTGTAAGGAGAGGGGCGTGGGCGCGCTGAGTGAAAGAGCGTATCTGGGTGAGCTTGCATTCTGGGAAATGCAGTTCATTGGGCTGTTTTGAATATGGGAATGGCGCAGTGGAACGCGAACACATCGGCTTCGTGGATAAAGCAATCTTTGGACATAAAAATATAAGTTATAGATGATGAAGAGTGAGCAGGTGCAACTTGGAGAGGAGAGGACGCACTTCTGGTTAGTGTGTTTGTGCGCTTTGAGAGTGTTTGCTCCGTTTTGTTGATCAAATCGTTACTGTGTGAGGCGCCATGTAACAGCTAATGCTCTTATGAATTTGCTCCACTCCACTTATGCAATTTTGTATTTTACTACTTAGAAAAAAAATAAAAATGACACATAATTCAATCAATAATCAAGAAAAGTGCTTATGGCACATAGTAAAATAGGATTCTGGGTGTAATTTGTTTTATATAGCCTGTTTTTGCAAAGGAAACTCAAAATGACACTTGTAGGTGCAAAATAGGATAATTTAACTTGCTTCATTTATGATGCAGTAACTCCTGTTTGGAAGCTGTTATTTGAAAAATTATTTTTTTCTGGTACATTTTGGCATCTAGTGGCAACAAACTAAGTAAGTTGCAAAGAGCAAGCCCTAATAGAACCTGAATTACAGATTTAAAAAAAATAATTACAAAAAGTCAAAAAGCGCCTATGTTTTTTTTAGTGTTTATTGTAATATTTGAAACACATATAATGTTATTTATAAAAAATTACACCCATATGTTATAGTTCAAAGGGTTTTCTTTACAATGAATCCATTTTTTTTTCATTTCCTCCATTGTATGTGTATTGTATCAAAAAACATTTGAATTTGAGGGTGAAAATTTAGGCGAAAATTCCAAAAAACGCCACTGAGCTTAATCTGAGACATCTTGTATTCCCCTGCACCGGAGTCGACATAATGGCGGACAGCTCTCAGCTCACTCAGGGCAGGTCTAAGGTAAGACGGCCGGTAATACTTTATTTCGATAGTCCACTTTAGACATTCTACTAACAGTAAGTAACTTTGCAACTACATGTCAACTAGCAGTCATTAGAGTTTTAGTAGACTGTCTGGTTAATATCTTCTAACACTTTATTTTGATGGGTCTACAACATACAACATACTGACTATGAGAAACTTTGCAAGTATATGTCAACTTATTCTACTAATCCTAAACCTACCCTACTGAGAGTTAATAGACATGTAGTTGCAAATTAATGAGAATTAGTTGACATGTAGTTACAGAGTTACTTAGCAGTGTTGGGGAAAGTTACTTTTAAAAGTAATGCATTACAATATTGCGTTACTCCCTAAAAAAGTAACTAATTACGTTACTTAGTTACTTTTTTAGGAAAGTAATGCGTTACGTTACTTTTGCGTTACTTTTTAAATATGAGCAGGGCTTGATTGTTTGTGTTTAATATAAGAAGTTGTAATTATAGCAAATGTAAAGCCCTTTCACACCAAAAAGTGTAATGAATAAACCTCAGGCTAAAGGAAAAGTAAATTCACGTGTGAAGAGTAGAGCGCAGGAGAAGAAGTTCAACACTCTTCAGAAATAAAAAAAACAATGAAGCACAATTGTTAGTTTATCTAAAGTCATTTTTTCTTATCAGTATGATTGAACTGGATCATCAAAGGTCAGCAGCGACATTGGTTAATAAAATGGGATTAGATACATGTGTGTTGTTTAACATATTTAATTATTGCAGGTTTGTGTCATATTCTGTGTTTGCATTTCACCGTTTTAATTCATTTTGATGAATACTAAATCAGTTTTTTGCGAGTGGGATGAATTAAAGCACATTCATATTTAGTCTAGAACTACAGTAACAGCATGTTCACACCAAGGTTATTATAGTTTTGAATTTTTAAATTCGTTTTATTTTAATATCATTTTCAAATTTGCTATAAAATTCAGTTTAGTTTTTATTAGTTTCATTAATATTTTTGTTAGTTTTAGTTTAGTTTTTATTTTGTGAACACATTTTTATTTAGTTTTTATATAGTTTAGTTTCGGTTTTAATTTAAGTTTAGCAGAATCAACAGATCACTTCCAGAGCGAAGGCCAAGGAAAGACGTAGGCATAATTTAACTTAGTGAGGCAAACGTTTAGCGACACAAAATTAACGCATGCTGAAACGCATAAATCTACACGAGTTGCGATAATGTAATCTAATGGTGTGTTGAGATATTAATATGAAAATAAATGTAGCCTAATTTCGTTATATTAGATGTCTTTTTTCTTATTTAACCATAATCATGGTATTGTCGTGTCTTGCTCACTTTTCCATGAACAGCCGCGCATAAATCATCTAATGAATTATGACTAATGACTAATGAAATTCAATAATAACGACAATCGCAGTAAAGGCTCATATTTGAATATGTTCTTTTCTTTATTTATGAAGAATTATAAGCATGTGTATGATGTGATTTAGCCTATGCATATTTGTTCTAAAGTTTGGCAGAGTGATCACGAGATGCTCGGCCAAGTTTTGTATTGTTTACAGAAAGGATGCACGTTCTCATCTTTTTTTTCTGTTAATTATCACGTTGCTCTGCGTGTCTGTTTTTCGTCAAAGCAAGTTTGCCTACCTGATGTTGTAGAATAATGCGTGTGCGGTTCGGGTCGCGACTCGCGGTCTTTATGTCAAACGGTTCTGGTCTGGTACAGAATTAAATGATTGCTGCTGTGGGATAACGGGTCGGGTGTTCTGTTAAGTACTGCTGGTGCACGTTTAGCAAACAGGACCGGTGCAGGACTCTGCTTTAAACTGCTTTGCATCTCTCCGTCAGATAACCCAATGTGTGTGATGCGCCATTTACAGGTATTTCCCTAAACTGTCACACAACTCAAATATTTTTCCGCCAAGGGGTGAGAACGTAATGATTATGAAAACGATTGTTAATTTTTGTTAATTATTATTTTATTTCAGTTAGTTTTTCAATAACTATCAGTCAATAAATGGGAAAAAAGTAACTCGAGTTACTTTTTTGAAAAAGTAACTCAGATATTTTCTTGTAAATTAAAAAGTAATGCGTTACTTTACTAGTTACTTGAAAAAAGTAATATTATTACGTAACTCGCGTTACTTGTAATGCGTTACCCCCAACACTGTTACTTAGTTACTTATAGTTAGTAGAATGTCTAAAGTGGACTATCAAAAAATCAACAATCAAAAAATCAACAATCACTTCACAGACAGCAGAGACACAGGGAGCCTGTGACAAGCCATTCAGACCATCACTGACTACAAGACCCCGCCACAGGCCTGTGATGATGACACATCCCTCCCAGATGCACTCAACCACTTTTATTCACTGTTTGAAATGCAGAATGACACACCTGCACAAAAACTGCCCACACCTCCCAACGACCAGGCGCTCTGTCTGTCTCCAGCCGATGTAAGGAAGACCCTATCTAGGATTAACCCACGCAAGGCTGCGGGTCCTGACAACATACTGTACCTGGCCGTGTACTAAGAGACTGTGCTGCACAGCTGATAGATGTCCTAACAGATATCTTCAACACCTCGCTGAGCCAGGCAGTCGTCCCCACATGTTTCAAATCCACAACAATCATACCGGTACCAAAGAAATCACCTGTGTCCTGTCTAAACAACTACCGTCTCATAGCACTGACTCCAATCATGATGAAGTGCTTTGAGAGGTTAGTCATGCACAACATCAAAACCAGCCTCCCCAACACACTCGATCCGCTCCAGTTTGCATACCGTCCAAACCGCTCTACGGACGGTTTGCAATTTCCTCCACCCTCCACCTGGCTCTTACCCACTTAGAAAATAAAGACTCCTATGTTAGAATGCTGTTCATTGATTTCAGCTCAGCATTCAACACAATAATCCCACAACAGCTCATTAATAAACAAAACCTGCTGGGCCTTAACACCTCCCTCTGTAATTGGATACTGGACTTTTTAACTTCAAGACCTCAGTCAGTCCGTGTTGGCCGCAACACCTCAAGCACTACCACACTGAGCACAGGTGCCCCACAGGGCTGTGTGCTCAGCCCGCTGCTCTTCACGCTGCTGACCCACGACTGCACTGCCAAGTTCAGCTCCAACCACATCATCAAGTTCGCTGATGACACAACAGTGGTAGGTCTCATCAGCAACAACGATGAAACGCACTACAGAGAGGAAGTGGCACAGCTGGCCGAATGGTGTGGCACTAACAACCTGTCCCTCAATGTGGGGAAGACAAAGGAGGTTGTGATGGACTTCAGGAAAAACTCTGTTGACCACCCCCTACTGACCATCGACAGCTCGACTGTGGAGAGTGTCAGCAGCACTAAATTCCTGGGGGTGCACATCACAGAGGATCTCACCTGGACCACCAACACCATGTCACTCTACAAGAAGGCACAACAGCGCCTACACTTTCTCCGCCAGCTGAAAAGAGCAAGTCTCCCTCCACCCATCCTCAGAGCAAGTCTCCCTCCACCCATCCTCACCACTTTCTACAGGGGAACCATTGAGAGCGTGCTGACCAGCTGCATCACTGTCTGGTATGGGAACTGTAGTGCAGCAGACCGCAAGACCCTACAGCGGACAGTGAACACAGCTGCAAAGATCATCGGTGATGATCCTCTACCCTCCATCCTGGACATTTTCCTTACACGATGCTCCAGCAAAGCCAACAGTATTGTGAAGGACTCCACCCATCCCTCCAACAGTCTCTTCCAGCTCCTACCATCAGGAAGACGGTTCTGGAGCATCAGAGCCCGCTCCGCCAGACTGCTCAACAGCTTTTTCCCCCAGGCTGTGAGAGCCCTGAACTCAAATCACACTGCCCCCCTCTGAAACTCCATACAAACCCCCTACCTCCTGAAACATGGACCATCTCACCCCCCCCCCCCCCCCCCCAACCTTACCACATCAAAGGAAAAAACTGTCTGAGACTTTTTTTTGTGCAATTCAAAGTGTGCTACACACAGATGAGTGGGCCTGTACAAACCACCTGTAGTAACACACTCTCCTCTATATGCACTGAAGCATCCTCACGTGCGATATAGCCTTATAGCCTACTCGTCGGGACTCTTTCTTTATGTTTGCAGACGTTAGGTAATGATGCAAAGACGAATGGTGGCATGCTTATATTTCCCACAAAAACCTACCAGTATCACTCAAATTGGAAAACATTATTACAAGCTTACCGCTGTGAATCAGGCTAAAGTAAGGAGATAGTTTTGAACACTGGCTGGTTATGTTCTTGGCCAAAAATCGATTTTGGATCATTTTTAACAAAACAAAACAAAAAAGTTACGGACTGCAGCCTTAAGTAAATATGAGAAGACGATCGATTCACGTGCTGCTTGAACTGAGGCAATGCAGTGTTCTGTCACGAAACATTAAAGAGCCACAAAATGGTACAACCTGACATAAATTTGAATAAAATGAAAACTAAAAGACTTTCAAATCACATGAGCCAATATTTTATTCACAAAAGAGAACATAATAAATGTTTAAACAGAGAAATTTTACACTTTTATTTTAAATGAGCTCATTTCAAATTTGATGCCTGCTACAGGTTTCAAAAAAGTTAGCACGGGGGCAACAAAGGGCTGAAAAAGCAAGAAACTTTGAAAAGATTCAGCTGGGAGAACATCTAGTAACTTATTAAAGGTGCCATAGAATGCATTGATACAATATTTAAATGTTTTCTCTGATATCTACATAGAAGGTATGTGGCTTAGGTAAGTGCAACAATTCTCCAGAAACAGTTTTACATGTCCATTTACAACCCTAGGATTTCTCCCCAGAATGAAACGGTCTGTTATTGGCTTATTTGTATATAATGTTGAGCTCTGCTCTGATTGGCTGTTTCACAGTGCGGCTCAATGTTGAGCTCTGCTCTGATTGGCTGTTTCTCATTTCAGTAGCTCACAGGAAGGAAACACAAGGAAAATATATATTTCAATACTTTCTCGCGCAGTTATATCGTTGGGTAATTATACTGTAAATAAAATGCGTCCATCAGGGAGCCGCTATTAATATGCTGGGCATTGAAACTGCTTTCAAATGCACGATCGCGTTTTACTTTCACTTTTGAGATTCGCGATCACACGTACTCTGTTTATACTATGGAGCGGCAGTGCTTACCACACATTTTACAAGATCAGATGCTTGTCAGTGGTACTCAGGATCTGTAAATCATTCGCCATCATCCTCATCTCTCCTTACTCTGTTTATGTGGTAAGTGAAATCTCATGTACTGTAACAGCAGTACCGTTTCTAGGCATAGGCGAGCTAGGCGGTCGCCTAGGGCGCCACCAGCTGAAGTGGTGCCAATGAGAGCACGTACTGGCACTACATTTTAACAGGGTTGTGATAAAGAGTGGCACGGTCACCCTGCAATATGACTGCCGCCCCCACTGGATCCCCAACATCATTGGGCTAGAGTTCTGTCAATCTGACGATGCCTGTATGCCATTGGATCAGAGCGCTGTCAATTGCTGCCTGGTTGTTGCATGCTTGCATTAATTGGAGCGCTCATCAACGCCATTAGATCAATGGGCTTTGTCAGAGCTTTGGCAAGGTAACGCTTTTTATTTATTTATTTTTTTGCCATGCAATAAAGCTAAGTTTAAAGGCCAATTTAAAATATTGGTACAGTAAATAAAGTGCACAAAATCAGTATTTTGTTTAGGCAGTATTTGTGGCAGTTGATAAATCGTGTTGCGAGATTTGTCCAAAAGGTGTGCGGTTTTGCGCCATTGCATTGTTAAAGTATCAGCGTGTCATGTAATATTCCCATATAAACTTTAACAGACAATTAAAAAATATTGGTATAGTAAAATTAGCTAATTCACGAGATCAATACATCCTTTATTAAACCGCTTTGTCGAGTTTAATACATCCTTGTTAGAAGTGAATGAATTGATCAGCATTTCGACACCTCCATAACTTATGGAGGTGTCGAAATGCTGATCAATTCATTCACTTCTAACAGCACTTAATGGGAGAAGCGTCATACACATAGAGGGCAGAGCATCACATTATTTAAAGGGGAAGTTCACGCGTTAATGAGTAGCAAAGGATTAAGTAGCTGCATTGATTACTTTTATGCCACTGATCAGGCTTTTATATGGAGTTTGGGGCAACAAAGGGTTTTATAGGTTTGACTGAAATAATAATGCAATAACTGACACCTTAAATCAATGTTTCAAGCAACAACAACAAAACAATTGAACAAAAAACAGATAAAGACAAAAAGTAGCCATTATAGTATCTAAACATGTATCCAAATCCAAATGTAATAAAATGTATTTATGTGTAAATTATGTGCAATGTCTTAGCTACTAGGGATTGTTACATAGGGCTATACAGGCATCTAGTGGCAGCACAATGATATTACAGATAATAAATTGTGCAAAATGTTTATCTTAAGTCAATTTACAAATAATGCATTCAGATTTGTGGAACTCAATCTCCACAAATTAGTGTCGTTACTATGACAACCAATTTGAATGTGGCAAGAAACTGGTGTCTGAAAAGAAATATATATATATATATATATATTGTCAGTCCTCTGTCGTGTGTGTCATGTGTTCCCGCCTCTTGTGTCCATATTTGGTTTGTTTCCTGTCCTTGTTTCATGTCGTTATGCGTTAATTTGTGTCCAGCTGTGTGTATGTGATTATGTGTTAATTACCCTGTGTATATTAGTCCTGTCTTTTGAGTTTGATTTCGTCTGGTCTACTCGTTACTTCCCCGGTGTATCCTGTCCATGTCAGTCATGCCTTGTCCTGCCTTGATGTCTCCATTAAATATTATTATTTGAGTTTACGTCCTCGTCTGCGTGTCCTTGTTCCTCCCTCGTGTGTGCACCGTGACAGAAGACCAGATCTAACCGTAAGCGACGCCCCTTCACCTCGTTTTGTTTTGTTCGTTTTTTGAAAAGTTTTTATTTTGTTCCAGTGTTTGTGTCTGTCCCGCGGCAAGGAAGTCGCCACTCGTCCTTCCGCCCTAGCCCGCGTCAAGATGGCGTGGGAGTTCGGCGGGATCGCCGCAAGTGCCGCGAGTCCGCTGGCCGCGAGCCCTCATGCCCGCCGATCGCGGGAGATATTCGCCCGCCGGCCCGCCTCTGACTCAATGCCCGCCGGATCGCCGCTGACTCATGCCTGCCGGATCGCCGCTGACTCAAGCCCGCCGGATCGCCGCTGACTCAAGCCTGCCGGATTGGCGTTGACTCATGCCCGCTGGCCGCCGCTAACCCTAGCCCCGTGGATCGAGTCCACATGTCACGGCCAGGAGTGCCGTGTGTTTGTTTGGTTGTGTCCACAGGAACATTTTAATTTACCTTGTCCAGTCTTGTCTTGTCCATGGAGACTCGTCTGGGGCAGGCGGCTCCTCTTGTTGTGGCCATGGAGGCCATTCTAGCCGCCTGCCCCCTTGTTGCAGATATGGAGGCGGTCGCTGAGGGACCCTGTGTGGGCCTCTGACTCCTGGTCATGCCCAGATGAAGCCTCAGCCTCCAAGCCAGCCCAGGAGGGCTTCTGGTTCCTGTGGGCTGTCCTGTCCTGTCTGTCTGGCCCTGGAGTCTTGTCATGTAATGTACTGTTCTGTGTGTCTAGCCCCGGAGGGCTCCTGATACCCCCTAACTTCCCCAGGGAAATTTTTTTTGGGGGGTAAAAGGGTTCCGGTGGTAGGGGCCGGGCAGAGGGGACCGAGGCAACGGCCACAAGGACCATCTGCCATGGCCTCCTGAGCTCCCTGCACCGCCATGGCCTCCAGAGCTCCCAGCTCCGCCATGGCCTCCGTTGTCTGTTCCGCTCTGGAGGTCCCCGTCCTGTGTTCCTGTCCGTGCCTGTCTTGAGGGGCCTCCAGAGCGCCCACCCCCCTCCCCGATGGAACTGTTAAGGCTCGGGACGAGTGGGGAGTGATGTCAGTCCTCTGTCGTGTGTGTCATGTGTTCCCGCCTCTTGTGTCCATATTTGGTTTGTTTCCTGTCCTTGTTTCATGTCGTTATGAGTTAATTTGTGTCCAGCTGTGTGTATGTGATTATGTGTTAATTACCCTGTGTATATTAGTCCTGTCTTTTGAGTTTGATTTCGTCTGGTCTACTCGTTACTTCCCCGGTGTATCCTGTCCATGTCAGTCATGCCTTGTCCTGCCTTGATGTCTCCATTAAATATTATTATTTGAGTTTACGTCCTCGTCTGCGTGTCCTTGTTCCTCCCTCGTGTGTGCACCGTGACATATATATATATATATATATATTTTTATATATATAAATTGGGGGGGCGCCAATAGGGATTTCGCCTAGGGCATCAAATTGTCTAGAAACGGCCCTGTGTAACAGGCTACAGCTAGCAGCTAACCATGTCCCTTTAGTGGCTCGCATTATTTTATTAGAAGGCGTTATTTGCTCACGGCAATTCGTACATATTTTACGAGGTGGCTAATTCGTAAGAATTCGTATGACCTCACTAGTACGATTTAGTACGATTTGTCTAAACCCCACTGATGGGTAGGTTTAGGGGCGGGGTTAGGTGTAGGTAATTCGTACTAATTCATACGAATTGGCAACTCGTAAAATACGTACGATTTAGCAAAAATCGTATGAATTTGTACGAGTGAGGTCGTACGAATTCGTACGAATTAGCCACCTCGTAAAATATGTACGAATTGCCGTGAGATCGGGCTGGTATTTCCATGATCTGCCATTTTCGCTGTTGTCCTCGCTTGTTTCTTCACAATACCTGCAGAACTTCTGATGGTTCGGCTGGCGGCTGGCCTAGAACATGGGCGGGTATATGCAAATGTTGGGGGCGTAACTATTAGTGATCCCCACTGTTACGTCACAGTCTGTGTTATTTTCTGATTCGCCTATTTTTCAGTGGTCTTTTGCATTCACGAGATTTACATAAGAAGGAGGAAACAATGGTGTTCGAGGCTCACTGTATGTCATTTCCATGTACAGAACGCTTATTATTCAACTATACCAAGGTAAAGACCGTTTTCCATTCTATGGCACCTTTAAGTTAATCAGGTCTGTAACATGATTAGCTATAAAAGGGATGTCTTAGAGAGGCAGAGTCTCTCAGAAGTAAAGATGGGCAGAGCCTCTCCAATCTGTGAAAGAGTGCGTAAAAAGATTGTGGAATACTTTAAAAACAATGTTCCTTAATGTCAAATTTCATAACCCAGGGCAGAAAGCAGTGCTAACCCCGCTTCTAAATTACAAGTGTAAAACGTTTCTCTACACTGGGTTAAAAGCGGGGTTTAGAACAATACAATACAGTAAAATTAAGTTGTGACAAAACGTTGCATTTTCTTATTTTAATTAAGTAAATTGTCAACAGTATATACTGTACCTGTCATAGTTTGGAAACCATATTTGTTCTTTTAGTTCTTTTTCTCACTTGATTCATTTTTCTCTTTTCCTTTGCCCTGAATATAGTGTGTGAAGATTGATGAGTTCCTTTAGAAATCTGACCCCGCATTTCAAATGTCACTATACCGAGAAATACAGAGTGAGTGAAGGAGAGGGCACTGGAAAAAAAATAAAACAGAGTGAAGGTGAGAGGAGAAAGGGATAGCCTAGAAAATGAAAAAACAGAGACTCACCCATGTGTGAAAGACATAATAGAAAATGTCAAAAGATGTGAGGAAGGATGCTTCTGAACAGGCTGTAAAAGCTCCTGTGCCTTCAGACTGTCCAGGCAGAATTTTCACGGTGTCTGTCTCTGCCTTCTCTCTATATCTTTTTTCTAGCATGTGACCTCCTCCTAATCTGCTGAAATTACAATTTAGAAGGACTAACTATGTATAACAGTTGGTATGTTCAGCTTGTGTCAATGTTGCCCATGATAAAACCAAAGTATAACTTAAAATTTTCATATGGGTTCTTTGGCAGATTTCCTTTTTTTTTTTTTTTTTTTCATTACAAATGAGGTAAGGTAAGGCTTACATAAATAATAATACAACAGCCCCTTGTGTGACATAATTTTCAAATTCTCATTTATCAGATATTAATATTCAAGACTTTTAAAGTCAAAAGACAGTTGCTATAAAAGAGTTGCCAAACCATTAAACAGCTTTACATCAACAGGAATTCCCTTCAACATGAAATGGCACTCATAACATTATTTTTGCTGGGAACATAATAACACACATGTAAGCATTAGCTGGATGAATAAATAATTAAGTGGTATTATGAACTATGTATTTTTATATATGTATTTATATATCACATTTGTGGTGGCAGAAGGGATTCCCCCAATCACTTTTTAATTGTCTGCATTGTTCAGTGTTCTCATTGGTTGATTGGCATGTGGGCGATTTCATGTACAAGAATTGCTCACCCAAGCAGAAAAATAATGTACTGTCGCCAGAACTGTATATTTTTCTCAAAGTAAACAATTAGTGAAAATCCATGGAAAACATATTCCTCTATATTTCTGACATATACCATGTACACATTATCTGGGATCATGAATTAAATGTTTAGTTAATGTAACCCTTATGTTAGTTACATTATGTTTCATAACATGACAATGTTATAATAACAATGTTATATGTTACATACCAGTTGATATCCTGTTTGCCACTGTTATATACATATAACAATTTAATTAAATGTTACTTAGTTTCTTAAAATGAATGACTGTTAAATATTATATTTGTTTTTGCAGAGGTCAAAAACTGATCCTACAGTGTAAGCCAAGTTCTGCTTAAGGGATCATTGTGTGAGCTAAATGCTGTGCATGCTAGTATGAATGTAAAGATGCAGACACAGCAAACACGGTCATATATGTAAAAGCTAATGGGATAAGTGGGGGCTTTGCAAATGTGGCAAGTGAAGTGTGAACACAGTGTTAATTATGCAAATGAAACTAGGTCTCACTTATGTCATATCTGTTCACTTCACCGCATCAGCCACCAAACAAGTGTGGTGCCTTGAAAACGTATTTACACCCATGCTCACTTGCATACTACATGTGCATGCAAGCAATAAATTCAGACACTACACACAAGTCTTCTAGCCATACGCAACAAGCAACCACAAGGGGGCCAGCTGGTTAATGAGTTTTACAGTTGAGACTTCTGACTGCAAAACAGTCTGTCATTGTAAATAAAAAAAATAAAATAAATAAACATCATGCTGAACCTACAGTATAACAACATATGGAACAGATCAAGCACTGCTGAGTATGACACACTCTGAGGGCAAATAAAATCTGCAAAATATTAATTCTTGTATAAAACATTAATACATCAAGGTCATGATTCTTAGACTTTCTTATTTTTGATAAATATTATTGCAGACCAGTATATGATAAGATATGCAAATCTGCTGAGATAGCACACTATGTTGGTGGTTCATTTGAAGTTTTATCAAAGTTACCTATTAAACTAGCAAAAAAACTAATTTTAACTTTATTCAGTATTTAATTTGAAACTTCATAAGTAATATGCTTCTCTTTTTTTCTTAAGCACGTTTCACATTACACTTAACAACAATGCTGTACAATGTTTTTGATGATAACTTACTACATGAAGACTTACTACATGATTTTATGAGCACTTGCATAGTTATTATTTGGATATCCTTTTACAAAAAGCCAGTATTACCTGTGGTGCTGACAAAAATATAAGACCGCTAATATTCTTGAAACTTGTGGGTTTATGCAATGCATCAGAGGAATGCAAATGACAGCAGCTTCAGGGAAATTGGGTTTTATTAGAGCTGAGGAAATAATGATGACTGGGATCCAAGAACTCTCATAATTTGTGTCAAATTTCAAAGTTTTTCCTGATCCACCGATCCTAATGGAAATCTAATAAAGGCCCAATCTTGAACTACCTTTTGGAAGTGTTTCAATCCCCCAGAAGAGCTTGCTTTAGTTATTTTCAGCTCAAATTGAATGAAGCACTAAAGCAGCACTATTTTGGGGTGCCTGAAAAACCCAGAAGTGCCACTTGTTTAGAAACAAACACACAAAAAAATCTCATAGCACTGTATAGAAGCACATAGATATGTGGACTTAAAGACTGACAGACACTCAGACATACATAAAGATGTACAGCAATGTGAAAACAATCAACTAAGCCTATTTAATTGATTCATTAGTTGATTAATTAATAAATTAGCATGGTAGCAAACAACATACAATGAAGCAAATGACAAATTTATTCAAACCTCTGTTTAAGATTAGTGAACACATACATTACATTAATAAATTGCTTGACTTTTATCTCTTCACAAAATTCCTATATTTGACCATTTCATAAGATCGAAACAGCACAATGGCAGTGAGATGTTATTTCATGCAGGAGAGCAGATTAGTGAAAAAAGCAATATCCAATCTTTGAAGCTGCTTGTTATTCATACTGTGGCCCATCCAGGGGGGTATGTTTCCTGCTGTGCATAAACAAATAAGGTAGGAAATTGATGGGGGCTGCACAGAGAGCCTAATGAAATGGCGAATTGCTCTGCCTCCTTTGAAGAACAGCAAGAAGCCTTTAAGAAACACAAGGAGAAATGTGATTTCTCTCCTCCTTTTGCTCTTTCTTTTCTTTTCTCTTTGTTCTTTCGTCCCCCCACTCTCACCCTTTCTGTCGCTCACGTTCTGTCTCTCTCACGTACACACACATATACACATTCCCCCTCCCTATTTTTCTAATTTTCCTGAGGACAGAGCAGCTTGGCACATGACATTGATTTCCATCAGCATTTGGAAATAACCTCACTGTTGCCCAGGCAACACACATTTACCTTTTCTGTCTTTTTTGCATATTGGTGCGAGTTTTTTCATCAGTGAGGGAATGAATGTGGAACGGTGATGACAAATGTGCTCAGGTGGGGCAGCGAGCAGTAATGCATGTGTGTGTATATGTGTGTAAGTAATAAATGGTGATGCCCAGCTCTAGCAGGGCGATGCAGCATGACTGGGGGAAGGGTAAAGAGAGTGCTTGGGTGTTGAGATAAAAGAGCAGGCCAGAGGACCACGCTCATTCTCCCATTAACATATTTCAAATGCTGAAAACCATTTCTGGATGTGTTCCAAGTAATGGTGGACAGTAATATACAATCTGTACTTTACATTTTTATTTTGGGATACTTTTGTTTCAATACATACCAAAGCATATATTTTTACTCCTAGTATATATTTGTACTACATATCAGCAGTGTTATTTTTGTATTATTTATTTATAAGTATTTAATAATATTGTGAATTAGCTTTTATATTTTTTTATTTTAAGTTTTCATTTTAAGTTTTAATCATTTTTCATAATTTTAGTTTTAATTTTAGTTAATAACAGTACTGTGCATTTCAGAAAAAAAATAAGTGAAGAAATCATGACTTGCTCCGAGACCCAACATCAATATTTGATTGCAGCAGTTAACAACACACTGCCTTAATAATCCATTCAGATCAAGACTTAAATTAAAATATCACTGAACTGGTGTCCACAAAAGTGAGTTTGAGTATGCAGACTTCTAATAATTCATAATAATGTCACATGGAGATGTAACCTATTTTAGCTCAATCCTGACTGTGTCTGAACTACCGCTTGTATGTATGTATGTGTATATATATATATATATATATACACATATATGTATATATATATATACAGTATGTATGTATGTGTGTGTGTGTGTGTGTGTCTGTGTATATACACACACACACACACACACAAATGGTAGTTCCTATAAAACAGTTATTTTACTTGCCACATTCAAATACTTTTGTACATTTACTCAAGTATTTAAATTCACAGCATGTTCTTAGTACAACGTGGCATGAAATTTCTGATGGGACTGTCCTACACTGGCAGGACATTATTATAATGTACACATTTGTTTGTGCCTGTGTTGTGCAGATGTTGGGCTGTCTGGAGTGGTTAACAGTTTGGTTTCTTGAGCTCTGATCGTAATTGCTATATTATGAACCTTAAGTCACTCCTGTCTAGAAGTCAATATAATCCAGAGGGAATGCCAGCAAGTAAAAGTACAGGTGAGAAGTTGATAAATGAGTGCATATTTAGGATTTAAGTATGAAAGTGTGTGTATTTCTTAAATGATTTTGCAGCAGCATAAGTTTTCCTCACCTGTAGCCCAGTGCGGTGTGCACAACTGTTCCCTGGGGTATAAAATTGATCCTTAAACGGTAAAAAGTTAAAAGGTACAATTTTGTTACTCTAACTAGAGGTACAATTAGTAAAAGTGCAACCAGGGGGATAATTAATTTCTTATTGCCTGATTATAGTATCAGGTTTCATTTGGAAAGTCTTTAAAATATTCCATATCTGCATTTCACTCAGTGCCATATTTTCACATGCACACATTGGAATGAATAGTTAAGATTGGAGACAAGGCTCCTTAGTCTCAGAAATAAAGATTGGCATTGCCAATATGTTGGTAGAAAGCAATTTGCACCTGAACTGGGTTCTGTCTCCAATTTCCCCACACCATAAATGTGCTGCCCAGCCCCTTCTCACTGAGACATTGTGTGAGCGTGTCACATGAATGTAACACATAGATCCAGTAGGTTCTTCAAATCGGCAAGACTGAATGAACTGATCAGGTAAAGTTTCCACTTTCATGATCAATAGTTTGATATGCAGCACTTCCCATATGGTAAAAAAAACTAAAACATTTTCTATCCTCTCAAGATTCGATGGGGAATTTGAGGAGTATTTGGATGTATTAGAGTGTGTCTTGGGAATGAGAGCCCAAATCAGGTTTCCCTTGGACTCAAAAGCACCCCACCTGCTTATTCATTGTTCAGAGTTCATTTTGATATGAAGATCGAAGGCTCAAAATACCCTTATGAGACTTCAGCTGGGTCTACATAAACAAATTTGTTATTATCAAATTCATGAGGAGGGAAAAAGAACCCAACTTAGATGTAATGTACCCAAATGTATTCCCAGCAATCAGGTATTTGAGAAAGGGCAAATTTGCATAGCTACCAGGAGAGTAATTCTGATCATATAAATGTAAATAAGGAAAGATTTAAGTGTGTTTTCACATAAAAAATAAGTTGAAAACTGCATATGCGTGGGCATGTGTGTGGGTGACACAGACATAGTAAGGGGTGAAAGAAAGAAAGAGTATGAGAAACATGAAGAGCTGGAGGGCACTGTAGCTGTGAATCTGACAGCAGACTTAATTATCATTTTCCCACTGTCTCATATAGCAGAACAAGACACTACACCCACCCTAACACAGGGGGCAGCAGAGATTTAATAACATGCTTGTCCATATGGTAGAATGACATTATGGCTGTAAAGGGACTATATGTAGAATTCAAAAACTCTTGATATAAGTGACACTTGGTGGCCGCTAAGTGAACTGCAGCCAGCGACTTATTGCCCGTGCTCACACATGTGCACAGGTAACATAGAAGAGAATGAACACAATTCAAGGCCGCTATATTTTATACTCACGGCAAAGTTTTTCTTCCTTTCTTTGCTTAGTAAAAAGAAGTTGGAAATACCTTTGCAGCGATTTACTGTTATCGTTACTTTACTTTATATGCACATTCATATGCCGTTCATGCTGCTGAGAGCAGCGTTTAGATGAATATATGTGCTGCACGCTTTCCTCTAAATAACAAAACAAACACAACAAAAGTGACAGCGGTGAGAAAACAGCAGTTAAGAAAGCATCATATCATAGAGATATGGATATGCACCAGCTGCACAATTCACCAGCTTTATGTCAGCAGGTGAGGTTATTGATATTGCACTGTTATGATAGTTTGATTATAAAGCATCATTGACTATATAGATCTGGCTATGTGAGACTTTATTTTGAATTAATTCATTTTTCTTTGCATGACACATTAACATTAGAATGGCTCTTTTGGTATAATCCTGAACACATAAGCTTTCATTTCATGTGAGAGCTTCTTGGGAGCACACATAAATGTCACATCCTTTTGATTTCCCAGCAAAAACATCCCAAGTCATTCACATAAAAATCAGTCTACACTACAGGCTTTAATAGACAACCTAGGAAGTCGGGGAAGGTCTCGGTTTTTTAAGTTTTGTTCCAAGCTGTTCACACAATGGCAATAAAAAAGTGATTGTTACATGAACATTCTTACATATAGCCCATATAAGAAGCCTTTTACAGTGTAATAACACTTTGTAATATATTCTACAGTTGAAATAAAGAAACAAAAGTTAAGTACTCACATTACCACATTAAGCCACTAATGCAAATGCAAACCTGTCTGGGGCATTTAATAACTGATTTGACTATTATACACACGACTTTCACTCATGCTGAGTCTACAGAAACATTTAATGACAATTATTAAAACGAGTAGATTAACCATTGCAAGCATGTTTATTTTTGCTTATGTGACTCATTCAACAATTTGCAAGTGATTAAAACACTCAGGTATGGATTACCAACTAATCACGTTATATTAACACACACACTCATAAAAAATCTAAAGAGCCTTGGGTGTCTCTCAAAATGCCCTCAAATCATAGGTCATAAGAAAGAATTTCACCCATCGAGGAAGGAAAGCACTGTCACTACTGTTAACCAGGCCATAGTGGCCAAATATGATACAACACCAGTAGCATGGGTCTCACCAAGCAGGTCTTCACAATTTCCACCACCTTGACACCTTGTATTAACTTCAATAGTAACAAAGGGACTGGTAGGTTTGCAGCAGTTTCATAAATCTAAGATACTTAAGTAGGTCTGAGGACCCTAAATTTTGATAAGCTTCTTATAAGAAGAACAACAAAGATTGGATGCTAAATGTAAGGCTGATGATACACAGGGCAACTTTTGAGCAATTTTGTCGGTCAACTTTTTTGAGCAATGTTGTTTGGGCACTTTCCCAGTGAGAATGGCAAACACATTTCTATCTGGATATTTTAGATCGGTCAAGGGCCCTGCGTCTCACCTGGTTGCTGATTGATGGCAACATTGCCCAAAGTTTCCCAGCAACATTGCTCAAAAAGTTGCCACGTGTATCATCAGCCTAATTAGCCTAAGATTAACCGAGTGTTCTTGTCTGAAAATGGTCTACTTTTATAGAACAAACAGTATCCAAAAAAACAAATAAAACCCCTGAAAGAAGTTTTAAAACTTTAGTTTTACTATCTACAAATGTTTGATTTTAATATAAGAATTATTTTTAATTATTTAATAAAAAAGGAGTTTATATTTTGGAATGAATCATGCTGTTTAATGCTCATTCAGTCAAACAGATACTGGCCAGTCAGACGTAAACTGGGGGATTAGAATGGAGGACACAAAAGATAGATAGATAGATAGATAGATAGATAGATAGATAGATAGATAGATAGATAGATTAAATTAAAAGAAGTTTAAATGTAAATTCTGGTGTATCTGTTATAAACATCTCAACCATATAATGCTGATCTTGCATATGTTTTTGCATTTGTCAAATGACTAATATAATCATAAAGATGAGGAAGGCTGACTCTTACTTAAAGAATCTGTGTGCATATTACTTAAAACAGCTCTTTTAGGCTTCTGCTATGTTGTTATTCTGGCTTTTAATGTTACAAAACTCATTAAACGATGCAAGAGGGTTTTTCATCAGTGATGTTCAATAGAAACGCCTCATTGCCCTTCGTAAAAGATCTGCAAC
Source organism: Schizothorax lantsangensis (assembly GCA_027422415.1). Lineage (NCBI taxonomy): Eukaryota > Metazoa > Chordata > Actinopteri > Cypriniformes > Cyprinidae > Schizothorax > Schizothorax lantsangensis. The sequence goes on along the minus strand of CM049853.1, from coordinate 19,932,813 downwards.
AACATACCTTTCTCTGTATCCCTGTGTTTACTTCAACTGCAAGACTAGCAAACATTAATTCAAGCAAATCACTCCCCTCCAGAGAGGACCGGCATGATATTTCTCTCTGCTGTAGAATCTAATTAAATTTGCAGCTGTCTTTTAATCAAAATGAGGCTAATTTGCATATGGGTAGGGTAACAGCCCCACCTTCCATTGTAGAAAAAGTCTTGGCATCATGCCAGGAGACAGTCAGAGAATAGGGTCTCGGTGTGAGAATACTGCATGTACATATATGTGCATGTGAGTATTAATTTGAAGAGGGTGGGGGAGTAGAGGTAAAAGGCGACAGGCAGATGAGGTAGAATGGAAATCAAAATGACGCAAGCGAACAAATTGATGCTAGCAATTTAGATAGACTAAGAAACAATGTGGGCATTTACTAAATTGGCTCAAGGGTATTGCAAACAGAGCAATGCGGGAGCTGTCTCAACAGAAAACTCAAAATCACAGAATTGTATCAGGTTAATTACTAAAATTAGCAAGTATAGCGAAACACACACATTTAATACTTCAATGTGGTTAATATACGGCAATTCATTATCAGCAATTACCTTGGTTTTCTTGGTCTGAACAGATGTGCTAGCGTTGCGGCGATTAGCTGATCTTTAGAAGGATGACAGGCTTTTGTTTTGGAGCTTGTTGACTTTCATAGATGAGGATCAGAGGTAAAGGAGAGAGGATGACGACTTCTTATGGGGAGACTAAGGACTTGAGTTAGATGACTGTCTGCCACCAGTGTGTATACACTCACACATGCATGCACACAAAAATGATTAGCAATCTAGCTACCTAGCTATCTAAATGGAGACTTCTACCATTGCCAAATAAAGCCATTTTAAAGCAAATATTACATTTTTAGAATTAAAAATAAAAGACACAGAACACTGTTAAAGGCATGTATTAGTTTGTGTATTGGCGATGAATTCAAAAGCTCACTTCTATGGGCATAATTTATATGTTAACCTGGGGTATAAAAACAGTGGTTGTGACAATATTTATTGACTGTTAATCTGTAAGCCCTCACACAGGTGCGCTAATAGGTCCTTTATAAATCTAAAAGGTCATAGTTTCTATTGAGTAGCTGAACTTGACCATTTACTTCCATAATATGACATACTTCTGAATGAATAGAAGGATGAAACCACAAACCACACTTTTGTGTAGCTTGTAAAGTGTAGTTTTACAAATACACAAAACCTACAAAAAACAACAACAAAAACATACAGCAATAGGAGGGCAACAACGTACGTCTGATTCCCCTGAAGAGTCAACCCTGGGAAAGCTGAACATATATTTATTAAAAACTTTATTGACATTTCATATAATAAAATATTTTTTTATTTCACAGTGTTACTGTGGCTCAGTGGTAGAGCATTGCGTTAACAGCGCAAAAGGTTGTGGGTTCGATTCCCAGGGAACACACATAGTGATAAAACATGTATAGCCTGAATGCACTGTAAGTCGCTTTGGATAAACGCGTCTGCTAAATGCATAAATATAAATGTAAAATGATGGTATATAAAAAGGTGTTTACTGAAAACAAAATTAAAAGCTTTGGATATTTGGACAGTTTGATGTCTTGTTAAAGTCAGGGCAACATTGTATAACTTAGTCGATTGATTGCTTTATGTAATATATATGAATATAAAAAATACACTGATATCATATATGATTGTACTCTTAAAATCGTTACACTATGGGTGTCTTGAATCCCGATCCCGCCCCCCTCTCTCTCTCCCACTTCGCAAAAATAAATCTAACAAAAAAAAGTGTGTATATATATATATATATATATATATGTATACACACAGTACCATATTTTATAACATGCACATCTATATATTATGATGGATATCACTGAATAACATTACATGCGATATATAAGTAAATATAATGTTACATATTTTTCAATATATGAAAAGCGGCAATTTATGCACATAAAGGGACACTACAACTGTATAGTTTTGAGAAGGGCTTTTCACACATTAAATAGTTAACACTGGGTCATTCTAAACCCTAAGTAAACAGAATCCTGGGTTATCTTGCTTCACATTTCACACTGCCCAAAATTTACTAGGTTTAACAATTAATCCTGGGTATTCATAAGATGATGTTTCTCACCGTACAGTGCATTCCTAAACCCTGGGTTATTGTTCTTATTTGCAGTGTCATGCAACCACTAAGAGCTCTTGCTAAGAGGAAGAGCTCTACAATGGGCTCTCACTACTTCCTATGATGATTCAGTAGGATTAGAACAATGCATATAACTCTCCATCCATGTTTCTCACTGTATAAAAGCCTGCTTGAAAGAAATGCCTGCCCTGTAACCTCTGCCTGATCCGCATCTTCCGACACCACCAGCTCTCCAGAATCAGTCCGTGAACCCATGCAAATGGAGTCTTCATGACTGTCACTGGCAGAGCACTAATGGCAGTTAACCTGTATTTTGCCTGTATTGTGGTGATGGAGAACATGTGTCCCATCTGTCCCACATCCTTGTGTCCCATCTGTCCTCTAAGAACAGAGGTTAGTGTTGTTACAACTCCCAATATTTGCCACTCACCTTTTCTCACAGGTTTGAAATTTACTGCTCCTCGTCTTTCACTTACAGTATCCTTCTTGACTCTTAGCCGGCTATATCATCTCTGGTGCACTCTGCCGTCTTTCACATACAGTATCCTTCTTGACTCTTAGCCAGTTATATCATCTCTGGTGCACTCTGCCATCAACTCCACCTTGTGGGATTACAAATTTAAGAATCTGTTCAAGATCTGCTGATCCTATGTCCTGACATAACACCACATGAAAAAAGTAAGGTGAACTACATTATATTAAAGTGAAGTGACATACGGCCAAGTATGGTGACCCATACTCGGAATTTGTGCTCTACATTTAACCCATCCAAAGTGCACACACACTAGCAGTGAACACACACACACCGTGAACACACACCCGAAGCAGCGGGCAGCCATTTATGGCACCGAACCCCCAACTGCTCCCCGGGCGCCGCAGCATAAATGGCCGCCCACTGCTCCGGGTGTGTGTTCATGGTGTGTGTGTGTCGTGGTATTGAGGGTGGAGAGAGCGCTGTACATTCACTCCCCCCACCTACAATTCCTGCCGGACCTGAGACTCGAACTCGCAACCTTTGGATTACGAGTCCGACTCTCTAACCATTAGTATTTAAGGTGAACTTGATGGCATCAGTTCACTGATTAGTGTCTGTATAGTTCCAGAAATTGGGTTTTGCCAGTTTGTGATTGTCCGACTGAAAGGCAAACAGTATGAATGAATATGTCTTGCATATGTTTTTTCATTTGTCAAATGACTAATATAATCATAAAGATGAGAAGAAATTCCACCTATTCCTCAAGGCAGAAAATGTGAATTCCAAGGAATCCAGATGGACGAGGGGAAGGTGGAAGCACTTCTGTTTCTTCCTAGGCTTTTTCCCATTTCTACTGCCAGTTTATCCAGAATTATAGTTCCACCAGCGCTCCACTCACCTCTCTATGAAGATCTATCAAGTCTCTGTCCTGGACACCAGTGCCTCCCTACCTCCCAACTCCTTCATTGTGCCTTCTCCTGAAAACTTTCCCCTGCAGAACAGAATTATTGTTAATTATTGTAAGAACTTATTACCATCAAGCTTGCATTGGAAGAGAAGTGGCATTGGCTGGAGGGGGCCACCATCCATTCCTGGTGCTAAATGACCAACACAACCTTGAGTATCTACATGAGGCCTGCCGATTAAACCAAGCATGACTCTTCACTCTTCACCACCTTCTTCACCTCCTTCAATTTCCCCATTTCATCCAAGGGCCAAGAGTATCAAAGCGGATAGCTTGTCACACCTCCACTCACCTGACAAGCCCCAGGAGGAACCAGAATCCATTCTGCAACCTATTATCAACCTCAGTCTCAGCTGATAAGACCTTCATCCCTACCCCTTAATGGCTTACACTAATGTGGCCAGTTCTTTCCTCTGTGGGCTCTGGACAACACCCAGGGACCAATAGGACCCTCTCATTTCTTCAGGACCTTCTGAAGGTTTTGGTGACCGTGAATAGACAAAGATTTGTCCAGGGATGTCAGGAATGCACCATGTGCCAAAACACTCTGGCACCTACCATCTGAAAAAACTTCTATCTCTACCCATCCCTACCAACTGGGATGGGACTTCATCACTGATTTCACCTCTTCCGATGGAAATACCTGTGTCATAGTCACTGTATATGACCGAGGCCTTCAGTTTGTATATCTTGAGGGCCCTCTTCAAACTCCTGGGTATGATCACCAACCTCTCTTCAGTATATCACCAGCAATGGGCAAATGGAAAGATACAAGAAATAAGTTGCTTCCTTTATACTTTTCTGTTATCACCACCAAAACCAGTGGAGTCACTTCTTGTCCTAGGCTGAGTATGCATAAAACTCACTCCGGCAACCCTCTACAAAGCTCACCCCCTTTCAGTGCTTTCCAGCTACCAGCCACTTCTGTTCAAACCATTGGATGTCCCATCTGTTGACCACTGTTTCAGAGAAAGCGAGAAGGTTTCGGCCTTAGCACATCAACATCTGCAGAGCGCTGTGCGTCACCAGAAGAGTCATGTTGATGGTGGAGATCCACCAATCCCAAATACCAGTCCAGGCAGAAAGTGTGGCTCTCCATGAAGGACATCCAACTACACCTCCCCTGCAAGAACCTACGTCTGTTACATTGGTCCCTTCACCAAGACTTTCCAAAATGTACCTTCACCATTCCTTATCTACAAATCTCATTCAAAAGTTCTAAGTCTCCAGTGATCTCCTCCCTGCTTACCTCTATTTACTAACCTGTAATAGGCTACTCACAGCCACTGGCCTGCACTCATATCTTAATTACAGCCAGATTATCAGCTTTGTTGTCTACCAATCTTTCCTACCTGCTATATTTTAATGCTCTTCATCTAGACATCACTATCTGCTGCACTGATATTTACTCGCCTGATATACCTCACCTGATACAGTATGTTGTCTTCATTCAACCCTGCTGTAAATAAATACTGCTTTGAGTTCAAACTTACCATCTTGTCTGAGTTCTCTGTATCGAAATAAAAGGAAAATTCTATCTACATTTATATTTAGATTTCTATACTCAATATTCTATACTCAAGAACTATACTATGTATCAAGACCTATAGATACAACCCAAAATCCGGAAATGTTGGGACGTTTTTTAAATTTGAATAAAATAAAAACTAAAAGACTTTCACATTACATGAGCCAATATTTTATTCACAATATAACATAAAGAACATAACAAATGTTTAAACTGAGAAATTTTGCACTTTTATCCACTAAATGAGCTCATTTCAAATTTGATGCCTGCTACAGGTCTCAAAAAAGTTGGCACGGGGGCAACAAAGGGCTGAAAAAGCAAGAAATTTGGTCTGTACAAGGTCTGTAACATGATTAGCTATAAAAGGGATGTCTTAGAGAGGCAGAGTCTCTCAGAAGTAAAGATGGGCAGAGGCTCTCCAATCTGTGAAAGTGTGCGTAAAAAGATTGTGGAATACTTTAAAAACAACGTTCCTCAACGTTAAATTGCAAAGGCTTCGCAAATCTCATCATCTACAGTGCATAACATCATCAAAAGATTCAGAGAAACTGGAGAAATCTCTGTGCGTAAGGGAAAAGGCCGAAGAGCTTTGTTGGATGCCCGTGGTCTTCGGGCCCTCAGACGACACTGCATCACTCATCGGCATGATTCTGTCATTGACATTACTAAATGGGCCCAGGAATACTTCCAGAAACCACTGTCAGTAAACACAATCCGCCGTGCCATCTGCAGAAGCCAACTAAATCTCTATCATGCAAAAAGGAAGCCATATGTGAACATGGTCCAGAAGCGCCATCGTGTCCTGTGGGCCAAGGCTCATTTAAAATTGACTGTTTCAAAGTGGAAAAGTGTTCTATGGTCAGATGAGTCCAAATTTGACATTCTTGTTGGAAATCACGGAAGTCGTGTCCTCCGGGTAAAGAGGAGGGAGACCTTCCAGCATGTTATCAGCGTTCAGTTCAAAAGCCAGCATCTCTGATGGTATGGGGGTGCATAAGTGCATATGGTATGGGCAGCTTGCATGTTTTGGAAGGAACTATGAATGCTGAAAGGTATATAAAGGTTTTAGAGCAACATATGCTCCCCTCCAGACGACGTGTATTTCAGCGGCACAATGCAAAACCACATACTGCAGCTATTACAACAGCATGGCTTCGTAGAAGAGTCCGGGTGCTGAATTGGTCTGCCTGCATTCCAGATCTTTCACCTATAGAGAACATTTGGCGCGTCATTAAACGAAAAATACATCAAAGACAACCACAAACTCTTCAGCAGCTGGAAACTTATATCAGGCAAGAATGGGACCAAATTCCAACACCAAAACTCCAGAAACTCATAACCTCGATGCCCAAAGGTCTTCAAACTGTTTTTAAAAGAAGAGGAGATGCTACACCATGGTTAATATGCCCCCGTCCCAACTATTTTGAGACTTGTAGCAGGCATCCAATTTGAAATGAGCTAATTTTGTGCATACAATTTTAAAATTTCTCAGTTTAAACATTTATGTTATCTATGGTCTATTGTGAATAAAATAATGGCTCATGTGATTTGAAATTCTTTTCTTTTTCATTTTATTCAAATTTTAAAAAATGTCCCAACATTTCCGGAATTCAGGTTGTACAATATAAATACGAAATATGCAATCTCAAAAGTATTGCCAACCACTATTGAAATAACCTTTTAATGACTTATTGTCCACTTTCTTGTAACTTACTGAATATACACACATGCCCAAGGATACACATTACTTAATTTACTATCAATCATGATCATTACATTAGAGACCTTATAAGGAACATATTACCTTCTGATTCATAAACTTACATCAACATGTGATGATATGCAGAACAAATCACAAGCCCAGCAGTCTCTTAGTGTAGCTATAATTTAGCTATAATATGTAATTTCTCCTACAACCCGAAGTGCCTGAAAACGCATTTCTTAATTCAACTTAATTCAATAGGAAATAATCAGATACAAAATTAGACAACAATAAAAAATAGCAATCTTTATTTTTCCAAATCTACAATAATAAGATAAATCTTACCTTATACTACAACAAAATACAATGGGTGTACAATATTCATAAAATAATCTGTTTTAATAGTATTTCTGGCCATTCGGGACATGACATTGCTCAATATGGGTTGAATAGAACGTTATAAGTCTATGAGACTAGGATGTGGTTTCCATTTATTATGGCTGCAAAACAACATGATTGACACCAAGAATTTTCTGACAGCCAGGATTGAGACAACCATGTCATTTTTCAATTGTTATGCAAATCATTAGGCAGCACAGGGTGGGACTGTGGAACCTGAGACTAGAATCAAAACTGTCCCCATTTTTTAAGCAGTATGCATAATCTTTTGGTTAAAAACAAAAATGAACAACTGTACATAAGAAAAATAAGAGACAGGTCATCTGTGAATAGGTTAAGATATAAATGGCATCCACATGGTCAGAACTTTTCCTTTAAATAGCAAAATGATTAACATTCGTCTCATATATTAAAAATGGCTAGCATATATTATTCAACTTCTCCCATATTGTTCAAATATTAGCCCAGAAACTATTTTTACAATTTTGGACACTTTAGTCACACATAAAAATGTATGAACTGTCAAATCTCAAAAATTAAACTAAATTGCAATGGCAAAACTTCACATTTCTTACCTATTTTTGTAATCACTTTTAACTAACAGATATCAAGGTCAGATTTAGTGAATGTATTAAAAACTGCTCCCCTCTTGTTCACATATATATTAGTTCATCGCAATAACATGTTCCATTAACATTTTATAAATGTTCTAACACTTTATTCGAGGAAAAAAAAAAACTTTATAAATTAGCGTGATTGAGATGCCACTTGTTTTGATATTTTGCTACTGTATATAATGCAAAGACATCCATGCACATTTAAGTGTGGCTTAAGTGTCCAAAAACGTTTGGGGGTCAACTGCATGATTTTCCACTGACAACATGAAATACATCTATCAACAAATCATGGTCACATGTATATAATAGAATATAGATAGAGAACAGAATGGCTCAGGACTTGCTCTACTAAATACTGACAGTTGCAAAAAAACAAACAAACAAAAAAAAAAGTTAAGTACAGGTGCTTTGGGTCACTGTGATGCTATTCTTGAAATCTAAATATTTGACCTACAAAGTCCACACAATAACATTTGGGTGACATGATGCTATATATAAATACATAACCATTTACAAATAAAAAAACAAAAAGAACATTTAATATCACATAAGTATGTCAAGGCCTTTACAATTAAAAAGCACAACAATAATTACTATGACAAAATAAATGAGCAATGCTTGAAAAAGAAAAAAAATGCAAACATGGCACAAAGTACATGAGAATTTTACAGATCGGTAAAGATACCACACAGGGCAAAGTCACTACAAAAAGGGGGATACTAAAACTGCATTGTTTATAATCAACTAAAATGTTACTCTTACAACGCTTTAATCAAGATCAAATCTCTTGCCTAAAAGTGTGTGACTACACAGTCAGACGTCCTGTAATATACTATAGATCCTTTTCCTTGTCTTTGTTTCATTATATTTTAAAATAGTGAAAAACATGATTTATTTGGATTTTTATGCTCTAGAACCCCTCATTTTTATACCCAATAGCCATAAAGTATGATTTTGTCCTAATTGCAATTGAACCACTTATTTGTAATGATTACATGAGAGAGCTTTAAGCATATGGTATGTTGAACTTCTGACAGATGTCATTTTTCAGAGCTCTAAGCTGTTAACATAAATGACAACATTAAAAAAAAAACATAGTAACACATCTTTAATAAAACTCTCATTACAGCACATCACATTTTGCTACACGCTTAAAGATTAATTTTCCACAGATCAGAATTTTTTTTTGGTGTTAAAAAGACAATAGTCAACAGACACAGCCAGTCAGAATGCACAGAGGAAGAGACTATTGAAAATTGAGGGACTGAAGGAAAAAAAAGATAGATGGACGGACTGATTGATGGATGAGTGGATGGACGAATGGTCAGACAGACATCTACATCTCATGGGAGAGGACTTCATGCTCAGGTACACCATTAGCGTGGATTGCTGGCTGCCCGTTTGGTTGTGTGTTATTCTCATTGAGTCTGCGTATGCGGTACATCTCGTAATGGATGCTGCTTGTGATATCTTTGATGTTCTGCATATGAGTTCTAGAAAACAGACAGAGAGAGAACACTTATATTAAAATATATTTATTAACAAATGAACTGCAGTTTTTTTATACAAACACTATAAAATGTAAATGTTGAATACCTGATGAGCAGGTCCCGCAAGTAGGCAAACTCGCAGTGTGCGATGTTCTCAACTGCAATAATAAGAAAAAAAGATGATGATGTGATTTTAGAGAGTAGTTTTGTAATAAAAATGATTGTATAAACAGTCTGTCACTGTCTGTTTCTATACTGTATTTGCTATTGTGCTTGAGGTGTGGTAGCATCTTATTGCCACTAGATGACAGTACTGTATCACACAATACCGAGTATTTGAGCAGCAAAATGCTTCTTAAAGTAACATCACATTTAAAATAGGCCACTGTGAGAGTGAGCAATTGCATTAATAAAAGGAAAGAAAATCTAATTTGAACTTGTTCCATTTGAGTGTCATAAATTATCACAGCCAAACCAATCAAACTATTTTTTTTTATTTTGTTGATTAGTGGCAGTTAAACACTAACATGTAAGGGTGAAAATTAGTACTTCTATTGGTAATCTGTCAACAGGCTTCACATATTAATGCTATTAGATTGGTTCTACCTATAACCAATAAACTCCTACCACCCTCCTGTCCATGCAAGGTTGAGTTTTCTTATTAATATTGGCCACAGACTTTCTATGAGGAGGAGTAGTTTGCAATCTCATTGGTACATTGATTTATTCCTTATGCTCTCTATTTCTGTTTCAGTGAATCAGGAATATGAATTTGATTTGCTCTTGGCAACAAGAATGGAAACCAGGTCCCATACTGTAGACACAAACATCAGATATATATTTGAATTTGTGTATTAGGGCTTTAAGTTTAGCAGTTACTTTAATTATACAGCAATTACATTGAATATATTTTGCAATTAGCATTTTTCATTTAGTTCCATCCTGTTCCTCTCACATCATGTCTCAAGACAAACAAATGTCAAGGTTGAATCTGCTATAAAATAAACACTTTTCAAATTTGAAAGAATTGATATTTCCTAAACTGCATTAAAATTAAATTTTAAAAAATCTATAATAATAATATTTAAAATATTTAGTTGCTGCAGTGCTTTGAAATAAATATTGGTGGTGATATTTAATTTTCTAATGCTCTAAAATAATTTGATCAAATTTTAAATATCAAAGAACAGAATTAAATACTTGTGTTTCAACATAATTAATAAGTGTTAACAACATGAAAAACATAACTGCATTAAACAGTTAAACGCGTTAACTCCATGATGTACTGTAGAGTCCATCACAGTTATGTGACGTCGCTCTTTTAAAAGCTTAGTTTAGCTGTTTAAATCTTGAAAATCTGTTTAACTACAGTAAAACAATCAAAGCAATGTAGGATGATGTGGAAACAAGTACATACAATTCCTTACACACAACCAAATGTTTTTAAATGAAGAAAAAAAGCACAGGACACCAATCCAACAACAAAGCTCACTGCCAGAGAGGATGTGCAGATGTGATTTTGGGCAAGAAAAAGTAAGATTGAAGGAAAGTGTTGTGAGAGAGGCTGGATGTTAGTGTGTGCACTACCTTCTACTGTCCCCCATCTTGTTTTCCTGCCCAGAAGTCTTTTTCCGTTGACCTGATATTCTTGATCACTTCCCACCACAGCAAATGGGATCATCTCCTAAAACAGAGATCACACGAAAACCTTCAAGATACAAAAGCAAGTCTTGGAATTACAATATACAGTCAGGCAGAAACAGAAGACACATAAGCTCACTTCATGAACTGTAAGTCATAAACAATCTCTTTTTAACTCATACCACAGTAGCAGTGATTGAGTTATAGAGATAAAAAGTGACAAGTGGACATACCCTGATCTTCTCATTAATAATTCTGTCCTCTGCATCCTCATCAAACTCCTTTTGAGGATAGATGTCGATTTCATTTGCTCGCAAGTCCTCTCTTATCTGCACAAACACACACACCAGAAAGAATCCATGAAACAGTGTTTAGTTCCTCGTTCATCTTTGAAGAACATGCATGAGTGTGCATCCACAGAACATTGGGTCATTTAAAAAAAAAAAAAAGTTCTTACTAAACTGCATGACTGACTTTCTTTTATCAAACACAGAATATATTAAATAATGTACTGGTTGCCTTTTTCATGCAATTAATGGAGACTGGCGCTTTCAAGCTTAAAAACGATGGAAAAGCATCATAAAAATGGTCCATTCAACTCTATATATTTCAAATCATCAGAATCTATACCGTAACTTGTGTTATGTACAGACAAAAATGTCACAGTGAGTTTGATAATGAATTAGTCCTATTTGTAAATTAACCATTTAGACCTTTTCCATAAATGAATGTGAATGGCAATTTGTTTGTTTTTTAGTCATTTTGCAACTCAACAAACTGTTAATTTCATTATATGCAAATGAGCAGCCATTACTTTCTTCAAAAAAATTCCGTTTCTGTTCCACGGCAAACAGTAAGTTATAAGTTTGGAACTAGAAGGATGACAGAATTTATTTCATTTTTGAGTAAACTTTTCCTTTAATGGCATATTCTTACTGTAAGAGTCACCATGCTTTTCAGATGTCAGATTGAATAATCGCTACCCACATGACTTCAGACCTCTGGCAGTGAAGATTTAAACCGGCCACTGGGAGCATAATGAAAAGAATACAGTGAGAGAGCTTTTAGCCAGCGGGATGCTGTAATGAATGACGATGAATCAAAACTACACCCTTCACTGAATCCAATCCAGTTTGTTTTGATTCTCTGCTTCCATGTGGTTGATGTCATTAAACATTAAAGCAAATAAACCAGACAAATTCAGCAACTCCACATCAATGTTCACGAGGTTGAAAATAGTGTCACCTACTCTCCTGTCATGTCAAAGACATTGTGGGGTGGAGGAAAATTATCTAAGGATTGTGCACTGACCACACAGCCAAACAAAACAGTTGTGTACAAGCCCGAAGAGCTTCTAGAACCTGGGGTTTGTTCTGTTTGGCAGGTGAAGCACATGTTAGGAGCAAACAGTAGCTTGGACACCCACTGAGTTTTCTCTGGCAGCTTTTAGACAGGCAAAATCAATAGACGTTATGCGAGGAGAAGTATGAGAAGGATAAAGTTGCCATCACCAACTACAAGAGCACTATGCAAACATGTTCATTGAATAAAAACATGAAGTAATATAACAAATAACCATTCAGCTGAATCTCTTTAATCACTATTCAATTACTTCTATGAAAATTAACATAAAAAGAGCTTGATACGTGCAGTCCTTATGATTTCTTCTTACTGCTGGACAGCCTGTGATTGCTGTACATTAAAGGGATAAGTCATCGGTTCACATGTTTTTTGCTGCTTTTTTATGGCAAACCTCCATGTACCAACTCCAGCTGCCCACCGCTGGATCTATCCTGTGAACCGCCTCTACCATCCTGTGAAGTTCTGCCAAGTTACAACTTAACTTGAGGTCAAATAAAACACAAAGTGCCTCACCGACCCGTGAACCCAAAAAAGATTCAACATAAAATTACTCATCCAGATCCAAGACTTTCACTACATAATTAAGAATGTCCAAACAGGAATTTAGATATTTTCCAATATCGATTCTACAAATTATGGGTGGTTATAGAAATTACTATCAAAAGTAATGCATGAAGCACAGCTCACACAGAAGTCACTTTCAAGCCAAGCAGTTTTCGGTCATCACAGCGAATCCGCATGACCAACTTCTGTTTATAACCTGTTGCTAAATCTGCGTAGAGAAATCTTTCGGTTTCATCCAAAATTCATATTCAAATGAAAAGATTTCACCCACAAAAATTTGTTGAACAATGGCAAATGTGACTGAACCATTACGTATTTCAAAACGCTAGAACACTAGCAACCTATCAGCAGCTAGGACTGGAACAGTATTGTATCAAATATTTACACATGCTTATGGTTACAGAAGTTTAAGAAATGCCATGAGAAATGCCCATAAAGGAACAGTTTTGCACCAATTCACACCATCAGGAAGGCGATTCCCACAGATATTTACACAAAGAGATTTCCACAGACATTGTGTGATGGCAGTTTGTATTGAGGTTAAATACTTGAAAAAATAAATCATTGTTCAACTGGTGTAGCCTCTGGATAAGCGAGGCAAACTTTATTAATTCAAATTAATAGAAAACATGCCAGATGCTCTCAAATAAAAACTTTCTGTCATTCTATTATGACCTTGGGTGACTGATACAGACAAGATGAAAAATAATTTTACAAGGTGAGGAATCAAAAGATCTAATAAAAGCTCCCATCATATGGTTGGAAGAGATTAATTATCTACAAGCCGTGAGATAAATACCTTCTGTTTGAAGAAGTTTCTCTCCTCCAGGGTGAGTGTGTCTGCCTTGGCGATAACAGGAACGATGTTCACCACTTTACTTAGGTGTCTCATAAACTCAATGTCAATTGGCCGCAAACTAAAACAGAGAAGACAGCAATACAGTAAGACCCAAAATGGATGAATTAAAAACCAAGTAAAGTGTTAAATAGAATGGTCTCTATTCAATAACATTTAAAACAACACGGTGTAATAGTTGCTTCAAACTTAAGTATCACGTTTGAATATCGTATGTGCAGCACAAATAATCAAGGCATTGAATGACTGACCAATATGGGGAATTATTTATTATTGGAGAAGGTAAAAGGGTTAAAAATGGAAAAAAATATACGTCATTACTTATTCACCCTAATATCGTTCTTATTTTCTTATGTGTATCCCAAAAGCAGATTATAGCTGAAAGTATGAAAAGGAAAAAACAAAATAAATAAAAAATAAAATGTTGTGGTCTGTAGCAGAAAGTAAATCATAGTTTGGAACAACATGGGGTAAGAAAATATAACTAAATGCACTGTACATTTTTGGGTGAACTATGCCCTTAAGGATATGTTGAACTTTCTTCAGTGCTTGGACTTTGCATTACTTATATTAAAAAACACAACCAGCTGGCATGTGTATTTAAATCTGCTTTGTGGAGTGTTTATTTGGAGTGTGTACTGCATCCACAACCACAAGGCACAAACAAGCAGCAATGACATCTTTAATGGCCAGATATCCGGTTCACTCAACTCACATGTCACACTGCATTTTGCCTTTTTTAACAAACTAGAACGAGCATGCACAGAGCCTCTTAGTCCCCAGGACAAAAAGATGTCACAATCTGGGCTTACAAAACTATGACATGGTGTGGACTGCAGAGCTACAGGGCTTTAAACATTTCGCTGAGTGCTATAACACGCAAAATATACACGTGCATACACAAAAAGCCCTGTGAGGAATTACGTGCATTGATGATTACATTTGAATATATAACCATTACATGCAGTGACAATACAGTGCATTATAAAATATTAAAATGTGTAAGTCCACAAAACTGAAACTTGTGGTTTTGTGTATGCTTAAGTGCATACATAGAGCAATGTGTCTAGTATGCAACATTTGAATTAGAAGCTGCATCCGTGTGGCATACAGAAGTGAAAAAACCTCAAATCCTTGAATTTGAATTGAGATAGTAAACAATGCATTTACAGACCTGTACATTGTTTTACATATAGTATATTAAATGTATAGATATTATATGTTTTTGTATTATATATGAAGACTTCAGATGAAAAAAACTCTAAGTCCATCTGAGATTTTTTTCTTTTAAATAAGTATTTTTATCAGGCTCCTATGTGTAGGTTCAGTATTTTAACTTTCACAAAAAATGGTTATTAGTCCGTTATTGAATGCCTTATTTTCAAAAATGCCCAATGTTATTTTCATAGGAGCCTCATAAAAAATGAGAAAGAAAAATCTCAGATGGACTTAAAGGTTTTTGCATCTTAGGTCTTCATATTATATATATATTTGATACATTTCATAAATTCATAAAGATTTTATAAGATTTCATATTTTATTTATTTATTTTGTATTTTAATCAAAGATTTTATTTTTAATTTTTAATTATCATTAAAGAACATATTATGAAACACTGCATATGGGCTATTTACAGAAACATTTGTTGGTATATGTTGGTATTAATTACAAAGCTTTGGTAGGTCAGAATAAAGGTAAATAGTACATTACATTCAATAAATTAACTTCTATTTATAGATCATTGTGAATACAGTTTTTCCCATAACACTCAAATTTCCCCAATGGTCTAAGAAAGTCATCTGTTTACCCATTTTGTTTAACCAACAAAATTCTGAAGTCATCTTCCTGACATTCCCCAAACACTCAAATTTCCCCAATGAAGAAAGTTTGTTTACCCATTTTGTTTAACCAACAAAATGAGTTGAAGTAAAATCATCTTCCTGACATTCCAATTCAGATTTCTATTTTAATGCCCACTAGGTTGTAGACAGTACCCTATTTCACTCTGTTTTCTTGTGTAATTTACTTCAGTTTACTTACTCGTGTATTTGAAAGGAAACTTAATACATCATCAGATGCACAAAACTTGCACAAACCCTGGCATGGGAAAAGCCAATTTGATATTTTAATCACCTACCCCCATCTGTGGGTCTCATTATTCTTTCATAGAGGAAGAAGTCACCATTTGTGGTGGACACTTCTTGTTTTACTTCCTGTTTTCCACAAAACCACATGGAAATGGCTAGCCACCAGAGAGCGACATCCACTAATGAGATTATAAAAGTTTCCACAAGGTCTCAAAGGATCTGTGTGAAATGTTCAAGAATGAACCTCATGGCATATTTGCAGCCAGTGCTGACATCTGAATCTGGGCTTTGATCAACAACTAAAGGGTTTATAGTTCATTTCTACTTTTCTGAAAACATGATGATTTAAAAGTAGAGACAAATGCTGACAGTGGTATTGTGGTCTTGAAACTTAAATAAAAAACATCACATTTGACATGCTAGACCATCCCACTGCTGATATATTCAGACTGCATTTTTTAAAGCATAAAACTTCCTCACTGTGGCATTACGGCACAGCAACCAACTGAAAAAAATGCACAGCTATATGTACATTAACATTCTGCAAATGAAATATGAAATATGACAGCTACGTCCATGAACACTGACTGGCTGATGGCACCGCATGAACAAACAATTTAAAGTTTTGTGTTTAGCTAAAACCCTTCTGCTAGTGGCTTACCATCACCAATGGGCCCAATGCCCCTTTGGCTCCACCCATATTTCCCCCATGCTCTTGAGGTGAATGGGGCTGTTTCCAAGAAAAAATTTCAAACACAGGAACTACAGTCTGTGTGTACTCGTGTTATGTGACATGTGGCAAGACAAGCAGCTGTTCAGATATCTTACAAGCATGCAGCAGCTGCGAGACAGTGTCTAATAACAGTGTGCACACACCAACACACACTCGTAGAAGGAAATACCCTCTTTAAAAACCTAACCCTGCCCTCCAACCTCACCCAACATCACAACAAGATGATATTTTAAGCTCCTTGTGTAGCCGAATCTGTGCTAGTTTGAATTGACCGCCTCCAGTTCTCCCTTTGTTTTGCCTCCAGCTAGCGCTGTGACGTAATTGTGACGTCGGCCCTAAAAGCGTCTATACGAGGAGGAGGAAAGTTACCTCTTTTATTTCACCAGACGGCGATGTGTTGTATCAGTGAGTATCAGTGTTTCTCAACTGGTGAAAAGGTGGGCCGCAGAGTGTACGGCCAAAGAAACGACATCAACAACAAAAAACGTAATTCTTAATGTTTTTCTGATGCGAGACTTATATTTTAAAAGATGTGCATGAAAGTGGTTGACACTTCTGTCAGACAGGGCTCTGAACCGGTTCAAGGAACGAAAACGAAAACCGGAAACGAAATCAAATTTTATAGTTCCGAACAGAATCAAAAAATTGAAATGGCCATTAACCGGTTAATAACGTTATTTTATCGTTCCATTTAATATTTGAAATTTGCTGTCAACCAATCACGAATTCAAGTAGTAGGCTACGCCCTATATTGCAAATGTGGCGCTGACTCCTCCAACGCGTGAAATGCCCGCCCGCGCTCAGCTGTGAACTCGTCATAGGTAAGTCGCAATGGCATTAGAGTTTATCCGAGGATAGTGTAAGATGGATTCAACAGATCACAAGCACCTGCAGCGCTTCTGTGAAAGGAGAAAACAGAATAAAACTAGGCTTACATAAAAAGGAATATATAACACGAAATATATTTAATTTAAATCATTGACAGATTAACAAAACGAAAGAAAAAAAAGAGCTGAGTTTTGGTTTATTGTGACACGATCCAAAGTTCACGGAAAGGAAAACGACCGCAGAAAGTAGTTTTCTTTACTTTGCAAAAGCTTGACAGTTTTGAATGTCTTGCTTCTATCTGTATACAGTAGGCTATGGCTATCGCGCCGGCGCTTGACGCGCACACAGACAACATATTTTTGCGATATTGCAGCCTGTTCATTATCAAAATTCATTATCAAAATACAGTTAAAGAACCATATAATAAGTAGCACTGCTCCGTTGTACAATCTGTTGCATTCAGCTTGACCACTATGCTGATATGCGAAGGATGATGATCGATGCGAGTGAAGCACAAAGCCTATTTCATAAATAATATTTTAGCATCCAGATATGTCGCGAATATGAAAACATTTGGATTCGTGCCTTATGAGAGAGGTAGGCATCAGTTTCACCTTAAATTAATTCGTTTTTGGCTTTATATTTATATTTAAATCGCCTTAACTTTAGAGGATTTGTTGTGGAGAGAAGGGAACTTTAACTGTGTTTATAATGTTTATAAACATTTTGCTTTTACCGGCATGGTTTCTGTCCAGCCGCTCATTATTTCTGAATGTAATCATAAAATGCCACTTAGCCTATGTTGGTTTTTTGTCTGGCAGTGGCAAACGCAGGTATGCCTTAAAATTTAACAAATTGGAGCCTCTACAACATCGATTCGGGCACCCAACATCACAACAAGATGATATTTAAGCTCCTTGTCGTAAAGCCGAATCTGTGCTAGTTTGAATTGACCGCCTCCAGTTCTCCCTTTGTTTTGCCTCCAGCTAGCGCTGTGACGTAATTGTGACGTCGGCCCTAAAAGGGTCTATACGAGGAGGAGGAGGAAAGTTACCTGTATTTATGATTCAAGATACCAGACGGCGATGTGTTGTATCGGTGAGTATCAGTGTTTCTCAACTGAGTGAAAAAGTGGGCCGCTGTACTTTATTATTATTATTATTATAGGAAAAGAATAAAAAAAAAATAACTTTATTAATATTTTTCGGAACGATAATAATACATGAGGAACGCAGGAACAGAAACGTTAAAATATCGATTCTGCTCGGAGTGAACCGATTTAATTTTTTTTTTCGTTTTCAAGCCCTGCTGTCAGATGCAGTTTAAGTAAAGAGTGCCTGAGAAAAGCGCGCTGTCCCGATTCAGTATCTGCGGTCAGATGAAATGTTGACAGGCTTAATGTCAGTGTCATTATTCTATCGTTATTTCTGTAACTTGTTACGAAATAAAAAGTCTCTCACCTCAGAAAAGCGAACTATCCTGTCCTGTCAGATGTTATACCATGTTCGTAGCGCACACTCTTCTATAGCACGCGCGAACGCGGCGCCGCGCTGTATATCACTTCACTAAAGCGCAGAAACTACGAGCATGCAACGCGTGGAATAAAAGTACAGTACCGATAAATCACATAACTGTACTGCGTGTGTTAGCTGGGAAGGATTTGCATGAAGGTATGATATTCATTCTATTCAGGAGCAGTTCCCACTTTTCATTAACAGTTCATGTTAGTATTGTATATTCACCATGGTAATACCATGTTATTTTCACTTTGTGTCATTTTGTATATGTTTAAATGACTTTGGTGGCTCAAACCAACTTAATTGTATTAACAAAAACTAGTTTGGGACTGCTATTTAATAGCATTACCTTATAGGCTGTTTATTCGCTATTAATCATATTCTTAACAGTCTTAACTTAATTTTTGTGTAATAAATTTGCTTTGTTTTTGTTTTTTTTTTACAAATTTTATATATATATAAAAATATATATTGATATTTTATTGAAATCATGGAGGGGTCTGAAATTTTATACATGTCCATGTGATAAAAAAAGTTAAAAAAGAAAGCTTTCACAGACTTTTTTTATATTTATTTTATTACATGCAATAAGTATTTTGTCTAGCTAGAATTGACCCTCAAAACTTTAAAAATGTATTTTTATTATCTATTGATTGTTTGAGGTTTACTGAAAAGTGAATTCAGTCAGGCCAAAAATGACTGTCCAAAGACACTAAGACAAAATTGCAACAAGAATAAAATTGCTTGTGAATCTGTATCATTAAGTGTATCATGACTCAATCTCCCACTGGTCTAAGAGTTAAAAACAAAACAAAGGTGAAAATCGCATACAGCTGGTCAATATCAAATCGTTTTACTTGGTAGAATCGGAATTCTTTAAAAAATGTTTAAGTAATGACATATGATCGTCATCGGCAAAGTATCGTGATAGACCAAAATATTTTTATAATCGGTTAGGAAGGTATAGTACCATCCCCACCATCCCTACTGTGAACATTTAGCATCATGATGCTTTTGTTTTACTTTGCGTTTAAAGAGGATGCATTATTGTCTTAGTAGAGCATTGAACGAGGCTAACATGTGTTCTCTGTAAGAAGCATATCAAGGTTCTTTAGCCAGTCTCCAACCTAAATTTTTGATGTTTAAGCATCTGAACATTACTCAGATTCTGTGTTTCATTTATTGTAAACCAAAAAATACGCATCTACTGTTTTTCGATTTGTTCTTTTAAATAAACACTGACGATCGGAAACAAGTTTTTGATTCACCATCAACTAAATGACAAACAAAAACTTCAATATGTCACATCAACAACATCAAAAAAATAAACCAGTGTGAACGTCGTGAAATTTTTATGAGGCTCAATCAACGCTCAAATGAGTGTATGTAACTCGAAATTGAAATAAATAATGAAAGTGAAACTATTTTTAAGTCTTTGTTTCTTGGCTGTATGGTTGGCTTGTGGAGGCTTGCTCTGAGTTCTCATCAGAGACCAATAGCATTGTATTGCCTTCATGCACACAAAAATCATCTGTATTATAGTGCAGTGCCTTGAAATCTGTGTCTCTCAGCTCCTTGACATGGTCAGTGTTCATGATCTCTTGGTAGGGCTGCGTTCTCATTTGTACACTAACACACATAACGGTCATTTGAACACAGCCTCTCATGAGTACTGACTAAATGGTGCCTGTATTTCTCTCCATTGTGCAGCTTTAAGGGCGTTCAGAGGATCTCACATGGTCCAGTGCTGAAGAAGGCACATTCTTCTTCCTGATGCAGCGATCGGCATGGGCTGCAGAAACAGCAGTGGCAACCGGCAAAGATACTGTCGCTTCCACACTACACTGGAAACCACATTGGACTCCAGCAACATGGAATCTGTGCCTCTCTCAGCATCCTCCAGCACTCTGGACCTTTTTCCAAAAAATGAACAACAATTTCACTTTCATCTGTGCACTACTGGACCACTGGCTATCTGGATACCACAGCTGACATTGGTATGTAGTTTCATTCTGACGTTGTCTCTGGCCCACAGTTTCATTGTAACTGTGGTATCAAGACTGTCTGTAGTGTATAGTATCACCTTCATGTAATATGTACTGACTATTTTCACAGCTCTCAGTTTCACTCCTTGTGAAGCTGTGGTGATGTGACAATTAAAAGTGATTTGAATCAATAGCTTTGCTCAAACTCCGTGACACAGTATTCTCAAGCTTGCAGCATCTCCTGTTGCTTGTGCTACCTTTTCCTACCCTAAAGATTCCTTCTCAGGCTGTTCAACTTTTTGCAGTGTATCAACACATTTGTTACAGCACTCTGTAAATTTCAGCCACGCCTTTTCAGTAATGATCTGTTTCAAATACAAATTTTATATATATATATGGTAAGTGGGTTACGGCTTATATATTTTATTTAACTCAGTCCAGTATTTAAAAGAATGGCTTTCGAGTTAAGTTTGATGTTAAAGAAAGCTTTCACGGACTCTTCATTTTATTTTATTTTATTAGTGGAACCAGTTTGATGGGCACTTTATTTCAAAAAGTATTTTTCTATTGGACTTTTTGTTTTTTATGTTTACTGAAAACTGAAATAAAACAGGAAAAATGACTGCTAAGATGTTTTTTTTTTATTATTGTGACAGTCTGTATATTAAGTGTATCATTCAACTTTTTCCCATGGTCTAGAGTTAAAAACAAAACAAAAAAATCGCAACACAGCAATATCAAATCGCAATACTTGTAGAATCGGAATTCTTAAAAAAATCGCAATACATATCGTATCGGCACCCAAGTATCGTGATACTATCGAATCGGGAGGTAGGTATATCGTCCCATCCCTACTATTTACACCTGATATTAAGATGCATTTTGTTTACAAGAGGTGCGTTTATGCTTGGTAGTAACTTGTCTCATGTGACCACTTCTGATCGGTTTGTGAGGAAAGGGTCTCCAATTTCGTTACTAACTACATCAATTTTGTTTTATTTATTTAATTTTTTTTCTTAAAAATGTGTGCACCATTTTTCCTAAACATACTTCTTTTATGTGCAAACACGTTTGCCAAGCAGAATTCACAAGTATTTTGATCAAGTTCCTGTATTAACTAAATGATCCAAATGCAAAAAAAAAAACCCTGAACAAAACCGCACATAAGTGCAAAACTTGCATTGGACCCCCTTGAAAACGAGATGATGCATCTCAAGGGGTTTATCCCAAATAAAATTTATTGATGATGATGATTGGTGGATTGACAGCTGAGTAGGTGGCTAATTACGGTTTACCAGGATGCATTAAGTTCGATTAGTATTTTATACTACTAATGTGGTCCAATGTAACTTCCAAGATGGTGGTCCAAAACGTTTTGTACCACTTTTACACCTCTAGTATTGGATCATCCAAAGCAGATCATAATAACAAGTGTAAATAGGGTCTACACTGTGAAACGTCAGAAGCTGAGACAACTCAAAAAAACGTTAGCCTCAGGACTTTTTGAGGACTTTTCCTAAAACATGTTTTGTTTTATAACTGATGGTTTATTTGAGGAGTTTAATAAGCTTGCATTTTACGTTAAGCTGAGCATTAATATTACATAATAGTGATGTACTGTAGAACTTCCAGAGTTTGTCTAACTTGCAGTTTGTTGAGCAAATTGAAAAGGTCATATAGGCCACGTACACACTACAAGTTTCAGGAGTGACAACCGCATTTAAATGCGGGAGTGAATCCCGTAAATTATCGTTCCATCTGTGTACGGAACAGCACTTACTCCCGCATTTGTAACCATAGCAACATTTTGTCATCTTGCAGGAGTGAATAAAAGTTTAGCCGTTTGTTATTTGCCATTTTTTGACTAAAGACTCTTTATATCCATCGATTTTTAACTAAACTACCGCTGATAGACATGCTGCATTGTTTTTATGCTCAGGAGGCTGCTTTAGAGAGCGCTGTCTTGCAGTGCTGCCATGTCCTCATATTTACAAGTGCTTTTAGGCATGTTGTTTGGTCTTATCTCATAAAGATAGGCACTTTATGAAGTTAATAAAGTGGTCTGTTGCGTATATGAGATATATGTTGTTGTTGGTTTTTTTGGTGTTATAAAACAAAGCATTTAGGTGTTTTAGTGTTATTTGTGCTTGTCCTTGTTTGTTGTTGTTTTAGTTTTTTTCTATGAAGATCTGGCAACACTGACACTTTACCGCAGGGCTCATGAGCGCAGCTAGCCCCGTGCTAAGTTAAGACTTCTTTCACTGTTATTTTCTTGCATCTCACATACAGACGAAGACACTGATGCACATTCAAATACGTCATTAACAACTAGTTGTTCAGTTCAGTTCCGTACACACTGTGTAGAATTTCTGTAAATGCGGTTGTCACTCCCGTATTTTAGTGAATTATGTGTGTACAGAACGCGATTAAGGAGTAAAAGGTGAAGTGACAACTGAATTTATTTGCAGTGTGTTCGTGGCCATAGTTACTTCTTTACACCAAAACAATTTGTATATGCTCACTGAAATGGAAGATACTTCACAGAAGAGAAGACTAATCACTCTAATGGTGACTTGAAACATAATGCAACTTTAAGATATAATCAAAACACAACACATAACAAAAACACCAATTATTCTTCACGATTATTCAAACGATTCTTCAGCCTGACTTCACAACTGAGTGCATTGAGCAGCTTACAGTATTGATTCACCCAAAGATATATTGAATTACCATATCAAGATCAAATTTCAACAAGGCCCTACTATCTAAGCAAACATAATGTAACAATAACAAAAACCTATGATTGGTATTTGTTCGAGTTTAAATGTAATGTGTGTGTGTGTGTGTGTGTGTGTGTGTGTGTCTCACCAGTGTCCAGTAGGAGGAATAAAATATATGCAGCAGTGGACTCGTGAGTCTGGAATCCTCTTCTTCCTTTCGATGTTGATCTCTTCCTGTAAATACTGTTCGTACTGTGCATTAATGAACTTCATGATGGGCTGCCAGCTACAAACAGATCAGACAGATTGGGAGACACCAGGAAACACATGAGATCTAACAAGACCATCAAGTAATCAAAGAATTAGCTGAATAACAGTTAATAAAGTTGACACTGACCAGTTCTCATTGTTTATCTGGTCTCCGAAACCTGGAGTGTCAATGACGGTCAGCTTCATTCTCACTCCTTTCTCCTCAATATCTGTATAAAAGATGAGTTTGAAGAGATGAATACACAAAGTGGATAACTAAATTGATGAGACAGTTGGAAGTGTTAAAATACGACTTATCCTTAAATGGATAAGCAGGTGTTAGCTTCAGTTTTAGTTCAGAAGGCCTTTGTACCATGACTGATGGACTTGATCTCAATTGTCTTGGGAATTCGCTCTTCCTCTGTTGTCATCAAAGATCTACGACTCACTTTAGATTTAAAAAGTGTGTTCATCAATGTGGATTTACCCAGACCACTCTGACCTGTACAAAGAAAAAAAAGAATCAACATCTTAAACTGGCACTGGGGAAGTTGAGTTAATTTAGTGCAATTTAATTTTTCTTTTAAATTATAAGGACAAAAGTAATTAATAATAATTCCTTACATTTATATAGCGCTTTTCTGGGCACTCAAAGCACTTTACATAGAAGTGGGGAAATCTCCTCAACCACCACCAGTGTGCAGCATCCACCTGGATGATGTGACGGCAGCCATATTGCGCCAGAACACCCACCACACACCAGCTTATTGGTGGAGAGGAGACAAAGTGATGAAGCCAATCAGAATATGGGGATGATTAGGAGGCCATGATCAGGGACGGATTATGATGCAGCGGTGCCCTGGGCACGGACTGATTAAAGGCCCCCCTCAGTTGAAAGCCCCACCCCCACCCCCAACGTGTTAACTATATCATGAGATGTAATAGAAGTAAATGGATTTTGGACCTTTATATCTCACAGATGCACACACAGTACAGACACACACTCGCGCACACACGTGGAGACGCAGAAAGAAACTTGTTGTCAGTGCTGTGGCTGCCCGTGAATTTATCAATAAAATAGTTTTGCAGCTGAAAAGCTACATGACATTTCTCAGTAGCGAGGTTCTTGAAGCAGTTCAACTTAAAGATTCGTTATTAGTAGATGCTGCTGCTGAACACTGTTGAGAGACGCACAGACGCTGGTATTCACACGCTCTCTCTCTCTCTCTCTCTCTCTCTAATAAGTGCGTTAGACTGCATTAATAACTGCATTAGCCTGCATATCAACGGCTCAAGCCCCTGTTATTAGCTCTAAAATTACGTTTTGGAAATTGCAATGGAAGGTTTATGAGGTGCGCAAGAAATTAGTTAAACACACACGAGATTTCAGGATGGAAACATGACAAATGTCTTGAAATAAATCATCATAACAATGTCTTGATGTGTGGTTGTGACTCCAGGCCGTTCAAATTATTACAGAAATTATGCACTCCCGAAATGGTAATATGGCCACGACGCTGGAGCTTATTAATGGAACGGTCTTTCTCCATTCTCAAACAAATTAAGACGTTTGATTTTTATTGACTGAACGCAATCGCTTATTGCGATAGAAAACACTGTAACGGTTTCCACTGATTACGAAATATTTTTGTTTGCTGGGGTGGTACTATTATATAGGCCTATTAATAAGGAAGGGGGGCCCAAAATATCGTTTTGCCTATGTCACAATATGAGGTAAATCCGGCCCTGTTTATTGTACAGAAAGAGAGCAAAATAGCATTTACATTATCAAAGAACATTATCATTGACTTTAGTCTAGCCAGAATTCAAGCACTCTCAAAAACTCCCATTAATCACTGAAGTTGCTTACATTGTGAAATTAATATCTTGCTTACATCTTCCGCACATCTGCACTTTGTTGTTTCTGATGAGAGAAATCGGCAGAGAGCAGAATTCATTCAGGGAGCGCTCACACTGAATAAAACACAGCTGTTTCAGCGATGACTCATCTGAATGCCTCTTATTGGCCATTGTACTCATAAGCTCAACAGAATCATGTGTGATTGGTTATAATGCGCAGTGCTGTAGCTAAAAACGCGGCTGTCTCTGGCTTCGTGCCAGCCAGCGAAGTTGAGCGAACGCAGATTTGAATTTAGCAGCTGATGATGTGCCGCACTGAACGATCTAATCACAATGGTGTGATCGTTTATCAAATATAAAAAAATATTATCCTGCTATTTTTGTCTTTTGGAAGCTGCATTCAAAATCCACTTGCCTCAAAAATCTTAGGGGGCACGGTTGAAATTGCGTTACGGGAGTATTTAGGCTGGGCCCCCCTCTGGTCCAGTGCCCTGGGCACGTGCCCGGTAGGCCCGTGTGTTAATCCGTCCCTGGCCATGATGATGGACAGAAGCCAATGGCCGAATTTGGCCAGGATGCCGGGGTTACACCACTACTGTTTTTCGAAGGACATCCTAGGATTTTTAATGACCACAGAGAGTCAGGACCTCGGTTTAACGTCTCATCCGAAAGACGGTGCTTTTTGATAGAATAGTGTCCCCATCACTATACTGTGGCGTTAGGACCCACATAGACCACAGGGTGAGCACCCCCTGCTGGTCTCACTAACACCTCTTCCAGCAGGACCTGGTTTTCCCCAGAGGTCTCCCATCCAGGTACTAACCAGGCTCAACCCTGCTTAGCTTCAGTGGGCAACCAGTCTTGGGCTACAGGGTGATATGGCTGCTGAATAAAGTACACAATTATCTCTAGAATTCATGAACCAAAAAAAACTACAAGAATGCATAAATGGGTCATTTTTGTTTTCTTCAAAATATATGTGCTGTTAATAAAATTAATAAAGGAATTGATGATATATAAATGTTTTAAAATATCAAAAATGTTTATTTGTTTACTTACCTTGTATACTGTATATGCATTACAATAGATGCAACATATTTTTTCTGAGCTAATTTAGAGCTACTATCAAGTATGTTGCAGTCTGAACTTCTCACAAGATAATGTGAGAATGAATTTTGCATACAAGGATAGAGCGTTTCACACTCACGATTTACAACTTTCTATGCATAGCTTTTGGGCAGAGTTTGCACCTCTTCTGCTTGTTTGGGCCTTCAGCTGTCTTTTCCTCTCTGTACTTATCTACTGTGTCTAAAATCGCATACTGTCTGAGGAGATAACTACATTTGATGAGGAATTTATTGACCATTAAAAAGTATGCATATGTGTAGTATGAAAGTAATCTGGACATACTATAGCCATACATGATGGTGCTGTCATGTGTTTTATTGCATCAGTTGGGTTTCTTCTAGGGGTGTAAGAAAATATCGATACACGTGAGTATCGTGATATTTTGTTTGGCGATACTGTATCGATTCTCAAAAACGGAATATCGATATTTAAAAAAACAAAACAAACAAAAAAACATACAGGATTCATGTCAGTTGTTTCGTTTTGAGTTCATATCCCGACCGCTAGAGAGCAGTCTTCATCTCTGAACTTAAACAGTGACAGGAAATACTAGCATTAGAGCACACCACTAATGTTAGTGTTAATATAGTTCGCTTCCAGTAATGGAGGATGAAAGAATTGTTCCAGCTCTCGTTTCGGTGTACAAAGCTGAAGTGTGGCATCATTTGGGCTTTTGTGGTAATGTAACCGGGCACGGCGGGCGGCAGGGTTGCAGCTTTCTCTCGTGTTGGGGCGTTTTGTGCAGTTGGGGCGGTGTTCGCGTCGCGGTCTAGGCGATTCCACGCGGAACATAAATACAAACTGAAAAACCTGTGAAATCCAAGTTGAAAGGTTCTGAGAATGTATTTATTTTGTTTTACATTTGTTTTGTTTTCATTAGGAATCCTGCAAGCACTTTATTTTTCATTAATACTAAGCAGATGTAATTTTTTGTTCAGATCAAAATGTTATGACATTGTATATTACAATTGCAAACTTAAACTGTGAACCTTTAAAGCAGCATATATAAAAATATATATGGTCTTTTTATAAAATACATTTTATACATACATTTAACTAAAGAATCCTGCAAGCACTTGAATTTTTCCCCCTTTACTCGTACTGCACAAAAAGTGATTCAATATTGTTGAATGTTACAGGGACTGATTATTGCAAATGCAGATCCCAGTGTGTTCTGGTTAAACAATTTTTATTTATTTATTTATTGCTAAGGTTTGCATATAGTGGTGTGCTCTTAATGACAGCTTTCCTAAAAATATATCCTATTCCTAAAATAAGAAATATCCCAATATATCGCCTTGCTTACAGTATCGCAATGTATCACAATATATCGTATCGCAACCCCTGTATCGTGATACGTATCGTATTGCCAGATTCTTGCCAATACACAGCCCTAGTTTCTTCCCTGTCATTCACGACTCTTCTCTGTGGGCTTTATATAGTAAAGCATCCATTGCTGGAATGTTGGTGGAAGTAGTAGGTCATTCAGCTATTTTTCACCTACTGTTTTATGAATACTGCAAATTTGGACAAACTACTATTTTAATGTACTGATTTTGGCCTTTGTTTCTCAACTCTGGCCCTCAGGGTCCACTGTCTGGCAGAGTTTAGCTCCAATCCTAATCAAACACACCTGAACAAGTGAATCAAGGGCTGTTTCTCAATATGCGTTCTTCAGCGATCTTGCGTCCTTGTGTTCTCATTCTACGTCATCATCGACCGTCGAAGTTCAGTTCCAATTCTCAAGAACGCAAGTACAGAGGACGCATGAAAGTGCCCGGATGTGTTCTTGATATCGAGGATGTATCGAGTGCAGACTTATTAGCTCAGTACTCGCCTGGATTCCCAGTCCCTAAACCAGGGGTGTCAAACTCAGTTCCTGGAGGGCTGCAGCCCTGCAGAGTTTAGTTGCAACCCTGCTCCAACACACATACCATGTAGTTTTCAACTGAACCTGAAGGACTTGATTAGCTGGATCAGGTGTGTTTAATTAGGATTGCATTTAAACTCTGCAGGGCTGTGGCCCTCCAGGAACTGAGTTTGACACCCCTGACCATGGAGAAGCGCAGCGCATTCCTGTAAGTTTTGTAATGTATTTTTAACTAGGGATGCAACGATACCATTTTTTCAGATCCAATCGCTAGGGATGCAACGATACCATTTTTTCAGATCCGATCCGATCCGATCTAGAAAATTCTGAGTATCGGGCAATTCCGATCCGATCCTAGCGCAGTATTTTAATTTTTTTTTAAATCAATGTAGAGTTTCTATACTTCTGTGTCACTCTTTTGTGTGTTAAACACAATCTACTAGACAACTTCATTTTAATGAAAAATAACATGAAAAAATATATAGGGGCTGTTTACACCTGGTCACGTCATGCGTTTTGTAATATAAATCCGATCGCTCAAAACACTTCAGGAGGTGGTCTGGGCCGCATTCCAGACGGAACTGGACATGTGTAAATGCATCTGGTTGTTGAAACCACATATGTGAATTTTACTCCTCCCAAAATGTAAAAATAATAAACATGTGAGACCGTGTTATAGGCTATATGACATTCAGATATGACTGCGCTAATGCAACACGTATCGCCGCGGACGAGTAGCTGAGCATCTCTTCAGCAAGCAGACGCACAAACTGCTGCGAATGTAACTGAAAGTAAGATGCAGACGGTCAACACACAATCATCTTCATTAAAAGTATAAGACAAACATATCTTTCCAGTGCTGATGCCGCGCGCGCTCCTATTGCGGTCTTTGATCTTGAAATGAGCTGATAATTAATAAAATGCAGCGCTTTTGATTTCGTTGACATGAACTTCGTTAAATTGAAATATAGCGTGGGAATTGAAGATCGGATTAATATCTGTTTTGCGACGACACATTTATGTGGCCAAGTGTAAATGGAAATATTTTATCAAATCAGATAGATATCCGATCAGAGAAAACGCATGAAATGACCAGGTGTAAACAGGCCCATTCATAATCTATGACAAAAATACTATTATAAACTAGGTTAGTGGATAATTTAGCAGCAAAAGTTATTCTAGAAAAATCATGAGTGCACAATTTTATAAAATCTAAACATTTTAACATAACATTTAAATAACATTATTTAGTGGGGAACAAATAAAAGTGAATATGTGAAGGACTAAATCTGGTAAAATGTTACACATTGCTCTTTGCATTGTTGTAAAATACATTAATGAAAACAAGTAAATGTATTTATTTATAAATATAAACTACAAAATTAAAAGACATTACTTTTAAATATATAGCACAGTAATGAAGGCAGCAACATATGATAGAGGAGTCCTATCTCTTATATGTTGCTGCCTCCATTACTGTGCTATACATTAGATTATTAATAGCCTTGATAGGACAGTACAAGAAACACTATAAATAATATTTCATTGCGCAAAAGTATTATAATATGAAAAGCTCCAATAGAGAGCGGTACAAAGGGCTTATGCGCATCCCGTGCGCAGAATGATGTGCTTGAAGCAGCACGGAGTCACAGCGCTCAGCTCCACATGGAGAAGTTCAAAGCACAAAGGAAAGAGAGATTGATGGGTAGCTTATTAAATCTGCGCGATAGTTTATTGAGCCTTTTCTTTTAATGGTTTTAAATCTCAGTTATTGAGCGCTCTTGAAGAGAGTTTCATTGTTTTGACTGTAGTAACAGAACGCAACACGCAGTTTGAACGCTGAACGGAGGATGACAGACAGACACAGAGGAGAGAAGAGTTTACGTGAACTTGAATTTAACGACTTAAATATTCATCTGTACCTCACATTAAACTATGGAACGGCTTCAGAACACTTGGACTTTGACTTTATGGTGCTTTATAATGCTTTTGTGCTTTCGTGGGGCTTAACAATAACACAGAATAGTATACGCACAATATCGGATTTGGATCGGTCTGGTCTCTCCGATACCCGATCCACGGAAAATGACCGGATCGGAGCCGATACCGATCCTGAGTATCGGATCGATGCATCCCTATTTTTAACGTCACTAATGTAAATATACATCTGATTTTGATAAATGATTTGAAGTTGTGAAATATATGGGGTTGTGGAAAGTTGAATTTATCCATCAGAACTTAAGTATTTTAATTAAAATACGCTAGCTTATATCGGTAAATGTAAACTGCAAGTTTTTATTTAGCATGAATTCGCAGTTGCAACTACATCTTACTATAATACAACATCTGAATTAAAGTTATTTAATAAGCTATTTAGATAGGGCTGGGCGATATCGCATGTGATTCTCATGCGCATCTCGTCAGTAAAGCTGGTTCTGTCATTAGCGCTAAATCTCCATCACCGGTTTTCAAATGGAGGATTAGGGTTACCCTAACCCTAACCGTAAACACATGGAAAAGCGTTTATTTGCTGAAATTCAAATTAAATTCAGTTTTATTTCCATAGTACAAATAATGTTTGTTGGCAAGGCTTTTGCATGCACATATATTCGCTTTTCGTTTTCATTGTAAAAATACAAAACATTAATATGTACACATAGCCTACTGATAAAAAAATGTATAGCCTGAATGCACTGTAAGTCGCTTTGGATAAAAGCGTCTGCTAAATGCATAAATGTAAATGTGCACATATACTCTGATTATCTTCACTGTATGTGTATAATAAAATGAAATATGACAAGCACAACTCTGCCTTTTTTTGTGAAATGTCAGTTTTAATGAACAATAATAGCCATTATAAAAGTCTAAGTATAAAGTATAAGAGATAGGAAATAAAGACAAAAGCAAACAATTCAGTCAAATGTATGTAACGTTAACAAAGTCAGCACTGTATTACGATTAATACATACATAATTTATGAAACATAACTTTGTGCTCAGCCAAAAACGATATGACCTGGAAGAAATAACAGATTCATGAGACCAACGATTGCCTGTTAGATATACCCAAAACTAATTTTACCTCATGTTTAACCACTACAGAGACATCAGAGCCAGCGGCAGATGTCAGAAGGACTAGCCGCGGTGAGGCTGCTCTCGGCGGATACATGAGCACAAAGCTCCCGCTGATCGCGTGGAGCTCACGTCTCCAAAATCGGCGCTATCTTCATAAATAAACAGCAGATTTGAGTCTTAAACAACTATATTCTAGCCTGAAATACTCTTAGAACAGCATGTCATGTCATGATAACTGTAAAGGATTTTACCCCTTTTACATTGTTTAATTTAGCTCTTTGGTTTAAGCTTTATTTTAGCTTTAGGGAATCTTACGATTTGATATTGATATGATCAATTGATATTAATCAAAACGTCCAACTTATACCTTATTTAACAATCGTCCAGCAAGTTGTTAGATTTCAGTATATCTGAGAAATTCTGTTTATTCTCGTGGCCACGATATAATACAGAATTATTTAAATAACCTTATGACAGTTATGAGCATAGGTAACGTAATCTGGGCAAAGTTTTGATTTGAATATTACACAACAAAACACAGAACACTTCTCTATAAATCAAACAAGAGTTTATTTGCTATCTTACTAAAATACATGAACTAAGCTAAATAACATAAAACAAAATACATACACACAGGCAATGAATTGTTGCAATTGAGAATGATTAAAATATAGCACTGTTTTGCTATTTCCACACGATTTTACCCGTGTCGATCATCAAGAGGAGAACTCTATTATCCTTACTCTTAGAGATAAAATACCACACGATTCAGCCACTTTAGAGGTTGTTTGATACTTGCTTTTAAGTTGAAATGACGCTGTGTGGCTTGAGGGAATTCCGCGCGTCGTTGCGTGACGTCACTCTGGGGATGTCCTTCTGTTGTTGCTTGGTTGGCTCTGGGTGCTGTTTTACGCTCTTGAGTTCCTTTCGCGTAGCTTCAGACTTTCAAGGGTTTCTTCAGAGATTTGACTACGTGTTGGTTCAATGTTCAAACTCGGCCAGATGGTAAAGGCTGAGAGCTCTTCTAGAGCAGCTCCAAGTTTCAAGAAACGCGCGATTTCGAGCAGAGGGAGCCAGAGAGCTGGGAGTCAGTATTTTAGACCGGAGATTTCAGTCCCTCCCACTCGATGCTCTTCCAATGAAATAGTTCTTGTAGACGGAGCTCCGCCTACACGGCTCATTTTCCATGCAGTAAATCCTCTCGCCTAGTTGCTTTAATCTCATGAGGAAAATATCTTAACAAATTCTGTATGCGTTGTAATCATACATTATTATAATACAAGTTAACTTTCATTTACACCAACTTGTTGCATTTATCGTGGCCGTTAAAATTAAACCAAATTCAGCATATTTCCTACACGTTAATAGTTTTCCTGCTAAGACACACAAAAGGGTTCAAATTAAAGATTAAAAAGCACATCATGCATATGATGCTATCAGTGTAGTACTCACTTTACAGGAGAAAATTATACCTCCAAAGATTACACAAAAATACCATTGATTACAATAACACAGCAAGCTTACTTTCATTTCATAAAATGCAACCTGACTATATATATTGTAAATATATTATATATATTGCTTTTGATAACAGCAACAGGTATTATTTGTCTTTTGGTATAAAGTTTATGAGAGTTTGGATGTTCTTTGTTCAAGAAGAGAAATTGAGGGGTGTTTCAGTTTGGAATGTGAGAGAAACGGGAGGTCAGGAAAGTCAGCTGTCCAGGTCATGAGAATGTCACGTCTGTGGAGATCTGGTCTTTCTTAGCTCGAACATCTGTCGTAAAAACGTCTTTTCTTGTTGATAAAATCATTGAATTATTGCGTTAAACGATCAGGGAATCCATAAAGTTTGTCGCTGGGCCATTAGCAGATGTTTCCCTCAAAGCTTTCCTTAAGATGGTAACCCGATAGCATGGCAGGAAATCGGCCAGCCAGTTGGGTGAGGTGCTCTTCATCTGTCAATTTTATGACTTGCAGATAGAGACAAAAGTTTCTTTAAGCCTAAGGGATTTGTGGTTGCACTTAGTGTGTGTCTGTCCTTCCTCTCCACAAAGGCATTACATAACGGTAATATTTAGAAAATTTTGCGGTTTTCCCCTCAAAATGCAAAATGCATTATGGGATACCTGGCTGCCTCAAGTTCGCGCAAGTCACCTCTGGATGCATCCTCGATAAAAGGGCCAGAGCAAGAACACATCCGGGGATTTGAACTGTACTTGGCTAGATGTGAACTTTGAATTGGAACAGTACTTGGGTGAGTACTGATGACGTTTCACAAGTCCACAAGAACACAAGAACACAAGTACAAACAAGAACGGAGAATTCGTTCTTCCAAGGTAACCTGGCAAGACCGGTCTCCACGAGAATGCAAGTCTGTTCTCTGCATTCTTGGAATTGAGAAACAGCCAAGGTCTTCAGGATTACTAGATGATGACAGGCAGGTGAGTTTGATCAGGGTTGGAGCTACTCTGCAGGAGAGTGGGCCTCACAGGCAGAGCTGAAAAACCCTGGCGTATTATGCTGGGTACACACCACAAGATAATCGGGCTGATTTTGGGCCGATTTCTCCCCTTCCGACAATCCTAGGTAATGTCCCGATTTTCTTGGTGGTTCTAAAGATTATTTTATCAGATTTTCCTGTGGTGTGAGGTGTGTTAAGAGTGACTGAATCTGCTCGGAAGAATGTCGGAGGTGCCCCGATCGCGAATCATAAACATTCAAGGGAACCCCGAGGACAAACGTGCGTATGATCTGCAGATTATAACGTGAAACGAAACAATATCCAATCAGAAAGCGAGCTGACAGAAGACGGAAGCATAACAAACACAGTCATGTCGCAGCACAAAAGCATTTGGACAGCAGAGATGGAGGATCAGCTTGTCGATTTGCGGCAACAGCAGGAGTGTTTATACAACGTGTCCTGTAAAACATATTTATTCTCAAGTCTCGAGAGATTTTGCGAGGTTTCCCATGTTCACAGTCGGGACTCTTAGTTGAAAATCTGTTGGTATGTGGTGTGCTGTCTTTGTCACATCGCAGCACACCACACACTATAGGAGCAAAACGGTTAAATCTAGGATTTTTTGTCCTCATGTTCATGGTCTCTCACATTTTGAAGATCTTATAAGATTTAAAAAATATTTTAGTGTGTACCCAGCATTATACAATATTTGTTTCAAAGGGCTGATGTCCAAGACAACTTCTTGATTTAGGGCAAAAGTAAGCATATCAGGGTAATTTGAACACATCTTGCAGTTTTTTTTAGCATCTCACACCATGAGCAGTGTTTACGACATCTCACACCAAGACACCACTAAACAGCTCAGCTACAATTCATCTCCAGACACCTGCATTCGACTCTATTCTGTTGCACTAGATCGAGTTGTTTTTAAACATATTCAAAATTAACAACCCTAATTCATGTGTTCAAGTAAACAAACAAATAGCCATATATTGAGCGGAGTAAACGGGACTATGGCAAAGTGTGTGTGTGTGTTTATATGTGAGCGAATGTGAGTAGCATTTTCATTCCCATATGCAGATTTGACCCAACACCTACCCCCCCAGGTTCATTCAATGACCGTGCACACACACACAATTCTATAAAAGAGCCAGTGTTTCTAGAGGAGGTTCATGGGAGCAGCTTGTTGGATCTCTCACTGACATCCATGATAAAGCAAGAACAAAGGTTGCAGCTGGAATCAGTTGAGTGAAGCAGCTAGGCAGATGCTCTCACTGCAGAAAGCATTAACCATGTCCGATTGAATTCTACATGGATTTTTTTTATAAACATATCGGCGTACATGTAAGTAACTGAAAAACCATCCACTATAAAATCCCTGAAAGCAACCGCCAACCTCTAGATGTCTGCACAAGTTTGGCAAGGTTCAAGCTTAAGAGTTGGTATAAGGTAATTAGAGTATTATACACACAGAGAGGAGCTTACAAGGCCCTACCCCTCCCCCACCTCGGAGCCTGTCATGCTAATGCCTGCATACAGACCGCTCGTTAAAGCCATCAAACCGGTACACAAACAGATACAAGTGTGGCCTGAAGGGTCGTCAGAGGCACTTCAAGACTGTTTTGACACTACTGACTGGGATATGTTTAAACAGGCTGCCACATACAACAATACTACAGACCTCCAAGAGTACTCAGAGACTGTCACTGCCTACATCACCAAGTGTATTGATGATGTAACGGTCACAAAGACTATCACTGTCCGGGCCAACCAGAAGCCGTGGCTGACAGGGGAGGTCTACAGACTTCTGAAGGCTCGGAACGCTGCCTTTAGAGCTGGAGATGAGGAGGGCCTGAAGACAGCTAGGGCCAACCTATCCCGCGGCATCAGAGAGGGCAAGAGACAGTACTCCAGGAGGATAGCCCATCGTTTCAGCGACAGCAGAGACACTCGGAGCCTGTGGCAGGGGATTCAGACCATTACGGACTACAAGCCCCCACCACAGACCTGTGACAGCACCATCCCCCTGCTGAACGAGCTGAATGCCTTCTTTGCTC
This sequence comes from Schizothorax lantsangensis, assembly GCA_027422415.1. Classification (NCBI taxonomy): domain Eukaryota; kingdom Metazoa; phylum Chordata; class Actinopteri; order Cypriniformes; family Cyprinidae; genus Schizothorax; species Schizothorax lantsangensis. The sequence continues at coordinate 19,896,465 of CM049853.1, read as the reverse complement.
GCTTTGAGGCACAAAACAGCACCACTGCACTGAAGACTCCACCTCCTCCCGGCGACCAGGTGATGACACTGTCCCCGGACAGCGTGAGGAGATCCCTCAGCAGGATCAATGCACGCAAAGCTCCGGGTCCTGACAACATTCCTGGGCGTGTACTGAGAGACTGTGCAGTGGAACTCACTGATGTCTTCACAGACATTTTCAACATCTCACTAAGTCAGGCTGTTGTCCCCACATGCTTCAAAGCTACCACCATCATTCCAGTCCCGAAGAAGTCATCTCCATCCTGTTTCAATGACTACCGTCCAGTAGCACTCACTCCTATTCTCATGAAGTGCTTTGAACGGCTAGTCATGCAACACATCAAATCTGTCCCCCCCCCCTCCCTGGACCCCTTCCAGTTTGCATATAGGTCCAATCGCTCGACCGATGATGCCATCGCCACTGCCCTCCACCCAGCCCTCACACATCTGGACAAAACGGACACGTATGTCAGATTGCTGTTCATAGACTTCAGTTCAGCATTCAACACAATCATCCCTCAACAGCTCATTCATAAACTGGTCCAGCTGGGGCTCAATACGTCACTGTGCAACTGGCTGTTGGTCTTTCTGACCGGGAGACCTCAGGCAGTACGGGTCGGCAGTGACACATCCAGCACCATCACACTGAACACAGGGGCCCCCAAGGATGTGTGTTGAGCCCCCTCCTCTTCACTCTGCTGACCCACGACTGCACACCGTCACACAACTCCAACCTCTTCATTAAATTTGCGGATGACACGACTGTGGTGGGTCTCATCAGCAACAGAGATGAGACAAACTACAGGAGCGAGGTGAGCCGCCTGGCCGGGTGGTGCAGTGACAACAATCTCTCTCTGAATGTGGAGAAGACGAAGGAGATTGTCGTTGACTTCAGGAGAGTGCACACTCAGCATGCTCCTCTGACCATCAATGGTGCGACCGTGGAGAGAGTGAGCAGCACCAAGTTCCTGGGTGTGCACATCACAGAGGACCTCTCCTGGACCAACAACACTGCAGCCCTGGCCAAGAAAGCACAACAGCGTCTCTACTTCCTCCGCAAACTCAGAAGAGCCAGAGCCCTGGCCCCCATCATGTGCACCTTCTACAGAGGCACCATCGAGAGCATTCTGACTAGCTGCATCACTGTGTGGTATGGCGCCTGCAACGCGTCCTGCCGCAAGTCCCTTCAACGGATAGTGAGAGCAGCTGAGAAGATCGTTGTTGTCTCTCTCCCCTCCCTCCAGGACATCTACAGCACCCGTCTCACCCGCAAAGCCCTCAGCATTGCAGGTGATCCCACCCACCCGACACACAGCTTCTTCAGTCTGCTGCCATCAGGGAGGAGACTGCGGAGTCTCCAGGCGAGGACCAACAGACTGAAGGACAGCTTCATCCATCAGGCTGTCAGGAAGCTGAACTCCCTCCCGTCCTTGCCCCCCCTCCCCTCTCTTACACCACTGAACTCTGACCCCCCCCCACCACCACCACCACTACTCACACACTCACACACACACACACACACACACACACTGTGATCAGCACCAGTCACTTTGTACAGCATTGGACTGACCTCAGTCAACTACCTCTTCTGACAGTCTGAATAAAGACTGCTCTCTTTTGTCACTTTAATAGAATAGACTTAATAAGCTCTTTGCACTACACCATTCATATTCTGCACTGTTTGGTTATTTCACTGGTTTGCACTCTATCTACCATGTGCCTTATGCCACTTTATCTATTTTTTATTATTATTATTTTTTCTACATGTCCTTATTTGTAATAGTTGCATTTGTGTATGTATGGGTGTGTGTGTGTATATATATATATATATATATATATATATATATATATAGATATAGATATATATATATATATATATATATATATATATATATATATATATATATATATATATATTTGATTTGTACTTATCTGTATTTTTGCGTTCTACTGTTAGTGTTTAGTGTCTAGTGTTATCTGTATGCACCAGGGAGTAAGAGAGTAACGCAATTTCAATTCTCTGTATGTATGTGCGGTACATGTGGCAGAATTGACAATAAAGCAGACTTTGACTTTGACTATAGTTTGACAACAAAAAACTCAAAATCACTCATCAACTGCCAAAAGTTCAATCCATGAACAAGCCTTAAATATGTTCATAAAGCTGCTAAAAATCCATATATTCACTTACCAAAGAACTCGATTAAAACAAACATTAACATGTTCTTTCAGAGACACAAAAGCATTTGTCTTAGTTCTTAAGTCATAAAAGCAAAAGACATCCAGCACTGTCAAGAAACAATCCTTCTAAACTCTGCAAGTAGCTACAGGTTTTATGTTCAGTTTTACACATTGCCAAGAAAAATAAAATCAGGGTTATATTCTGCTGGAGAATAATATATCTACAGGAAGATATTCATTTTTAAAAAGCTTGAAGTTGAATCTTGGGGGTGGGTTGGCGTTTGCCAGGCAAGTCACCATGTGTCCTGGGGTGGGGGGAGGAGGTGCCAAATGCGTCAGTGAAAATGGCATAATAGGAATAAAGTCATGATTAACAGTCAGCTGGGGTCATTCAGGGCATTTGTATTGTATCAGTAGAGGTGAAATTGTTGATCTAGTGCTGGGTGGTGTTGCCTGATGATTGACGGTCTCTGGCTAGTAATTTAAGGGTTGTCAGTTCAAATAGATCTGTCTGAATTAAAGATGTAATGGTAATGACTGAAAACCTTCCTGCTCACTAAAAACAGTATGATAAGGTATACACTTTAAAAGAAAATGGTGTAGGAGTAACTGCATATAATATTATATTTTATGGAGATGGATGTGGATGTGGATATGAAATTTTGTTTTGTTCACCAATTACTATTGATTACAGCAAGGCCTTTTTGCTAACAGCTTGCTGGGCCAAATTCAGTCTATTAATCATTTTTATATGGTCCTCTGACTGATTTAGCTGAAATTGCTTTATTGCTTAATAGAGCAGATTTTTCTTGTTTGCAAAACTCAGCACTACAAAAGCACTCAGGCATGGACCATATTCCATATCCAATCCAAACCATACTAATTTACAACCAGAACAAATTTCCACCTTGAAATTATAAGGTTCAATCTGCATTCTGAGAAAATTTGAGATATTGAGCTTCAAAGTTTTTGCATTCCATATACTTTGTATATAGAACTTTTTTGTTTTCTAAATAAAATGTCCCAAAATATACACAACTTAAAAAAAATCACAATGTAAATAAGTTGTCACAGAATGTCAATAATAGTATTTATTACCCTTATCAAATGTTTATTTGAACAATTTTGATCTAACTATTTAATCTAACTATTTTATTTCAAGTTTCCAGTGATACTAAATGTTTATTTGTGCATAAGAACAAAAAAGCAACACATCTGTAATTGCACACTGAAACCTCTACTTACCCACTACCATGATGTTAAACTCAAAGCCTTGTTTCATGGCTTTCCTCCTCATCTGTTCCAAGATGGCATCAATGCCCACATAGCCAAACTCACTGTTTGTCTTATCATTCCGTGCCACAGGCGTCTTTCCTACATCTGCCATATTGCCGTAAAAACTTGTAATGACCTCTGGCCCTAAGGAAATTATGTGAAAAAAGAGAGAGAAAATAAGTATTTTCATTGTTTTTCAAAATTTTCATTTTGTGTAAAAAAATCACATGATGCAAATTTTGCCAGCTGTAAATTTTTACCTCATGTTTTGAATGAATCTAAATTCAAAAGTCTGATTACTGTTTGCAAGTTATGCTAACTATTTACGAGTCAGACAATATTGTATTGGTATGTTGAGGGTCTGTAGAGAGACCAGATGTCAGAACACATGGATATAAAGTAGGGCAGAAAACCCACAACAGTTATTATCTCAGATTAACAAGACACATGTAAACATATAAGCAACACCAACATTTCTTTAAAAAAAATTCTAAATCACCATTATATCATGTTTCACAAAACCAATTTTAACAAGCTCTTAATTACTTAAACCTCTTCAAATTCTCCTCAAATGATCAATTGATCACTGTATTTACCAAAATATACTAAAAATGTCAAAACATAAATCAAATGTCAACCACAAGCTTACCCAAAAGAGGGTATTCAGTCTGCAAAGTCGTTGAATTTGATGATTCAGTAGACTGAAAAATGTGTGACAGAAAGCAAGTGACATACAACTCAATGTGAAAGTGGGAGGGGACAAAGTTGCTGCTTTTCCTTTTTTAACGACAAAATGTGGCTTCCTCTTTTCATAGAACGTCTAGACACTTGCACAAACTTCAAACTCAAAGATACACCTAAATATTCCAGTGTTGTTTTCATAAATAAATAAATAACATGTAATTCAGTGTAATAAATAACATACTATATCCAGATGATAACACAAGGTGAATTTACTTAACAGCAAAAAAGCATAGGCATGTACAAACATAATCAGTTATGAAACACACTATTGCTTCATCGGTTACTTGAGGTGGAAAATCTGTGACTTAACCAAAACAGTTTATGCTGCATGTTACACATCTGTACATACCATTATTAAGTATAAAGAGGAGGGTTCAATAAAAAACAAAACTTAAGAGTATAGCCAAATTTGAGGAACAATCTTATTTTAATATGTTTTAAATATTATTTTTTATTTCACTGTTTTCAGGTACATTTTCATGTTAAAATTATCAGTCAGTCAAATGAAAAACTGTTTTGTATATGTTCATCTGTAGCCGATGTACAGTATCACAGATTTAAGAAAACCGTTTCCTGTCAGTGAGTTACACACACCATTTGACAGCCTTTTCTGAGAAAACAGAGTCTAAAAACACGTCAGTCCAAACCACTAGACAGTTACACAGACAACTACTAGCAGCCATATTTTGGCTAGAGAATGTAGCATTTGCCATTTAATGCCATGAGTTTCAGTCTCTGTGTTTTACTCATTATTTAAATTAGAAACACCATTACAGTCACTTACACTATATACTGTGATCACATTTTTCACTTGTCACCTGAATAATCATCCTTTAAAACCCCTCACTGTAAATGTGCGATTTCATATCTAGAACAGATTGGGCCACCTGTTCAGAAAAAGCATCTTAAGTTCCAATTTAAACATGCACATTACCACGCACACACACTAAACAGCTCCCGAGGTAGCTGTGAAGCTTGAATAACGGCCAATTTTACTCATCAAAAATGAATGCAACTTGGAGGCCATAAAACCTACTGGCATAACAAGAAGCAAAAAAAGAATCAGACAAACCACACCCCTAATGCTCCGCCTTCAGCATCAGGCACCGCCTTCACCTCAGACTCTGGCTCCAAACACTCAATGATTAATGCAGTCTTTCAGTTTGTGTGGAGTTTTGGCAAAAACTCCTTAAAGCCAATTAAAATAAAATGATGGGTCTAGGTAAACCTAACCCATTAAACGAGCTTCACCGCTGAAGCCTAGAACTTTCCATTTGCCTCAGAGAAGCCTCATGGTTTACTGTGACCTATATTTTTCATATGTTAACCCAACAGTCAATCACATGTGAAATCCACACTTCAACCTTGAGTGAACCACAGTTTCTTAATACCAAAGTGGAATATTATCCCTGTAAGTTTAGCCAATTTGGAGCCATGAAGGCTGAGGTTCTTCAATTTGTGCCATTGATTACATGACTACCCCGCTGCCCCTTCTGCCAACACCTGTTGTGGGCCATCTGCTAAGAAACAAACTGAGGCATGAATAGGAAAGGGGGGCAGTGACACGGGCACACAACCTATTCTTTTTAGGGATGCACTGAATGTTCGGCAACCGAAATTGTTCGGCCGAAAATAGCAAAAAAAACTCTTTCGGTTTTGAAAATGGCCAAAAAATGGCCAAAAAATATTTTTAGTAACGTATTAATTTTAAGTTAAATTGTGCTTTGTTGGTATAATGTCTGCTAGAATGTTACAAAATGTTCAGTGTTAAGTAAATATGTTTTGTAATTGATTTTTTTTTATTTGAAAAGCAGGACAAAACAGTAAAAAGCACATTTTGGCTATTTAATTTATGCAATGGTGAAAAAATGGCAAAATAGGCCTTCATGGGGAAAAAATGCGAAAAACCGTGTTCGGTATTTGGCCTTCGGCCCAGTGTTTCATTTTGTTCGGCTTCGGCCAAGAATTTTTATTTCGGGGCATCCCTAATTCTTTTAAATATATATATATATATATATTATCAATTAGTTCCCCTTTTGGTTATGTTTGTGCTAAATTTCATATCATAGTCCAAAACGATGGATTATCCAGAGCAGTGATTCTCAAACTGTCTAGTCACTTTTTAGCATTGGGGAACCCGAAATCAATAAACGACTGTTAGCAACACACAATGACACATTTTGATTACCGTCAACATTCCTGTAGTTCAGATAAATGATACTGTTGTAAAAGCCTGATAAGTCCTGATTTACCCTTTGCATATCTTTATGAAAGAGCCCTTTCAGCATCTAAAAACACACAAACCATGTAAGACATTTATAATTTAGAATAATTTAGAAAACCCAATTCAAACAAACATCTAGAAAAAAACTACAGTACGCATTATTTTGCAAGTTAAAGATTTTATCCTAAAACTTAAATCTCAGCAAATAAAGCATCACTAAGCATGAAATACTACAGGTGCATCTCAATAAATTAGAATGTCATGAAAAAGTTCATTTTGTCTTGTAACTTATTTCAAAAAGTGAAACTTTCATATATTTTAGATTCATTACATGTAAAGTAAAACATTTCAAAAGTTTTTTTTGTTTTAATTTTGATGATTAGAGCTTACAGCTCATGAATCTGTAAGCTCTAGTGTGGAAAGCTCTAGTGTGAATCTCTTCTGCTTCAGTATGGAAAGGTATGAAAGACTTTACAAATTACAAGACACCATCCCCCAGCACTGTGGAGAATCAACAACTAGCAGACAATTTGAATGTCTTTTGCTGCAGGTTTGAAAAAAACACCCACACCCGCCCTGAACACCTCTCCACACAACCATTAACACCTCCAGCAACCCCCTCTCCCCCACACCTTCACTGAAAATAAGTGAAGATGACGTGCGGCAGGTCTTCATAAAGAACAAAAGAAGGAAAGCACCAGGCCCAGACGGTGTGTCACCAGCCTGCCTTAAATCCTGTGCTGACCAGCTAGCCCCCATTTTCACACAGATCTTCAACAGATCACTGGAGCTGTGCGAAGTCCCCTCATGCTTCAAATGCTCCACCATCATCCCCGTCCCACAGAAACCCAAAATTACTGGACTTAATGACTACAGACCTGTGGCTCTAACGTCTGTGGTCATGAAATCATTTGAAAGACTGGTTTTGGCTTATCTGAAGGCCTCCACTGGACCCTTACTGGACCCCCTGCAGTTTGCTTACAGAGCAAACAGGTCTGTGGATGATGCAGTCAACATGGGACTGCACTTCATCCTGCAGCATCTGGACAGACCAGGGACTTATGTGAGGATCCTGTTTGTAGACTTCAGCTCTGCTTTTAACACCATCATCCCGGACACCCTTCAGAATAAACTGACACAGCTCTCCGTCCCTACCTCCGTCTGTCAGTGGATCAACAACTTCCTGACAGACAGGCAGCAGCTTGTGAGGCTGGGAAAATTCTCATCCAGCACCCGCACCACCAGCACTGGAGCCCCTCAGGGCTGCGTTCTCTCCCCACTGCTCTTCTCCCTCTACACGAATGACTGCACATCTAAAGACCCCTCTGTCAAGCTCCTGAAGTTTGCAGACGACACCACACTGATCGGCCACATTCAGGACGGTGACGAGTCTACCTACAGACAGGAGGTTAAGGAGCTGGCTGTCTGGTGCAGTCTTAACAACCTGGAGCTTAACACGCTCAAAACAGTGGAGATGATTGTGGACTTCAGGAGAAACTCCCCTGCTCTCCCCCCACTCACCATCATGAACAGCACGGTGACTGCAGTGGAGTCATTCAGGTTCCTGGGCACCACCATCTCCCAGGACCTGAAGTGGGACATTCACATAGACTCCATTGTGAGAAAGGCCCAGCAGAGGTTGTACTTCCTTCGCCAGCTGAGGAAGTTTAACCTGCCACAGGAGCTGCTGAAACAGTTCTACTCTGCCATCATTGAATCCGTCCTCTGCACATCAATAACTGTCTGGTTCAGCTCAGCTACCAAATCTGACCTCAGAAGACTACGGAGGGTAGTCCGGACTGCTGAGCGAATCATTGGTACAACCCTCCCTACTCTCCAAGAACTGTACTTATCCAGAGTGAGCAAAAGGGCTGGCAAAATCACTCTGGACCCCTCACATCCAGCACACTCCCTCTTTGAACTGCTGCCGTCTGGTCGACGCTACAGAGCTCTGAGCACCAGAACGACCAGACACAGGAACAGTTTCTTCCCCCAAGCAATCCATCTCATGAACACTTGACATTAACGTGGAACACACAACACTATTTTACAATTATTTATTCACCACACACACATATAATATATATATATTTTTTTTTTCATTTCAAATTTGCACGTCAGACCTGTACACACATGATTGTCTGTATTGCATAGTGTTTTTGCTATTTTGTACATTGCCTATTTGTATATTTGTATATTGTTCTTTTGTTGTCTGTGTCCTGTCCCGTTGCTGTCATTCTGTTGCACTGTGGAGCTTTGTCACTATAACAAATTCCTCGTATGTGTAAACATACCTGGCCAATAAAGCTCATTCTGATTCATTCTGATGAAAGTCAAAAATCAGTATCTCAAAATATTAGAATATTTACCTTTGAGTTTTAACAAATGACCATCCATACAGTATAAATTCTGGGTATCTCTTGTTCTTTGAAACCACAATAATGGGGAAGACTGCAGACTTGGCAATGATCCAGAAGACGAACATTGACACCCTCTACAAAGAGGGTAAGTCACAGAAGGTCATTACTGAAAGGTGTGGCTGTTTACAGAGTGCTGTTTCAAAGCATATTAAAAGTTGACTGGAAGGAAGAATTTGGGTAGGAAAAGGTGCACAAGCAACAGGGATGACCGCAAGCTTGAGAATACAGTCAAGCAAAGCTGATTCAAACATTTGGGAGAGCTTCACAAGGAGTGGACTGAAGCTGGAATCAGTGCATCAAGAGTCACCACGCTCAGACGTCTTCAGGAAAAGGGCTACCAAGCCACGTCTGAACCAGAGACAACGTCAGAAGCATCTTACCTGGGCTGTGGATAAAAAATAACTGAACTGTTGCTCAGTGGTCCAAAGTCCTTTTGAAAATCAAGGTCCCAGAGTCTGGAGGAAGAGTGGAGAGGCACAGAATCCATGTTGCTTGAAGTCCAGTGTGAAGTTTCCACAGTCAGTGATGATTTGGGCTGCCATGTCATCTGCTGGTGTTGGTCCACTTTGTTTTCTGAAGTCCACAGTCAACGCAGCCATCTACCAGGAAATTTTAGAGCACTTCATGCTTCCTTCTGCTGACAAGCTTTATGGAGATGCCCACACTGCCAAAGGTACCAAAAGCTGGTTCAATGACCATGGTGTTTCTGTGCTTGATTGGCCAGCAAACTCGCCTGACCTGAGCCCCATAGAGAATCTATGGGGTATTGTCAAGAGGAAGATGAGAGACACCAGACCCAACAATGCAGATGAGCTGAAGGCCACTGTCAAAGAAACCTGGGCTTCCATACCACCTCAGCAGTGCCACAAACTGATCACCTCCATGCCATGCCGAATTGAGGCAGTAATTAAAGCAAAAGGAGCCCCTACCAAGTATTGAGTACATATACAGTAAATGAACATACTTTCCAGAAGGCCAACAATTCACTAATTTTTTTTTTATTGGTCTTATGAAGTATTCTAATTTGTTGAGATAGTGAATTGGTGGGTTTTTGTTAAATGTGAGCCTAAATCATCACAATTAGAAGAACCAAGACTACGTCAGTCTGTGTGCATTGAATTTATTTAATACACGAGTTTCACAATTTGAGTTGAATTACTGAAATAAATTAACTTTTCCACGACATTCTAATTTATTGAGATGCACCTGTACATGTGAATTGTAACTACACAAAAGATCAGTGAATCATTATGCATTAAAACAATGAAAGAGGATTCTTAATGTGAAACATAATTTTGTAGACAATAGAAAAACTTTCTCTTTTCCTAGCTTAATATGCAGAGAAACTGTATAAGCCTTTCGTAAGTTAGTTACTATCAACCAAATTACACAATGCACCTTTAACAAAGGAATCTGGAAAATAATAAATTGGAAATTGATTTACCAACTAAAAATAAAAAAAAACATATCATAAAGTTTTATGGACCTGAATAAACACACATTTTTATGGGTTAATATGTGGTACAGCAAAAGCGGGATATGCAAAATAAGCTTTGTTTCATATAGGCCATGAAATGTGGGCCAGACAAAAAAAAAAAAAAAACTACAACATAACATTTAAAGCCAGAAGTGATGTGGTGATGACCAGGATTTCCTGAGGGGATCAGACCCTGCTTATGCCACATGCAACATAAGAGCTCTATGCATGATAAGCCCACTGTGTGCACTCTAATACACACAACCAGTTTTAAATACCAAAGCAAATCATTTCTAAAAAGTTGTAGCTTCAGTGGCAGTTATCCTGTCTCTCATGCAAAGTCTGTGGCCTATATTTTTCACTAGCATGTGTCAGTGTTCTAACAAACAGGAAATAGGGGTTACCGCTGAAGCGTGTCCCTGCAAATTTACGTGCACATTCAGCTATTGTAAATGTCACATTTATGTTACTATAATTTCTTGTCTTGGAGTTAATACAATTGTATTATATTTCATATATTTATTTTAAAACATAAAACTACATGTTATTTTCATAACATTAAATTACTACAATACATTACATTCATTCAAATTAATTAGACACTTTTTTGTCAAAAAAAAGGCATCATAAGTGCAAAGAAAATTTGAATTATTCTGTTCAAATTAGGGATGTTAATTTTCAATCATTTCCATAATCGATCGTCGTTTAAATTAACGATCAATTAATCGTTAACCATAACTACTGCAAAATGCGTCTATTGCAGTGGCATAGTCACCAGCATAACAGGATGTGCAAATGCCACTCAAAACGCCAGCTTCCTCACCCGAATGAAAAGGGTTTTTAGTCTAAATAAAAGGCTAGTGGCAGGATGGTAAAATGAATGGATGTGATTAAGATCATTTGATAAAAGGAAGAGAGCGCGCCTTAGTTACGCACGGGATCATTATACTTTGTGTTCTGTTTCATATACTGTCACGGAGACCGCTGAATGCGCCTTTTTAAATGGTTTCATGGTGCTCATTTTTTATTTTTAAAACATCATAGCAATGTTTGCAATTGACATTATCAGGATTTAAAATAAAATGATCCCAAACACAAGTACGGCGCGTGGGGCTGTGACGCGCGGTCAGAACCACCGGCGTTGCTACGGCAAAACACACTGTTACACATTTGAAACATTTTAATGTGAGTATTATGACACAAGTGAGGTACAAAGCTTTGTTAATTAGATAAATAATTGGTTAGCAGGCAAATGTTACATCGTGACCATGCTTTTGGATTCATGCCGAGCGCATACATTTAAATCAAGCCATATGCGGCTTTGTGTTCTGTTTTTCCAGATGGTCACGAATTTAATATTATTTATTGTTTCTTTTCCCAAATCCTCACTGTCTCACCCTCTAGATTCGCAGGTTTATTTTATTGTTGTTCACTTTTAATCACTGTTTTCGCATCTCTTACTGTGGTAAACGTGTGGGGGGAAATGAAAGATTTCGTGGCCATGAATTAAGAATTTGTTACTATGACTTAAATTGTTCCCGCGTTTAAGTTAAATCATGGGTTTTCCAGGGCAGGGGTTTTCAAACTGTGGGTCGCACAAAGCCACTTGGCGGCAGCTAAATGACACACACACACAACACGCACACAGTTCCTAGGGCTGGACGATATACAAAGATTAATTACGACTTGCAATATTGCTCAGTGCGCAAAGGCCGGGATTTAAAACATGCGTTGCGTGTTTTGAAGCGCGGACGCGCACGAGTTGTAATAACAGTCTCAGAGCGACGGTTCATTATTAAAATGCTCGGTCCGCATTATTAATGAGAAGAAACTCGCTCACTTCACTGCGCTGTGTTCTGCATGAGATTGCATACACCGGAAAATTCAAATGTTGCGAAAACTGTATCAGGTAGGCTGTTCATTAATTTCTATCGTCTGTTTGAACTCTGCACTGTATCTTTCCGAGAGATGTAAAGAGTTTGTTGTTTTCGTTCCTTCATATGCATTTAATCCATAAACTGTCCGTAAAAAGCATTTCACATGGGTTGAGCGGGGCACAAATGCGGGGTTAATTGTAACACTATACAAACATTTCCACATGCTAGCATAACAGAATTTACAAAATGTCCTATTATTTCCTTGCCATATCATCACTATATAGAGAAAACAATCTTTTGAAGATATAGCTGAACATTTATTTAACCATTGCAAAAGTAAATTTCTGGCTGAAGTAAATTTGTCATCTCGGTTTTTAGTGTTTATTTAAAATGAGACACATATGTTTATTATTTTTACAATTATTTCAAAATTATTTTAATCTCTAAACTGTTTGAGAATTCTGCTTCACTTCTTATGCTTTGCTAAAATAAAATAAAAAAAGTGTTGGGTTGTGAGGGCACATTTTTTTTTATAGCACTCGCAGCGCAGATTACAGTTCATAGCTGCACCAGAGTGAGTGCGTTTCGAGGTTTTATGGACATATTTCTAGACTCATTAACGTCTGTAAATTAAGAAATTAAAACGTAAATATTAGTAGTGAATGTTTACAGTGGTACTAGCCTATAAAATAAAATGGTTATTTTTTTAAATACTTAATTTCTGCCATATTATGCTTTTAATTATGATTAAGCTTATAGTAATGTCAATTGTTTTTTTTATCTCAAATATTTTGGTGGGTCTTGAAATAGATTATACTTGTCTAGGTGGGTCGTGGAATGGAAAAGTTTGGGAACCCCTGTTCTAGGGAACAAATTAATGAAACATGGACAGCTGCCACAAATTAATATGTCATAGGAACGAATTAACAAGTTGCATGAATGAATAGACAGTTCTGCTCGCGTGCGCAGCCCTGTCAAAGCGAAGTGCCCGATATGCAATAATTATCTAGGGAAATTATGATTGAACATGACTTATTACTACATTTCAATACAAAAGAACTTTGTACTGTATCTCTTTTAATGTACTTTTAAAGTTTGTATCATATTAAAATAATTATTTTCTTGTAAGATCCAGCCCGTTCACCGTCACTCACAGCCGTTTGCACGTGTTTTGCGCACGAGCCGCAAGCACCCAAAATTAAACCGCTTAATCGACCATCGATAGCTTTTATCGATTACGTCTCTTATCGACAATTAATCGATCGTCGATTAATCGTTGACATCCCTAGTTCAAATATATCTCAGTCCATTCTGAATAGAATGCCTGAACAGCTGACCATGCTTATAATTTTGCAGTTTGCAGTCAAGGACTACGATATGTATTTCATCAGGTACATTTAGAAGTATGACCGGGTTTGTCCTCTCTGAAAATTACAACATTTAGAACCACAGAACCCCCAACTATAGGCCAGTATTCCACAGGTCTCATTTTTCCAATGAGTTCTCAAAGACATCAAGAACGCTCTACCCCTGTATCCAAAATTTGACTTGGTTGATTTCCTGTTTTCACTTTAAGGAGGTTGTGTCCCCCCTTCTGAAGCTGATCCAACCCTGTACAGAAACCATATATCCACAGGAAAGCAAGGCAAATGCTGAAACAAGGCCATCTAACTATTCATTCCTTACAGGCAACATACAATTTAATTCTGTCTTCATTCTGAGCCAGAACAGTTGGGAATTTGCCCATGTTAGTGGTCTGTGGTATATTGGCCCCTGTAACTGGACTTTGGTCTGGCAACAGACATTTAAAGTCAGGAGTAGGCCAAATGAAAAACGTTTGTACAACTAACAATTAGTGTCAACAGTCAATGAAGCCTAGAAGACCTGACAGTTGCCCTAAATGTGTAGCTAAACGTGTCCTGGTTACACTAGGAATGTAAATGCTGCTAAATCTGTTCTTACAGAAAAGAGAGTGAATGACAAAATGAAGAATTAACATAATGATACAGCCTTATTTGCTGGTAAATGGAAAACTAAAAAACTATATGACATATCAGGAAACTCTCAACATAGTGACCAAATTTATCATGGTTCAGTGATATTATGTGGCTGCAAAAATAACTATTCATAATAAGTGCAAGGAAAGTCCGGCAGAACTAATTCTGAATTATCTGAAACACATGCTCCCATAGATATAGACCAATGAAAAAAACTCCTCACGGCCAATGATCTTTTCGAGTCGATTGAAAATCCTCAATTTGTTATACTTATAAATGAGTGTATGAAATTATATGGCACTGTATTTATAGACAGTTCTAGACTGGTCTCAGATCAGCTACAGCAGCTTGGCCTGTCTGTGTTTTAATCAGTCACAAAGCTCAAGATGCCATATCTACAGATCAGGAAGAACTTGAAGGAGGAAGCAGTCATAAAGTTTAATGTCTTTCTTTGACTAAAGAAGATATATGGAGCCTTGAGTTACATGGATAATTTCTAGAAACTTTCACTTAAAACACCAGCTGGAAGACACAGATGATTCTCACATGCTTCATGTGTTCACCAGATGCATCAAACACAAGAATGAAACATTGACTTTGAGTCTCATTAGAACAGAAAATCAAAAAGAAGATAACTTGTAAATCATAATACATAACCATAATTTATGTAAAAGATGTAGGTGTGTTTCTCATGAATTTGAGATTTCTATGGATATTTGGCCTGAAGCCCTCCAAGTTGTGTTCTATTCTATTCACTCAACCATCAGTTAAGTCAGGGGTGCACAATCCTGTTTCTGGAGATCTACCCACCTGCAAAGTTCAGTTAT
The DNA here is from genome assembly GCA_027422415.1 of Schizothorax lantsangensis. Lineage (NCBI taxonomy): Eukaryota > Metazoa > Chordata > Actinopteri > Cypriniformes > Cyprinidae > Schizothorax > Schizothorax lantsangensis. The sequence goes on along the minus strand of CM049853.1, from coordinate 19,881,423 downwards.
AGCCCTGCTCCAGCACACCCGTCTGTAATTATCAAGTGCTTCTGAAGAACTTTATTAGCTGGTTCAGTTGTGATCGATCAGGGCTGGAGCCAAACTTTGGGGTAGAAGGTAGACCTCCAGGAACAGGATTGGGAATCTTGAGTTAAGTCAATTAATGAGTAATACACAGATTTCATCACTCTCAAGTCTCAACCCTAGCTGTATTCTACACTCATCAACGTGCAATATGTAATTTTATTGAGGGATCCCTGTCCAAGCTATGTTGGCCTTTGGTCCCTAAAGGTCTCCTGGTCTGAGGCGATTTACATTTATTCTGGGAATACGATATTAACCAACCCAATGATTTTATGATTGAGGCTGGTCACTATACAGGTGCATCTCAATAAATTAGAATGTTGTGGAAAAGTTAATTTATTTCAGTAATTCAACTCAAATTGTGAAACTCGTGTATTAAATAAATTCAATTCACACAGACTGAAGTAGTTTAAGTCTTTGGTTCTTTTAATTGTGATGATTTAGGCTCACATTTAACAAAACCCCACCAATTCACTATCTCAACAAATTAGAATACTTCATAAGACCAATAAAAAAATTTTTTTTAGTGAATTGTTGGCCTTCTGGAAAGTATGTTCATTTACTGTATATGTACTCAATACTTGGTAGGGGCTCCTTTTGCTTTAATTACTGCCTCAATTCAGCGTGGCATGGAGGTGATCAGTTTGTGGCACTGCTGAGGTGGTATGGAAGCTCAGGTTTCTTTGACAGTGGCCTTCAGGTCATCTGCATTGTTGGGTCTGGTGTCTCTCATCTTCCTCTTGACAATACCCGATAGATTCTCTATGGGGTTCAGGTCAGGCGAGTTTGCTGGCCAATCAAGCACAGTAACACCATGGTCATTGAACCAGCTTTTGGTACCTTTGGCAGTGTGGGCAGGTGCCAAGTCCTGCTGGAAAATGAAATCAGCATCTCCATAAAACTTGTCAGCAGAAGGAAGCATGGAAGTGCTCTAAAATTTCCTGGTAGATGGCTGCGTTGACTGTGGACTCAGAAAACACAGTGGACCAACACCAGCAGATGACATGGCAGCCCAAATCGTCACTGACTGTGGAAACTTCACACTGGACTTCAAGCAACATGGATTGTGTGCCTCTCCACTCTTCCTCCAGACTCTGGGACCTTGATTTCCAAATGAAATGCAAAATTTACTTTCATCTGAAAAGAGGACTTTGGACTAGGGCTGGGCGATATGGCCAAAAAAATATCAGTCGATATCGATAATTATCACGATAAATGTCAAATCTTTATTTCTTTCAAGTTTAAACCCAGAATTTTGCTCCAAAGTGAAAGTTGTAGAGACCAGACCATTAATTTTCCTTAACAAAATAAATATCTAACTAGAAAAATGAATTTCTTAGTTGCTGCATGTTCTAATGAGTGATATTGTTTCAAATCAAGAAACAGGTTTAGGTTGCCTGATAATATTAATAATAATAACTTTTTTGTCTGTTAGAAATGCACATTTGATAGTAGCTTGAGTTAGGATGCAGAGGTACATTTTTGTTCATTTTTTAAATCAGTAACATCTGTAAAAATTGTAGCAACCTCAGTTTTATATGGTTAAATTTATTCTGACCAAGTTTTTTTTTTTTAAGCATTGGTCTCACATAGTAGCATACATTTAAATCATGATAAACAGTTAAAACCACACATATAACACCTCAATACCATGGTAAAAATATAACTATATGGTTTTAGGTAGCCTATTTGTATGAAAAACAGTAGTCTAAAAACATTCAGTATAAATGCACACATGCTATAGCTTAATCACAAATACATACATTATAATTATATACCATTACTCCTGTAATAAAATTCAGTGTGAATATCCCACATTTCTGCCACAATACCATGGTGCAGTGAGTGTTACTACAGTAAATCCATGGTAAATGATGGCGATGTGTAGATTGAAAAGCCTTCTGACTCGTTGCACAGTGTTTCTCCTGTTTGGCTCTAAATTAGTTTAAATCACGGAGTCATTTGTGTTCATCGCTGAATGCAAGTGCTTCACACTGGATCTCACAGCACTGTTTAATGCTCGCGTGACCTAAACGCATCTGCTCTAGTGAAGCTCGCGCCGCGCGGTAGTTTGACTTTGATCCGAGCGGATAAACAGTCTGTGTGGCGCGATTCAAATGAGGCGCGCTTTTTCGTTCCGCTTTTGGCGCATAAACATTATATCGAACATTTATCGAACTCTTCATATCATTTTATCGAGGAAAATTATATCGCAATAATTATCGTTATCGAATTATCGCCCAGCCCTACTTTGGACCACTGAGTTCTTTTTCTCCACAGCCCAGGTAAGACGCTTCTGATGTTGTCTCTGGTTCAGAAGTGGCTTGGTAGCCCTTTTCCTGAAGACTTCTGAGCGTGGTGACTCTTGATGCACTGACTCCAGCTTCAGTCCACTCCTTGTGAAGCTCTCACAAGTGTTTGAATCAGCTTTGCTTGACAGTATTCTCAAGCTTGCAGTCATCCCTGTTGCTTGTACACCTTTTCCTACCCAAATTCTTCGTTCCAGTCAACTTTGCATTCAATATGCTTTGATACAGCACTCTGTAAACAGCCACACCTTTCAGTAATGACCCCCTGTGACTTACCCTCTTTGTGGAGGGCATGAATGTTCATCTTCTGGATCATTGCCAACTCAGCAGTCTTCTCCATTATTGTGGTTTCAAAGAACAAGAGATACCCGGAATTTATACTTTAGGGATGGTCATTAATTGAAACTCAAATGTAAATATTCTAATATTTTGAGATACTGATTTTTGACTTTCATGAGCTGTAAGCTCTAATCATCAAAATTAAAACAAAAAAACTTTTGAAATGTTTTACTTTACATGCAATGAATCTAAAATATATGAAAGTTTCACTTTTTGAAATAACTTACAAGAAAAAAATAACTTTTTCACGACACACTAATTCATTGAGATGCACCTTACTTCACCATGTTGGATCAATTCAGTATTCCAATATGGAAAAATTCCAAATTCAGACAATACAATTTGGTATAGCGATAGCGCAAAAGACAACTTAACAGTGTATTAAGTATAAAATCGCTGGGGAACCAGCAGTTCTTGAATAATTATTATACAGTGGGCTTGGGTAAGCATTGTATAATAGTAAAGAAAGCAATAATGGTATTTGTTGAATTTTTACATTTCAAATTCTGCCCCACCCCATCTCCCCCCTCTTTGTTAAATGGCATAATGGAAAATTATAATGTGAAAATCTAAAGAAGCCAATGTGTCCAAAAATCTTTTGGAAATGGGCACCTGAAAACCCCATAGAATTCCGCCATATCACTGTAAAAAGTAATTTCATTTTGTGTTGATTTACATGTCAGAGTCTCATGAAGTAAACTGAGACTCCCTTGACACCATCCATCAAACACTGCCAATCAAAAGCTGCGATGGATCCACAGACTAAACCAAGAGGCTTGTATTCAGAATATTTTATTTTCCATCTGTTTTCCCGGTGTGTACAGATCTCACAATTCCTGTCAAAAGCTAGATGCAACTGTAAACTACACAGCCAACATACATTGATGTGGTTAGGTGAACTCTGGTGCTCAGCATAAAGAATGCTACTGGTGGACTCATATTTCATTCTGCTCACCCCTTGAGAATTCAACCTTTGCCATTACATGCCACAAGCAGATGGTGACGAAGGGTGTTAAAATACTGCTTTCTACATAGTAGCTTCTAGAATAGAAAAATAATAGCCTGTATGAGTGCTGTAGGCAAATAAAATTGGAGAGAACTAAAAAAAAAGCCATGGGAAGAAACACTGTAAAACCATTTATGATGAGCATAGATTGCTAATTGTCATTTTTAATCTGATCACTCACAAGAAAATAATCATATTTACGGCCTATATAATGTAAATGTCTAAATCAAAAGCACTATGTAGGGTGAACATCTGACTTTTTTGAAACTGTATTTTTCATTTTAAAAAGTTGTTGGGAGACATTGGAACTGACATAAATGAGTGCTACCTCCTCTTATTTTGTAAACATTTGTCCCAAAACAATATTAATTTGTTAGTTAATCCCAAAATAGGCAAATATTGGTTGATTCAGCCTGACCAATATACTGTATATATATTTCTATTACTATTGTGAAGAACAAAATAAGATACTGAACATAAAATTGATGGCCAATCAACATCAGTGTGATATGGTATGGTAGTCGTAGGGATCCTCATGTTCCGCATGCACTCTATATCATACATTTAACTAATCAACATCATTGTTCAACAGCTTATTTTCTTGCATTTTTACACAGGTCATTGTTTCACTTGCAGTATCACAGCTATATCCATCTCTCAGTAAATCTACACCTGTCAAAAATAAAATTAAAAAAACCATGAAGATACATTATACTTTTGTTCCCAATTCATTTGTTTTGGTGACATAATATGGGGAATATCATATATATATATATATATATATATATGTTATGCAACCTTTCAGAAGATGTGTGAAATTGGAATTGTCCACATCATTTCAAACAGCACTCAACATAAGCCCCTTTCACACTGCATGTTGGTCCCGGAAAATTGCCGGAGTGCCGTCTGTGTGAACGCAAACATGTCCCGGGATTAATTCCGGGATCAATCCCGGGTTGGGGACCTAGTAACATTGCCGGGTTCAGTCCCAGAACGAGTGCTGTGTGAACAAAAGCCGGATCAATGCCGTAAAGGGTGTGTCGTAGTGATGACGCACTTTATCGTGCGACTGTTTTACCAGTTGTTTTGAAGGCAGATCAATGTTCACACGACGAAAAATGTGTAAACTGGAATGAAGCAGCGATCAGGGAGCTCCTCACTATCCGCGCTAAAGCTGAAATCGTTCGCCAGTTTAGTGAAATGGTGCGCAGCGCATTATACACGTCACATGAAATGTCACGTGTCTTTACGGGATCTTTACGGGTTGTGTGTGAATGCACGCACAGATTCCGGAAAATCACTGGCAGTGTGAATGAACCAAAATCAGACCATCCCGGGACAAATCACGGGACACATTTTCCGTGTATTTTCTGGAATGGCTGTGTGAAAGAGGCTATTGAGATTTACCCCATGTAATGTACCTAATAAAATAATTACAGTGTCTAAGTGTTAATGGTCAACTAAATCATTAAAGCCATTTTTTACATTTGGATGCATGTACATGATGTTAAAAAATGGGTTCATGCTTTAAAAAAAAAGAAAGAAACAGCTGCAGTGAAATAATATATTTCAGCAAAAAAAGAAGAAGAATTTCAGCTGTTCTACAAATGTGGTAGGATTTGTTGTGAAATGATTGGGTCGATATATGAGGAAGTGGTGTTTTATCTGAAAAAGGAACTCTGCTAAACAGGTATCATATAACCTTGTTGATGTAACTGGAGATGACAGAATTATTTGTAATCGGTTTATAACCATGCTCAAACAACCAAAAGATCAGTGTTCTAGATAAATTGCTAACTGCTGTTACTGGAAAAAAAATGACCGGAAGTAATCTGACACTCACTGACAAATGGAATCAGAAGTTAAACAGAGGAACAGAACAGATCTGTGTTGAATATACACAGGTCAATTAGCTTCCATGTTAATGACAACAATTAAACAACAGGAACTGCATTGTCATGCAACACAAACATATGAGAATGAACACAGGAAGCCATTCAAACAATGCTGATTGGATGTTTATAATCAACACACAGAGAACATCTGAAGCTATGACAAGTTTGAACGTGGGATTCTGGGTCCAATGTAAACTAATTAGAAGAATTGATTATCAAAATGTCTGATTTCTAGAAACTAAGAGCAGTGATGACACACACCCCACACAAAGAAAAGAAAGGGTCAGGAGGAGGAGAGAGGGGGTGGGGGGGTGGAAGAAAGTAGAAGGAGGGGTTAACTGAGCTTATCATCTGTTTCAATGCACAGACAAACGAGAAAGAGAGGTCTTAAAACACAGTACAAAACTCCACAAACGCTAGCCAAAATCTCCCCTTCTCTTCCTCTCTCACTTGCTTCCTTTCCTCACTGGCAAGAACGCAGTGAGGACACCTGGGAAACTTGTGCATGCAGCAACACACACACACACACACACACACACGTAAGTCACTCGCTCTGTAGCTCTGTAAAAGCGCTACAGTCGCTCTGAATGAGACTCTGGAAAGAGATGTAAAACTCCTGTTTTGTAAAAAGCCTGTTTTAACAGAAGTAAACATGGAGAGCAGATAGTGACTCACCCTTCTTTTAGTAGCTCTTGCTGTCTTTCTTTATCTCTCTTTCTGTCCCTCTTTCTCTGTGCCTGAGTCAGTCAGTCTGCAACACCAGCTGGACTCACAGCCACGCCCACTCTAGGGTCATGTGACCATAGAACAGCCAAGCAGCACTCATCACCCATTCAAACAGGCTATAGTAGAATCTGTCATGTTGTATGGCTCAGGTTTTGCATACACTATGGGGACCAAATGTCTCCACAAAAGTAGAATAATTTTACCTAGTGTACTTTGTGAAAGAAAGAAAACGCTTAATAAAATATCTGAGATATATAATGTCTTGAGAGATTTTGTGAGTATTAAATGAGTAGGGTATATAGAAAATATCATTAGCTCAGTATAAAGACAATGGAAGTCAAAAGAAAGTCCACACCATGATATAAAAACATGCACTTGAATGTGTATTCCCATGTGTACGAGTACTTTAAATGTTCCTTACTGAAATAAACCCTAATTTGTATTATTCAAGGTATATCACTGTAAGTGGATCAAATTTGTTGGGAATTCTGAAAAATAGCTTGTTTTATAAATTAATTTAAGAAAATGTCATTGTATAAAAAAACATATATTTATATTAACAACACTATTTATATGTTTTGCCTAAAGTTAGGTAGTACTGGTGTAAATGTGTTCCCTCCAATATCAAATTAGTTGTCATATTGACTGAATATAACATTTATTTATTTGTTTAGAATACATAACTGAGTAACTCTTTTGGCATCACTCGTTCATCGTTCAAATCACTTTTCTCTTTTAAAATATGTTTTGTGGTGGAATGTTACAGGGTTGAAGATCAGTGCAAAAACTTCTTGGAAATATTGCGTAACACCACATTACAATCAGTTTTCTTGTGCTTCTAATGCAAAAGTTAATTTTCACTACACTTTGTTCAACAACATATATTTATGTAAATTTAAAATCAGTCACTGTCGACACAAGAGGAAATGATTAAATATATCTTTGCCATCACTGTATCAGTGAAACACAGATGTCTATGAACATAAGTATGTTTGTATGCATGTGTATACAAGTGCATATGCACGTGTGTGTCTGTATTTTTTGAACGTTCAAGAAAGTAAACATGCAAAATTCAGGAAGTCATTAAACTGCACAAAACAGTGCTGTCTCTTTTAAAAGGTTAAAAGAAAGCCAACTATCAGTGTTCAGTGGATTACAATTATTAAACTCATCAGTTCTTCTGCAACACACTAATGCAGTCTCATGTGTCTGAATGTAACCACATCGAGCCACCTGTTGTGTAGCAAAGACTGATCACAGACATGATAAAACTGCATTCTACACTGAATATAATGAGATGACAGTCATGTGGGCAATGTTTTGTTCAGTTTTTGAAACTTCAAATCAATTCTAAAGAAAGGAATCAGACACTGAGAATAACGAGAGAGACATTTTAGGGTACAGGAAGTAGCCTGTAAAGATGTGTTAGTGTGTAATTCTGAATACATCTGAGAATAGCTGCATTATGTTACTCAGGCACTCCTTTAGGCTCACTGGAACCATAGACCAGAGAAAGACCAGGAGAGAGGGTGGGAGAGAGACCGCAGTCTACTTCCTGTAGTCATTTAGGTTTTCTCTGCTTATCTTAATTATGCATTTACATGAGAGATTGGTCCTTAGAGGTTTGACAACATAACTTCCTGTCCATGATAACCACCATAAACATTCCAATATTACTGGCCAGTTGTTCTTCACACATAGTCAGCCTCTTCCTGAGATTATAGGCTGGAATTATTTGTTGTTTTAGACTGAATGTTTGTGTTGGTTTCCTCACAGGAAGTTATCAGAAAGCAAATTAAGGTGTATTACTGCCCAGCAAAATGAAGAAAAAACAGTCAGAGAGACAAAGGGACAGAGAGATAGAGAGTGTAGAGGAGGAAGTCTGTGCTGTGCAATATTAGATATGATAGTGAGAGCCATGCTTTATAATTACAGCATATGGAATTGATTTCACAGCTTTCTTAGTACTGAGGCAGTGAGGATGACTCACTCTTAAGGCCTGCAGATTTAAGACCCTCTCTTATCTGGAAGAGGCTTGGGTTTAATACTTTCCTGTCCCCCTGGTGCTTTTCTGTCCTACTCAACTGAAGGGCATTTAGTTTGAGGATGATATGTGGTTATAGTAAAACTGTCACCTTAAATGTCTTAAAGGGTCTCAATGGTTCAATACAGTCATAATGCACGGTCAGACATGGATTACTAGAAAGCATTTAAGATTGGTTTTATTGGTTTTTCTGAACTAATTTACTCTGTGTCCAAATATGCAAAGCGTGTGCTTTACTTTTACTCTATATTACCAGAAATATATTTTAAATTATACAGTTGCATGTTTTTCAGAGCACTCTTTTTCTTTTTTTTCTTTTTTTACCCTTGAAACAACTCTTGAAAGTTATGAGTTTCAACTGCTGCAAGATCTGAGTTTACTGTAAACACAATGGCTGCATCCGAAAGCTGAAAAATGCTGCCTCCACAGGCAGTATACAGAGGTAGGAAGGCAACAAAGCATTTCTAAATCCTATGTCACATCCTGTCTACTGCGACACGATGTTTCCCTTGTATCTTGTGTGGTTGATTCTGTGACAGTTGAGCTAAAGAATTTTATGGGATCTAAAAGTTGGTTTCCTTTATATGTAAATGCATTTTGAACAACTTTTGCATAATTGTTTAGCAAGAAATGAGTTTTAATATTCAATGAAAATTATATTAGCATTAATTAAATATTCCTTAGTTGTCATCAAAGCTCTCTCTATTTTGTTCGAGATCATTATACTGCTTCAGAAGCCTGTCCAAAATCATTTTCTTGAAACACCTTTGTTCGCAAATGCAGCATCTGAATTTATTGCAACAAGGCAACTGCCTAATTTATTGCCACAAGGCAACTGCCTTTTGGACACTGTCAATGTCTCCAGCTCCTTCCTTTACAACTGGCCGCTTACAAAATGACCTGTTTGAAGGCCCTGTTTGAAGCAAAAGAATTCAAAAGAGAAAAACAACCTTGGGACAGTTTGTTCATTTATTGAAAGCCTGTTTCTCTGAGGTAAAGTAAAAGACAGACATTGTATTGTACCCACGTTTGTTGTTAATTCATTCCAGTTGTGTGGTCACTTCCTGCACTGCTTCTAATTCGGTTACAGTTGCTCAGCCACAGGTCACATCACAACTCCCAATAATCGCCACATAAGCAGCAGTGTTGTTCATCGCATGTTTGTAATCAGAAGAGAATGAAACTTCCTAGAGCTGGATGAACCCTGCTGTTCGGTATTCTGAGGCTGACAGCTGTGAGTCATGAGGTCATAATGTGCAGAACACAAAGGGAACATAAGGTAGGTTAAAGGTTACTTTGCACCCCCCACCGAATAAATACTTTCTCTTTCTCTCACTCCAACACACACACACATCAAAGCTTTTCACTGGGGTCCACAGCGAAAACACAGTGAAGTCAGGCCACTGCGGGGGAGAGGGTGAGGAACATCCAAGATTGTGGTTCAACTAACATCCTTATGTGATGATGCTTGTTATTAAGGATGTGAGAAGCCGAATACATTATTTGTAATGGCCCAAATCTTCAAAATGAATTACAATTTGTAACAAATAATAGAAAAAACATTGTTAGATGCATTTACTACTTATGCTTGGTTGATAACAGCCAGGTGACAGCACAATATTTTAGATAAATAACTAAAATTACAATGCAATAGTGAGTGTGTAAAGTGAATGTATGTTAAACTTCAATCAAATGTTTGCTGCAGTTTCCTATGCAAGCTTGTGAAGCTGTCATGGCAATACTGTACATTGAACTCTGATTTCCTAAGGGCTGAACTGAAAAGGTACAGATGAGTAGAAATATGTAAGTAGAAGTATCATTTGTTTAAGTGTACATAGGACATCCTTAGCATCACTTCTCTCTTTCACACATGGTTGTCCAGTACTGTATCATCTGATTTATGTAAACCAGCCAGCCAGACTACTGGTGGAAATGTACAGCATTTTGTGTAACATATATGAATTAAATTGGAAAAAAAGGGATTGGAGAAGTTTTTAAACTCCACTCAAGCACACCAACTTGGGCTACCTGCTCCACTTTCACTTGGGGAACTGAAGTAGTAAATGCTTTGCAATGCCAAGTGGCAATACTGAATTAATTCATCCATATATGTTTGAACCAGAAACTGATTCCAAAGAAGAAGAGGAAGAGCGAATCATACAGGGTCGTCTACAAGGCGATGTATCAGAATAGTAAAGCATTTTATGTATCATTCTCTACAATGTCGAACACATAACGGTAACTGATATCACTAGCCTTTTATCAAACAGCTAATAATGTGTTACTACACAAACCATGTTCCTGTTCACTATCGCAGACAGCTACTGATATAAAAAGCCCCACCCCACAAGTTGATGGGACTGGTTACATGTTTGAGACAATAGGAAATAAGGGCTGTTTCAAAATACATTTTTGAAACTGTCTTTGGTACACTGACGTTTTAAGGAGAAAATGCTCAGCAGTGATGTTGACTGATGTTGAATTTGCACATGGTTTGTCTTTAAGCATATTAAAAACACCAGACAGACATGTAAACAATGTTAAAAATGTAATTTACACCACAGGAATAAGTAATAATAATTATACATTATAATAATTATACATGGTATATTTACAATATAACTATGAGGTAACAGAACTACATTTAAAACATATGGCTGGTTTGACCTCCGTCCACATCCAAGATAGAGAAACAAATAGTTACAGGTACATGTACAGATATTGACTTTGCTGCACACTCCTACTTGTTACTGTGATTTTTTAGATTGTGGGGAGAATTGCTTTGCTGTGAAAGAGCACCTTATCGTCCTTATTATCATGTTTGGTTTACAGTCTATCATTCTAACTTAAAGAACAGTACAGTTCTAAGTTACTGTCAATGTACATCTACTAAATCCATTCCATGATATCTTGATGAATATTAACAAAAACACTTTCTTATGAGCATATTATATATATGTAAAACAGACCGATTCGCGGCACAGCGCGAGTTTGCAAGCGTCATTACAGTGTAAACTGATGGACATACAGAATCATACCTGAAACAGAAAACTAATAAATTCAGTAATATTACCTCCTCACTTCGGAAACTGCAGTCTTTCACACAGACGCGCGCCGCACACACATCAACACATCTCCACATGGGAAGCGTTTATTTAGACGGGGGGAAGGGCGGGATCTCAAAATTAAAGATGAAAGATGCAACATAACGCCAGCAGGGGTCACTCATACTTAATTAAATAAATAGCAAACAGTTAATTCTGCCGAAATACATAATACATGAAACAGTTTTGATGCTATTGATTGTTTATATATGTATATATATATATGTTTATATTATATATATATATATATATATATATATATATGATTTGTATTTATCTGTATTTCTACGTTCTACTGTTAGTGTTTAGTGTTATCTGTATGCACCAAGGGTCTGAGAGTAACGCAATTTCAATTCTCTGTATGTATGTATGGTACATGTGGCAGAATTGACAATAAAGCAGACTTTGACTTTTGACTTTGACATATGTCGCTAAGGGTGGTTGCTAAGGGTGTTGCTCAGTGATACACAGAGCGGTTGGGTGAAGCGGTCATAGCCCTGCTGTATTGTGAATAAAGCACAGCTGCTGACCAATCAGAATCGAGGAATGGAACTAACCGTTTTATAAATAAATAAATAAATATATATATATACATAACGTGACCCCTCGACGGCGATGCAGGCTTAGTCTTTCGCTCTGCTCACTTTGCCACATATTTTACGATCCTGTCAGTAAAACTTAAACCACTCTTTATTGGACCCATCATGAGTGCTAATGCAGACAAAGGGGATCGGAAAAGAGAGATTGAGCAATCGCCAATGAAGAAAAAATTCAGAGATTCAGCCATCTCCAGTGAAGACCTCGACGATGCTATTGCTAACCGCATTGAACTAGCATTTAAAGAGCAGCAAAGCACTTTGAATTCGGTTGTGAATTCGGCAGTAAGAGATGCGATGGACTCTATGCTGATTCCAGCATTGCGCGAACTGCGTGAGGACATACAAGCGACCAACAAGTCTGTTAAAGAGCTAAGAGAGGAATTTGAGGCCATAGCTACCGAGACGAAGCAGACACGTGACCGCGTTGATTCTGTTCAGGCAGCGGCGCGTGAAGATAGGAGGACAGTCACGGACTTAAAGGATCAGCTGGAGCGACTCACCGAGAAGATGACAGATGTGGAGGACAGGTGCAGAAGGAACAATGTAAGACTGGTGGGGCTGCCAGAAGGGATGGAGGGTCCAGACGCAGCTGGTTTCCTCAGAGCTAATCTTTCCAAGTGGATTCCTTCCCTGAAAGGTCGTAACATTGAGATTGATCGGGCGCACCGAGTGTATGACGGAGGGAGGGGCTCCGATCGGCCGTGCACTCTCATCTTCCGTGTACTAAGATGGCATGACAGATCAGATATCCTGAAAGGTGCCAGGCAGGCTTATCCAGTGAAATGCGCACAGAGCAATGTCACACTGCTATTTTTTCCCGACTTTAGTCCAGCTACAGCGATCAGGAGAAAGGCATTTGGTCCGGTTTTGAAGAAGATGACAGCGCTTGGTCTCCAGCCCTTCCTCATCTATCCGGCGGTAATTAAGCTACGGCACAAAGGGGAACAGAGAAGCTACGATTCCCCTCAGAAAGCGGAGGATTTTATCAGCTCCCTGTCTCAGCAGAAGTTGTATGCTACGGCTCTGCGGGGGGACGACGGGGGAGCAGGGATTGACGGCCGGGATGGGGGCGGCCCTAGCTGCCCAGGAGGGGATGATAGCAGGATGAACACGGACACTTGCTAAACCTATTTTTTGCGTTTTCTTCTCTCCTCTCTTCTACTGGGATATTGTCCCTATATATCCGGTACAACGATCTCTTTGCTGGTAAGACTGACACTCCTTTTTTCTTTTTTGGAGGGGACTAATGGAGAGTAGGTTTAATTAATAAAAAAAATTGGGGGGGGGGCTGCGTGAGCCTTGTCTTGCGTTGGAGTGGATCGGTCACGAACTATCACTGTTTTTTGTTGCTCAGTCAGACCTATGTTCTCGGTAATGTGCGGTCTGAGTTGTTCCTTGTTTATGGTTGTGGGTTGTTCATATTTTTATGTTGTTTTTGTTTTTTACAGCAGACATTTATACTTTTATGTATTTTACCTTATTTCTAAAGGGATTTTTCATCTAGGAGTTTGGTATCTAAAATGCACATCAGCGTTTACGTGTTATTTATAGAATGGAAGTGCTTCTGTTTTTTTTTATTTATTGAATACAATCTTGGGATTATGAATATTCAATGCATACTCTAAATATTTTATCACTGAATGTGAATGGTTTAAATTCTGCTGTCAAACGAACCCGTGTGTTAGAATATTTACACCGTAAATCTATTTCCTGTGCCTTAATACAAGAGACGCATTTAAAACAATCTGACGTGGCACGTTTCCAGAATAAGTATTACAAATTAATAGCTTTTTCCTGCGCTCAAAATAAAACTAAGGGGGTGCTTATCCTTGTTAACAGGAAGTTAAATTTAACGATTGAACACCTTGGTAGTGATGAGAAGGGTAGATTTGTTTTTATCCGATGCAAAATATATAATAATAGGTTAGCATTGGTCTCTATTTATGGTCCGAATGAGACAGACAGTGCATTCCTTACACAGATTTCCAAAACTCTACTTGAGGAGACTGATTGCCCTCTAGTGGTGGGTGGTGATTTTAATGCTGTCATAAATCCTGCTTTAGATAAATCTCAATCTGATACAACAGCCAATCCATCCTCTAAATTATTGAATAAATTTATCACTGAGCTCAACTTAATCGATCTTTGGAGAATTCAGAGTACTAAAGCTAAGGACTTCACTTTTTTTTCTAATAGACACAAGACTTTCTCTAGGATAGACTACATATTTCTCAGCCCATCTTTAATTTCGTCTAATTCCTCCATCTCTATATTACCAATTTTATTATCTGATCATTCTGCTGTGTTGTGCAGTGTTCCTCTTTCCGATGCTAATGCCAAGTCCCCTAGATGGCGCTTTAACATATCATTATTAAGTAATCAGACTTTCATTACTTCTCTAAAAGAATATTTTATTATTATATTGTATTATATTATATTGAGAAGACAAAGGAGGTTGTGATGGACTTCAGGAGGAGGAACTCCACTGACCACACCCCACTGACCATCGACAGCTCGACTGTGGAGAGAGTCAGCAGCACTAAATTCCTGGGGGTGCACATCATGGAGGATCTCACCTGGACCACCAACACCATGTCACTCTCCAAGAAGGCACAACAGCGCCTACACTTTCTCCGCCGGCTGAAAAGAGCAAGTCTCCCACCACCCATCCTCACCACATTCTACAGGGGCACCATTGAGAGTGTGCTGACCAGCTGCATCACTGTCTGGTACGGGAACTGCAGTGCTGCTGACCGCAAGACCCTCCAGCGGACAGTGAACACGGCTGCAAAGATCATCGGTGCCCCTCTCCCATCCATCCTGGACATTTTCCTTGCACGATGCTCCAGCAAAACCAACAGCATCATGAAGGACCCCACCCACCCCTCCCACAGTCTCTTCCAGCTCCTACCATCAGGAAGACGGTACCGGAGCATCAGAGCCCGCTCCGCCAGACTGCTCAACAGCTTTTTCCCCCAGGCTGTGAGAGCCCTGAACTCAGATCACCCCACCCCCTTCTGAAACCCCATGCAACCCCCTACCTCCTGAAACATGGACCCCCCCCCTCCAAACACCCCCCCCCCAACCTTACCTCATCAAAGAAAAATACTGTGAACTTTTTTTTGTGCAATTCAAGTGTGCTACACACAGGTGAGTGGGCCCGTACAAACCACCTGTAGTAACACACTCTCCTCTATGCACTAGACACTTTTCTTACATTGCTATATGTACACAATCCCACAAAAGACTAATATATGTATATGTATGTTTACATGCTCATGCACCACTACAAATCATCTTATACTGTTCCCCAGCCAGCTGCTTGACTCACAATATTTCTCTCTGCACATGTACAGTATTTATGTGAAGCATTCGCATAGTTTGTATAGTTTGTATTTTTTATCTTTATCTTAGTTGTATAGGGTAAACATTTATATATAGTAAACTTAGTCAACATCTGTCAGTAGGTTAGTCTGTGTATAGGTTTATAGTGTTTTACTTCATTGTTGTATGTCTGTATTTATGTAGCACCGTGGTCCTGTGAGGCACGACATTTCGTTCCACTGCATGTCCCCACATGTAGCGGAATGACAATAAAGCTCAACTTGAACTTGAATATATTAAGGAATTTCTTGAAATTAATATTCCCTCTGATGTGGATCCTCAAATACTGTGGGAAACGACTAAGTGTGCTATAAGAGGTTTCTCTATATCTTTCTCTTCTACTCTTGCCAAAGCGAAAACTCACCAGTTTACACAATTAGAAAATAAAATCCAATCATTACAAAACCTACAAAAACAACATTTTACTGAGCAACAGGCTACACAGCTGTCCTCTTTAAAAGAAGAATATGATTTACTTTCACACTCAAAGGCAGAATTTATTTTACATAGGACTAGACAAAATATTATTTTGAATCAGAGAGACCTAGTCATTTATTGGCCCTTAGGTTGAAAGAATGCAAATCTAAGGCATATATTAGCGCAATAAAATCATCGGATGATCAGGTCACCACGAACCCTGTGGCAATTAATGACATATTTAAAGGTTTTTACACAAATCTGTATAAAGCCGAAACAGATTTTGATGAACCAATTTGTAAGCAGTATTTAGATAAATTGGATTTGCCTCGGATCTCACAGATGGATAAAGAATCTTTGGAGGCCCCATTAAGTTTGGAGGAACTCCACGTCTCTCTAAAAAGCCTTCAAGAGGGCAAATCGCCGGGTCTAGATGGTCTCCCCCTGAATTATATTTAGAAATTTGGGATCTGGTAGGGATACTTATGCTTAACTCATTTAATTTGGCAATTGAACATGGGGTATTTCATAGAGATCAAAAAACATCACTGATTTCATTACTTCTTATAAAAGGGAAAGATCCATTAGATTGTTCCAGCTACAGACCGATTTCGCTTATCCCATGTGATCTAAAAATCTATGCTAAAGTTTTTGCTTCTCGTATGGAGAAGGTAATTCATAGTTTGATCAAGGAGGACCAAACTGGTTTCATCAAGGGGCGCAATGCATCTGACAATATGCGTCGACTCCTTCATATTCTTGACTTTGCGGACTCCCACCCAACCCCTTGTGCGGTCTTTTCACTTGATGCAGAAAAAGCCTTTGACAGGCTAGAGTGGAATTATATGTGGGCAGTTCTGTAATGTTTCGGCTTCGGTGAACACTTCGTTTCTATGATTAAGACATTATACCACTCACCTGCAGCATCAGTCATAACTGGTAATATTATTTCCCCCTCATTCCCTTTACAGCGGGGAACGAGGCAGGGGTGTCCGCTTTCCCCCTTATCGTTTTGTCTATCTCTTGAACCCTTAGCACAAGCCATCAGGAAATCTGAAGTATCGATTAAGATTCATGACCATAATCATAGTATTTCATTATACGCTGATGATATTATTCTATATTTAGACCACTTTGATGTTTCAGTCTCTAGTATAATTAAGGAATTTGATAATTTTAGTAGCCTATCAGGATATAAAATAAATTGGAGCAAATCTGCTTTAATGCCAATTAACAATGTTAAGGTTAATTCTTCTATTCCCTCATTTATCCCTATTAAGGAATCTTTCATCTATTTGGGCATTACCATATATAAAAACATTCATAAGATTGCCAGAGACAATTTTAATAACATTTTAGTTAAGGTCAAAAATGACATTCAAAGATGGAAGAATCTTAAAGTCTCTCTCCAAGGAAGAATCTCCACTGTTAAGATGAATTTGTTACCTCAATTTAATTTTTTTTCTCTATGCTACCACTTTCTCCCCCTCCAGGTTACTTCAAGGAGATCAACTCCATAATTTCTAAGTTTATCTGGAATGATAAATGTCCCAGAATTAAACTTACCACATTACAACATCCTAATAGCGCAGGAGGACTGGCTGTACCAAATTTTGAATTATATTATTGGTCGTTCCAGCTTAAAGCTCTTCATAATTGGGTTGATCCTCAATCTACAGTTTCATGGAGAGTGATTGAAGCTGACAAGATTAAACCAAATAGACTTCAAGATATTTTATTTACTGGCACAGGAAAAAAAGGGGATAATTATAAATTTGGACCGGTTGTGGCCAACTCTATTAAAATCTGGAAAACGGTTGAACGTCGGATAGGAGGACCCTTAAACCTTACCCTCGTCCATTTGTCCAACCCTCTTGGTCCTCTTTAGGTGTAAACACGTGTGGTGATATATATGATAACCAGGGCCTCTGTTCATTTCAGACATTAAGAACCAAATTTTGTCTGCCAGCTTCCGCATATTTTGTCTTTCTTCAATTACGTTCTGCTCTCAAAGCGTATGGCGTTCCTTGGTCTTCTTCCATTTCCTCTCATCCTATGCGGGACTGGATTGCACCATCTGCTGGTCGGCCATCTGTTTCCTTAATATATACTAAAATTATTGATTGCATTACAAAACCTCTTTCTATTAAAACTATTTGGAATAGGGAATTATCTGACCTTAATTTATCTGTCGATTGGGAGAGAGTGTGGTCTAATCTTAGCTTAACATCTAAAAATCTGGCTCGTCTTATTCACTTCAAAGTCATTCATAGAGCATACATAACTCCTTACAAAAGATTTAAAATGAAACTACAGTCAAATTTGAACTGCCATATATGTAACACTACATCATCAGACACTTTTCTGCATATGTTTTGGGAATGTCCTGTCATCATCAGTCTATGGACACATGTAAATCTGGTTTTGTCATCATTACTGCGAATTGATTGGTCTGTTAACCCAAGTTTGTGTCTTCTTAATGATGATTCTGGTCTCTGTATTAGTTCAATGCAAAAGAGAATGTTGTTTGCTGGTTTTACAGCTGCGAAGAAGACAATAATCCAGAACTGGTTTACACCACACATGTGTGGAAAAACATATTGGATCCGTAGCCTCCTGCAAATAGTGACTCGTGAATGTGCAACGGCGCGAGTCGGTGGGGCCAAGCCTTCGACCATTGATGCTTGGCAGTGTTTTCTTTTTGATATACTTGATTGTATAAAGGAGTGACTTGTTTTGTGTTTTTATTGTCCTTCCCTCTCTCCCTCCCTTTTGACTGGACTTTGAGATATTGAGTATATGTCTGTTGTTTTGTTTTGTTATATTTTGGATGTTATGTTATGTTATGTGTGAAAAAAAAAAAAATGTTGATAACAAAAAAAAAAAAGTTGGCACGGGGGCAACAAAGGGCTGAAAAAGCAAGTAATTTTGAAAAGATTCAGCTGGGAGAACATCTAGCAACTAATTAAGTTAATTGACATCAGGTCTGTAACATGATTAGCTATAAAAGGGATGTCTTAGAGAGGCAGAGTCTCTCAGAAGTAAAGATGGGCAGAGGCTCTCCAATCTTTGAAAGAGTGCATAAAAAGATTGTGGAATACTTTAAAAACAACGTTCCTCAATGTCAAATTGCAAAGGCTTTGCAAATCTCATCATCTACAGTGCATAACATCATCAAAAGATTCAGAGAAACTGGATAAATCTCTGTCCATAAGGGACAAGGCCGAAGACCTTTGTTGGATGCCCGTGGTCTACGGGCCCTCAGACGACACTGTATCACTCATCGGCATGATTCTGTCATTGACATTACTAAATGGGCCCAGGAATACTTCCAGAAACCACTGTTGGTAAACACAATCCGCCGTGCCATCTGCAGATGCCAACTAAAGCTCTATCATGCAAAAAGGAAGCCATATGTGAACATGGTCCAGAAGCGCCGTCGTCAAAGAGTATAGAATACCAAGAGGCGAAACTCTGATGCTTTTCGGATAACAGCCACTAGGTGGCCCTCTCCCATCCATCCTGGACATTTTCCTTGCACGATGCTCCAGCAAAACCAACAGCATCGTGAAGGACCCCACCCACCCCTCCCACAGTCTCTTCCAGCTCCTACCATCAGGAAGACGGTACCGGAGCATCAGAGCCCGCTCCGCCAGACTGCTCAACAGCTTTTCCCCCAGGCTGTGAGAGCCCTGAACTCAGATCACCCCACCCCCTTCTGAAACCCCATGCAACCCCCTACCTCCTGAAACATGGACCCCCCCCCCCCCCCCCTCCAAACACCCCCCCCCCCCAACCTTACCTCATCAAAGAAAAATACTGTGAACTTTTTTTTGTGCAGTTCAAGTGTGCTACACACAGGTGAGTGGGCCCGTACAAACCACCTGTAGTAACACACTCTCCTCTATGCACTAGACACTTTTCTTACATTGCTATATGTACACAATCCCACAAAAGACTAATATATGTATATGTATGTTTACATGCTCATGCACCACTACAAATCATCTTATACTGTTCCCCAGCCAGCTGCTTGACTCACAATGTTTCTCTCTGCACATGTACAGTATTTATGTGAAGCATTCGCATAGTTTGTATAGTTTGTATTTTTTATCTTTATCTTAGTTGTATAGGGTAAACATTTATATATAGTAAACTTAGTCAACATCTGTCAGTAGGTTAGTCTGTGTATAGGTTTATAGTGTTTTACTTCATTGTTGTATGTCTGTATTTATGTAGCACCGTGGTCCTGTGAGGCACGACATTTCGTTCCACTGCATGTCCCCACATGTAGCGGAATGACAATAAAGCTCAACTTGAACTTGAATATATTAAGGAATTTCTTGAAATTAATATTCCTTCTGATGTGGATCCTCAAATACTGTGGGAAACGACTAAGTGTGCTATACGAGGTTTCTCTATATCTTTCTCTTCTACTCTTGCCAAAGCGAAAACTCACCAGTTTACACAATTAGAAAATAAAATCCAATCATTACAAAACCTACAAAAACAACATTTTACTGAGCAACAGGCTACACAGCTGTCCTCTTTAAAAGAAGAATATGATTTACTTTCACACTCAAAGGCAGAATTTATTTTACATAGGACTAGACAAAATATTATTTGAATCAGAGAGACCTAGTCATTTATTGGCCCTTAGGTTGAAAGAATGCAAATCTAAGGCATATATTAGCGCAATAAAATCATCGGATGATCAGGTCACCACGAACCCTGTGGCAATTAATGACATATTTAAAGGTTTTTACACAAATCTGTATAAAGCCGAAACAGATTTTGATGAACCAATTTGTAAGCAGTATTTAGATAAATTGGATTTGCCTCGGATCTCACAGATAGATAAAGAATCTTTGGAGGCCCCATTAAGTTTGGAGGAACTCCACGTCTCTCTAAAAAGCCTTCAAAAGGGCAAATCGCCGGGTCTAGATGGTCTCCCCCTGAATTATATTTAGAAATTTGGGATCTGGTAGGGATACTTATGCTTAACTCATTTAATTTGGCAATTGAACATGGGGTATTTCATAGAGATCAAAAAACATCACTGATTTCATTACTTCTTATAAAAGGGAAAGATCCATTAGATTGTTCCAGCTACAGACCGATTTCGCTTATCCCATGTGATCTAAAAATCTATGCTAAAGTTTTTGCTTCTCGTATGGAGAAGGTAATTCATAGTTTGATCAAGGAGGACCAAACTGGTTTCATCAAGGGGCGCAATGCATCTGACAATATGCGTCGACTCCTTCATATTCTTGACTTTGCGGACTCCCACCCAACCCCTTGTGCGGTCTTTTCACTTGATGCAGAAAAAGCCTTTGACAGGCTAGAGTGGAATTATATGTGGGCAGTTCTGCAATGTTTCGGCTTCGGTGAACACTTCGTTTCTATGATTAAGACATTATACCACTCACCTGCAGCATCAGTCATAACTGGTAATATTATTTCCCCCTCATTCCCTTTACAGCGGGGAACGAGGCAGGGGTGTCCGCTTTCCCCCTTATCGTTTTGTCTATCTCTTGAACCCTTAGCACAAGCCATCAGGAAATCTGAAGTATCGATTAAGATTCATGACCATAATCATAGTATTTCATTATACGCTGATGATATTATTCTATATTTAGACCACTTTGATGTTTCAGTCTCTAGTATAATTAAGGAATTTGATAATTTTAGTAGCCTATCAGGATATAAAATAAATTGGAGCAAATCTGCTTTAATGCCAATTAACAATGTTAAGGTTAATTCTTCTATTCCCTCATTTATCCCTATTAAGGAATCTTTCATCTATTTGGGCATTACCATATATAAAAACATTCATAAGATTGCCAGAGACTATTTTAATAACATTTTAGTTAAGGTCAAAAATGACATTCAAAGATGGAAGAATCTTAAAGTCTCTCTCCAAGGAAGAATCTCCACTGTTAAGATGAATTTGTTACCTCGATTTAATTTTTTCTCTCTATGCTACCACTTTCTCCCCCTCCAGGTTACTTCAAGGAGATCAACTCCATAATTTCTAAGTTTATCTGGAATGATAAATGTCCCAGAATTAAACTTACCACATTACAACATCCTAATAGCGCAGGAGGACTGGCTGTACCAAATTTTGAATTATATTATTGGTCGTTCCAGCTTAAAGCTCTTCATAATTGGGTTGATCCTCAATCTACAGTTTCATGGAAAGTGATTGAAGCTGACAAGATTAAACCAAATAGACTTCAAGATATTTTATTTACTGGCACAGGAAAAAAAGGGGATAATTATAAATTTGGACCGGTTGTGGCCAACTCTATTAAAATCTGGAAAACGGTTGAACGTCGGATAGGAGGACCCTTAAACCTTACCCTCGTCCATTTGTCCAACCCTCTTGGTCCTCTTTAGGTGTAAACACATGTGGTGATATACAGTATATGATAACCAGGGCCTCTGTTCATTTCAGACATTAAGAACCAAATTTTGTCTGCCAGCTTCCGCATATTTTGTCTTTCTTCAATTACGTTCTGCTCTCAAAGCGTATGGCGTTCCTTGGTCTTCTTCCATTTCCTCTCATCCTATGCGGGACTGGATTGCACCATCTGCTGGTCGGCCATCTGTTTCC
The DNA here is from genome assembly GCA_027422415.1 of Schizothorax lantsangensis. Lineage (NCBI taxonomy): Eukaryota > Metazoa > Chordata > Actinopteri > Cypriniformes > Cyprinidae > Schizothorax > Schizothorax lantsangensis. The sequence continues at coordinate 19,858,909 of CM049853.1, read as the reverse complement.
TTAATATATACTAAAATTATTGATTGCATTACAAAACCTCTTTCTATTAAAACTATTTGGAATAGGGAATTATCTGACCTTAATTTATCTGTCGATTGGGAGAGAGTGTGGTCTAATCTTAGCTTAACATCTAAAAATCTGGCTCGTCTTATTCACTTCAAAGTCATTCATAGAGCATACATAACTCCTTACAAAATATTTAAAATGAAACTACAGTCAAATTTGAACTGCCATATATGTAACACTACATCATCAGACACTTTTCTGCATATGTTTTGGGAATGTTCTGTCGTCATCAGTCTATGGACACATGTAAATCTGGTTTTGTCATCATTACTGCGAATTGATTGGTCTGTTAACCCAAGTTTGTGTCTTCTTAATGATGATTCTGGTCTCTGTATTAGTTCAATGCAAAAGAGAATGTTGTTTGCTGGTTTTACAGCTGCGAAGAAGACAATAATCCAGAACTGGTTTACACCACACATGTGTGGAAAAACATATTGGATCCGTAGCCTCCTGCAAATAGTGACTTGTGAATGTGCAACGGCGCGAGTCGGTGGGGCCAAGCCTTCGACCATTGATGCTTGGCAGTGTTTTCTTTTTGATATACTTGATTGTATAAAGGAGTGACTTGTTTTGTGTTTTTATTGTCCTTCCCTCTCTCCCTCCCTTTTGACTGGACTTTGAGATATTGAGTATATGTCTGTTATTTTGTTTTGTTATATTTTGGATGTTATGTTATGTTATGTGTGAAAAAAAAAAAAATGTTGATAACAAAAAAAAAAAGTTGGCACGGGGGCAACAAAGGGCTGAAAAAGCAAGTAATTTTGAAAAGATTCAGCTGGGAGAACATCTAGCAACTAATTAAGTTAATTGACATCAGGTCTGTAACATGATTAGCTATAAAAGTGATGTCTTAGAGAGGCAGAGTCTCTCAGAAGTAAAGATGGGCAGAGGCTCTCCAATCTTTGAAAGAGTGCATAAAAAGATTGTGGAATACTTTAAAAACAACGTTCCTCAATGTCAAATTGCAAAGGCTTTGCAAATCTCATCATCTACAGTGCATAACATCATCAAAAGATTCAGAGAAACTGGATAAATCTCTGTCCATAAGGGACAAGGCCGAAGACCTTTGTTGGATGCCCGTGGTCTACGGGCCCTCAGACGACACTGTATCACTCATCGGCATGATTCTGTCATTGACATTACTAAATGGGCCCAGGAATACTTCCAGAAACCACTGTTGGTAAACACAATCCGCCGTGCCATCTGCAGATGCCAACTAAAGCTCTATCATGCAAAAAGGAAGCCATATGTGAACATGGTCCAGAAGCGCCGTCGTCAAAGAGTATAGAATACCAAGAGGCGAAACTCTGATGCTTTTCGGGTAACAGCCACTAGGTGGCGCTTCGGTAGCGCGGCCACCATTTTGGGGTGAAAATTCCAACTGGACAACATTACAGATATACAGAAATAGACAGAATAACAAGTCAAAGTGGAATAAAAGAACGCAATGTTGGGCAATCCCCTTCAAAAACTATCAGTGTGACAGTGAAAATCTTGACTTTCATCATTTTCCCAAAGACTCTGAAAGGTAATTATTCACAAAAGTGTAAAAATATTGTGTGTTTTGAAGTGGGAAGTCTTATGCACCTGCTAACTATAACTGTTTTTTAGTCTAGTAGTAAACTTAAATCCTTTTAGGAACTGCAGGTCCTAGCCATGGAAACCATAATACTGATTTATATGGATATGACACTATAGTTATAATGAGCTTATGAAACTTTACACGTTTACAATTACATACTATGTTATTATTTACTATTACTCCAGTAGGTCTGAAATATATATTGTATGTTTTAATCCCCTGAACACACTACAAACATGATGATCTCTAGAACATGATGCATTGCTGTGTCTGTCATAATTAGTTAATTTATTAAAAAAAATTAATAAACAAATTTGAAGAAAGTGGCTGTACTTGTTTTTTTTACATTAAAAAGTTTTTTTTGTTTACAGTCTTCCTTTAACTGACATTAATATAAGACAATACTGCAAAAACAGTTTACTGTCAAGATGTTATTCCTGTTATAGCCTATATTTATTATCCATCATTTCTAATTTTTCTGTCATTAATTTAATTTCATATGTTGGTATTCAGTGTTTATAATGCTAACACTTGAACTTAAAATATTTGTAACCGAAACCGACATGGTTTCTAGAGAGCAAAAGGTTTTGTAAAAAAAAGGGAAGACTTTAAAATAAAGTCTGTAAAATAAACTGTTAAAAGGATTTGATGATCAATAGTCTAGTGATGGTACATTATTGTTGTCATCGTTCAGGCTGTATTTCAGGTTTAATGTACGTTTTTTTAAACAAATCAGCTGATATTTTCCATAGCGACAGCAATAATCTAGTGGAGTACCGACAAAGAGTATAGAAGCCCAAGAGGTGAAACTATATACATACTGTATATACTTTAAATGTGTTATTGTAAGTTGGTCAAGCGCGACTGGCTCCTATTATTCTACGGCATTTTTGTGTAGTTTTCAGTCCAAAATGCCGGCGGCACAGTCATGTCATGGGCGCAACTGTTGCTATGGAGCGTTCTATTGAATTTCGCCTCTTGGGCTTCTATATTCTTTGCCGTCGTGTCCTGTGGGCCAAGGCTCATTTAAAATGGACTGTTTCAAAGTGGAAAATGTTCTATGGTCAGACGAGTCCAAATTTGAAATTCTTGTTGGAAATCACGGACGCCGTGTCCTCCGGGCTAAAGAGGAAGGAGACCTTCCAGCATGTTATCAGCGTTCAGTTCAAAAGCCAGCATCTCTGATGGTATGGGGGTGCATAAGTGCATACGGTATGGGCAGCTTGAATGTTTTGGAAGGAACTATGAATGCTGAAAGGTATATAAATGTTTTAGAGCAACATATGCTCCCCTCCAGATGATGTCTATTACAGGGAAGACCTTGTGTATTTCAGCAGGACAATGCAAAACCACATACTGCAGCATGGCTTCATAGTAGAAGAGTCCGGGTGCTTAATTGGCCTGCCTGCAGTCCAGATCTTTCACCTATAGAGAACATTTGGCGCGTCATTAAATGAAAAATGCATCAAAGATGACCACAAACTCTTCAGCAGCTGGAAACCTATATCAGGCAAGAATGGGACCAAATTCCAACACCAAAACTCCAGAAACTCATAACCTCGATGGAGATGCTACACCATGGTAAACATGCCTCCACCCCAACTATTTTGAGACATGTAGCAGGCATCAAATTTGAAATGAGCTCATTTTGTGCATAAAATTGTAAAAATTCTCAGTTTAAACATTTGTTATGTTCTCTATTTTCTATTGTGAATAAAATATTGGCTCATGTGATTTGAAATTCTATTAGTTTTCATTTTATTCAAAATTAAAAAATGTCCCAACATTTACGGAATTCGGGTTATATATATATTATTATTATTTGTTAATAATATTGTTATTTTAGTCAAGCAGATACAGCATACAGAAGTTCTTGAGGAGTATTATGTATATGTATACTTGTTTTATAGTCACTTACTTGGTAAGGTTACATTGTACAGCCTCTTACAGGAGTAAAAGACTGATATATATATATATATATATATATATTAAGGACCAATTCTTACTATTGACCATATTTTAGATCCCTTGATCATACCTAAACCAAAACAATTACCTTTCTATATATAGAAACTACCATATATATATATATATATATATATATATATATATATATATATATATAAAAGGGAAAATAAAGAAGGAGAAAATGTTAGAGAGTGATCAAGAAAATAGAATATCTAGGATAAGACAAAAGAGGAAGATTAAGTCAGTTGGGCCCCAAGATAAAGTGGTTTGCATTGTGGTGGGAAACTTGTGTGACACTTGACCTTCCCTCTCGCCATGTAAAATAAACACATGTTTCCGGAAATGTTATCAAGAGAGGAGTGTCATATTTCCAGTGACGCATCTCAACTCAACTCGTCTCAGAGACAGAGAGGTCCTCTGTTAACATTACACACATCTTTATCGAAAACAACATAAAAGACACAAAAACTCAAGTTTTTGTTTCTGAACCTGACACAGAGTGCAAGTGGGTGTCCTTGTTGCAGATTTCCTCACTTTGTTTGAAGTTGTGTACATTAAGCTTTTGCTTTTTTTGTAAAAGTTTTACATCAAAAGGTGCATCACATCACTTGTGAGAACTCTTCTGAACATTAAAATGACAAATAGGACATTTTAACGTCATGTAAAGGTTACACTTTATTTCGATAATGCTATTTAGAAATTCTACTCATTATAAGTAACTTTGCAACTACATGTCAACTAACTCTTATCAATTATGTCAACTAACTATCATTAGAGTAGATTGTTAGGTTATAGGGTAAAGATTAGGGTTAGTAGAAATGACGAATTACTTGCAAAGTTACTTATAATGAGTAGAATGTCTGTTGAAGACCCTCAAAATAAAGAGTTAGCAGATATTAAGCAGACAGTTTACTAATACTATAATGACCGGTAGATGACATGTTGTGGCAAAGTTACATAGTTAGTAGAATGTCTAAAATGTACTTTCAAAATAAAGTGTTACCATAAGTGAAAGCCATGGGACTGCTAGTATGCATGAAGTGTGGGACAGAGTCTTAAAAATGTATTATTAAAACAAACTTTTTTTCCCATAATTTGTATGTTAAGTGTTTCTCTGTTATGTCCTACTGATATAGTTAACAGGATATAGTTAACTTTGAACTTATCAAATTATATGATAGACCTTTGTTGGTTGCGTAGTGTCTAATAATTTCATTTAGTTCTAATATGTGATTTACTATAGGCATAATGAATGAGTGATACAAAAAGGGTTACTCAATCATGTATTCAAATCATAAGTACTGTACATAAATTTCAAACTTACTGTAATATAGTTTAAGAGTTCATGGTTAATAATGATATAATTTTTTGGTATTTTGCAATTAGTAATTCTAATGATATTTTTTCATTTTCGTTATACGTGTCAACGACAACTATTTTCATAGATTAAAATGATTATTAAAACTTTATTGACATGTCATTTTTGTTATCATTCTAGCTATCATCCCTGTGTAAGAGTCAGTAAGATGCTCTTTAAAAAGTTGTGTACTTCATAATCAAGGCCTTGCTGTATATTGATTATAGACACAATCAATATATACTTATTATATATATTTATAATAAAATAATTGTAATTTGCTTTGCATGTAGAAGCATATGAATGCTGACAGTTGGAGTGGTCTTTCGCCATTCTTCTCGACTTGTTGTTGCTTACATGCCTTGTTAAATGTGAATTTAATAAAACATATTGAAACTACTGTAAAACCACAGCTTTATCACAGGACCAAGTAAAACAGAAACAGAGGAAAAGGCAGCAAAAACAATCTGTGTATCTTCTTTCTACTTGTAGGTCTCAAATACCTTTCTATCTCAGATTCAGCTGTTGAGAAGAGGGCGAGGGGGGGGGGGGGGGGGGGTCAACACACACACACACACACACACAGGATGAGGCATGGAGCCAGTCAAAACACTCTGCAGAGGGTCTAGAGATCACCAGCAGGAGGCGCTTAGTTGATGAAACCTATTTGTCACCATTTTGACAGCCCCTTCTCTCTTTAGTGCATGTGTAACTTCTTTGGTTGGGTGATCTGAGTATGACCTCACTGAAGCTGAAGACACAGCTCTACTTCAGCATTACAGACCCAAAAGTAAACTTTTAAATTAAACCTCTGCAATAAGGGTGAGTCACAGGATCTCAGGGACCCAGGGATTGGTGTATGTAGGTCAGGAACAGGTCAGAAAACCAAGTTTAGAACTGTTTAACATTAAGAAAAAATGGGATTGTCAGTTGCGTGTTTAAAATTACAAATAGTTTGAGCATTTCTGGATTTAAGCAGATATGAGGTTTTATAGCAAATCGGAACTGAATACAAAAACTACAAAATATACTACATGAGTAAATTTCAGATCAAGGGGAAACAATTGGAAAGGAAGGACGTGAGACAATCTGGTGTGAGATCACTTCCTGTCCAAAAAACTGAATGAACAGGAAGGAACCTAATCTGTCACACATTTACAACATAGCTAGCTGTTGCCTGTTGCCTTCTGCCACAATTCGCCCAAATCCCAACTTTACTGTACTGTATACTTGTATAGGGCCAGCTACAAAATTCAGCTGTTAGATATTATTGTAATTGTTCATAAAAGTAACTCCCTTGTGGATAAGTGTGTACGCAAGCTCCTATTAGATAATACAATTAAATAAAATGACTTTATACATTTTTTTCACATGAACCATTCAGTTATGTTTTACATGGTAACAATTAACTGGTGTAGAATAACAAGGATAGGAAGCTTAAAAAACTATGATAATTATATGAATTATGTGATATAGAGGCCAGTGATGCTATTTTCACATTCGTTGAAGGTGTCTTTTCTCAGGATGGGCTAATGCTCACTGAAAAAAATAAAAAATCTTATTCTTAAAAATCTTTTTTAAGAATTAAAAAAAAATATATATATATTTTTTGGTAGGGGGGGGGGTGTCCTTTTTCAGAATGTATAATTTCTCATGGACTTTGAAATTGGTTAGATGAAAATAAACTTGTTTGACATGATTTATATAACATTAAGCCACAGTTATTATCAAAAGCTTAAAAAGCTCACACAATTTTTTTTATTTTGTATAAAATGTTATTTTCTTACTGGATTAAATCGCTCAATTCATATTGATTGCTTTTTATGATATTTTATGAACTTTTTGAAGCTTTAAATTTTTGCTTGAATGGACTTTCTCTCAAGAGATATGTCAGAGATATCTGAGACTGAGATATCTTTCAACTTTCATTAAAAGATTTGCATTTGTGTTTTGAGGGTGTGGGATGACATGAGGGTGAATAAATGATGACAGTTTATTTATTTATTTAACCCGGGTTATCCTCTTAAATTTAAACCTGAAAAGTAAAACCTTCATCATTCCTTTATTGCTGTATGTTTAATGTTGTATTCTTTTATCCACTCCCAAAAATAAGATGAGGTGGCTAGTTTTCATTTATTATTCACTAAAATGTATTAATATTTCATATTTATTAAAAAAAGTTTTTAAGATCCATTTAAAATTTCAGCAGATAAAACTCATAAAGCGTCATGTTTGAATAATTGACAAATGCTTTGCTTGATTTTAAGATGTTGAATTTGAAGTGTGTTTATGTGTGTGTGTGTGTGTGTGTGTGTGTGTGTACTTGTTTATGCTACATTGTGTGGACCAAATGTCCCCACAAGGATAGTAAAACCTGATAATTTTGACATTGTGACCGTCCTGCGGAAAATAAAATTATTAAAGATAGTAAATTATGTTAATCTGAAAGTGTAACAATGCAAACAGGTTTTTAGGGTTAGGGGATAGAAAATATTGTTTGGTCAGTACAAAAGTAATAGAAGTCTATGGAAAGTCCCCACCCCAGCAGGCACCAGACGTCTACGTAACGTCGGGTTGACGTCAATATTTGACGTCAATTTGACATTGACTTAACGTTGGATTTTGGTTACACAACCTAAAAACAACAAAATCTCAACGTCAGCTGACGTCGGTATTGGACATCAATTTAACATTGACATTAGACGTTGGATTTACATTGAATTTTGGTCACCCGACGTCGCAACCAAAATTTAACCAAATATCAACGTCTTATGACGTTGTGTGCCTGTTTTGTGCATGCTGGGCAAAATTCACAGAAAAACACATGTGTGTGTTACTTCTTTTTTTTTTTTTTAAAGAGGGATTAGTGCCGTACTGCAGTGCCTGGGGGAAGGTCAGCACCAGTATAAGTTGATAATGACTTTAAGGACATTTCACAGTACCAGAATTAGTAGATGCTAAACAGTGGGATATAAAATAAATTAATCTATAAAGCAAAGATGGCAGATTTACAAATCGTGTGCTTCCAGGGGGTTCTGCACCAGCCAAGCATCTGTAATTTAGATGAATAAGAATGCTATAAAGGTTCAAGGTTCAAGGTTCAAGGTTCTTTATTATTTGTCACATACACAATCATACAGGGTATAATCAGTAGTGAAATGTAGGTCAGGACAGGTCCGCTCAATGGACAGTGCAAAAAAAAAAAAAAAAAAATGAAACATAACACAGGAGAATATATATAAATATAGGTAAGAATAAGATAAAAAAATAAGAATAAAATAAAATAAAATAAGGAGTAAAATGTGCAATGAAATAAAATGTGCAATACAGTCTACTGTGGATTTAATAAATATTAATATAAACAGGGATGAGCAAGAGGAATGTGCAAACAGGTTGTACCGGGTATGTACACAGCAGCAATGCGGATGATGGAGAATAATGAATGTTTTTACAGTTTATTAAATTGAGTCCTGTAGATGTTATGAGACTGAGTTTAGGAGCCTGATGGCCTGAGGGAAGAAGCTCCTCCTCAGTCTCTCAGTTTTTGCCATCATGCTCCTGAAGCGCTTGCCAGATGGCAGTGTGATGAAAAGACGGTTACCGGGGTGATTTGAGTCCTTGATTATTTTTGCAGCTCTGCTTTTGCAGCGTTTGAGGTAGATGTCCTGCAGAGAGGGGAGGGCAGACCCTGAGATGCGCTCAGCTAAGCGCACGACTCTCTGCAGAGCTTTGCAGTCCTGATTTGTGGCGTTACTATACCACACTGAGATGCACTGAGTCAATACACTTTCTATGGCCCCTGAATAGAAAGTTTTCAGGATTGCTGGTGAGACCCTGAATTTCCTCAGCTGTCGCAGATGGTACAGTCTTTGCCTGGCTTTCGTGACCTGTGTTTGAATGTGTGCAGTCCAAGTCAGGTCCTCGGAGATGTTTACACCGAGGTACTTGAAGCTGCTCACCCTCTCCACAGGGGTCCCGCTGATCATAAGAGGAGTGTAGGGCCGCTGCTGTCTCTTCCTGAAGTCTACAATCAGCTCTTTAGTTTTTCTCACGTTCAGAGAGAGACAGTTGTCCTGCACCATGATGTAAGTCTCTCTACCTCACCCAAGTATGCGGTCTCATCATTGTTGGAAATGAGGCCCAGAACCACAGTATAATCAGCAAATTTAACAATAGAAGTGGAGCTGTGAGAGGACACACAGTCGTGTGTGTAGAGAGAGTAGAGCAGGGGACTCAGGACACAGCCCTGCGGGGCTCCTACATTCAGGTTGATGGAGTTGGAGGTGAACTGGCCCATTTTCACCACTTGTGGTCTGCCGGTGAGGAAAGTCCTGAATCCAGTCACAGAGCGAAGTGCCCAGGCCGAGGTCTGAGAGTTTGACAGCTAGCTTGGTGGGGACTATAGTGTTGAATAGGATTAATAGGAACATGCTTTTTCCAGGTATTATAGAAAGTGAAAATGTTTTTTGGTACTGATTTGGTACTAATTCTACTTTTAAAAAGGTTGCATCCTTTAGCATACAAAATATATACACATGTCATAAACAGATACACACATACAGTACACACACAGTGTGGCTGTTAAGCATTAGATCATTTTTGGCTGCAGCTGCTCTTTCCTCTATTTTTTAGCATTTACAGGAACTCCTCTGGCCCAGAGAGTTTCCACATGTGTGCTGTGTGCCATTCATTGTGTGTGTTCTGTCATTGTTTCGATGTGTACCTGGTTGTGATGTACATGTGTGAGTTGTTAAGATGTATGCGTGTGCATTGGTGTGTTCTGTTGTGCATGTAATAATGATGAGGAGGTGGAGTTTGGATGACTAATCAAATCCAAATGTGTGAGAAGTTGTTTTAACTAGGCCCCTTTCCCTTTCTCATGTCCATCACTGCATCTTCCACATGCACAATTTGACTTCTGAATGACAGGCTTAAGCAACTAGCTTTGAACTTGTCAGCAGACTTTTTCTTTCCAACACGCTTTACAGTTCACTATGCACAGGCACAGTCCATTGGTAACTCCTGAGATTAAATATCGTACACAAGGATGACAGGATACTAGATCTCAATTGAATTGAATCAGCAATTTTTGTGCTATCATTTTCACAGGCAATACCTACTGACATACAGTGCCGTGAAAAGGTTTTTGCCCCCAGCCGTTTTTTTTTTTTTACATAATTTGTCACACTTAAAGGGCACCTATTATGCCCCTTTTTGCAAGATGTAATATTGATCTTGAGTGTCCCCAGAATGTGTCTGTGAAGTGTCAGCCCAAAATACCCAACAAATCATTTATTATAACAGCTGGAAAATGTCATTTTTGGGGTGTGTCTAAAAAAGAGGTGATTTGGAGTGTATGGCTTTAAGTGCAAATGAGCTGCTTATTCCCGCCCCATCTCCAGAAGAGGACGTCGCATATACGTCTCTCTGCATTGCATATCAACAGCAATAAACAGCCGGTAAAAGCAACATAACTGAGAGCGAGAGAACCGGTGTTTAGCCGTACATATGGGAAGCCAAATGCACTGAAAGTGGGACGAAACAGCGTGATGTTACAGAGCTTGCACCGCGCTGACCTGTCATCGGCGCGGATCAATGAACCGAGCCGCACGACCGCGCTACCGAACGAATCTCGCGGTACGGGTGTGAACTAATCTCACAAGCGTGGCACTTATCAGTTAAAATACTTAATGTATGCGCACAAATATGGTTAAAATGCTAAGCACTTTAACGACATGACATTCACAAAGGAGTCTGGAGTGATACACGTATTTAGGTAGATTACCTACATTACCTTGAAAAATTAAAGTAATCCACAGTGTCCTCAGCAGCTCAGATGTTGGGAGAAAATGAGGACTCTTATGTTCAGTCCTACATCCAAACAGAGCATGGGGATTGCTTGAGAGACATTGTTGATGTTACAGCTGCTTGAGCGCGGAGAAAATGAAGGACAGTGTAACCGCTGAGATCGGAAACTATAGCAATGCAGGGCTGTCAATCAACCCCTGTGGCCCGGCCCTCCGAAATGTGACGTCACACTGTGGTGAGAATCAAAACGGCAGGCCTAGTGAGACTGACTTGGTTTAAAGGAGATTACAAAATGAGGAGTGGGTGGATTTTTATCATTGTAGGGTGGTTGTGTTCACACACTGCCAACACACATTTATGTCCAAACACCATGTAAAAGTGAATTTTGCATAATAGGTGCCCTTTAAAAGATTCAGATCATCAAACAAATTTTAATATTACACAAAGATAATGCAAGTAAATACAAAATGCAGTTTTTAAATGATGATTTCATTTACTAAGGGAAAAAAGCTGTCCAAACCCTACGTGAAAAAGTAATTGCCCCCTCCTGTTAAATCATGAAAGAACTGTGACTAACCACATTATTTTAAAAAGCTGAGTTAAATTTCACTAGCCAAACCCAAGCCTGATTACTGCCAGACCTGTTGAATCAAATTAAATAGAACCTGTCTGATAAAGCAAATCATGCTTAAAGAGCAACACATCCCATCTCGATCTAAAGAAATTCAAGAGCAGATGAGAAACAAATTAGTTGACATGTATCAGTCTGGAAAGGGTTATAAAGCCATTTTTAAGGCTTTGGAACTCCAGCGAACCACGGTCAGAGCCATTATCCACAAATGGAGAAAACTTGTAACAGTGGTGAACCTTCTCAGGAGTGGCCGGCCTACCAAAATTACTCCAAGAGCGCAACGACGACTTATCCAGGAGGTCATAAAAGAACCCAGAACAACATATAAAGAACTGCAGGTCTCACTTGCCTTAATTAAGGTCAGTGTTCATGATTCAACAATAAGAAAGAGACTGGGCAAAAACGGCATCCATGGGAAAGTTCCAAGGCAAAAGCCACTGCTGACCAAAAAGAGCACAAAAGTCTCACATTTGCCAAAAAAATATCTTGATTATCTCCAAGACTTTTGGGCAAATATTCTGTGGACTGATGAGACAAAAGTTGAACTTTTTGGAAGGTGTTTGTCCCGTTACATCTGACATAAAACCAACACAGCATTTCATAAAAAAACATCATGCCAACAGTCAAACATGGTGGTGGTAGTGTGATGGTCTGGAGCTGCTTTGCAGCTTCAGGACCTGGACGACTTGCCATAATTGATGGAACCATGAATTCTGCACTCTATCAGAAAATCCTGAAGGAGAATGTCCAGCCAACAGCTTGTGACCCCAAGCTCAAGCGCACTTGGGTTATGCAGCAGGACAATGATCCCAAACACACCAGCAAGTTCACCTCTGAATGGCTCAAGAAAACAAAATTAAGGTTTTGGAGTGGCCAAGTCAAAGTCCGGACTTAAATCCGATGGAGATGCTGTGGCATGACCTTAAACAGTCCATTCACGCTTGAAAACCCTCCAATGTGGCTGAATTAAAACAATTCTGCAAAGAAGAGTGGGACAAAATTCTTCCACAGCGATGTGAAAGACTCATTGCCAGTTATCACAAACACTTTATTGCAGTTGTTGCTGCAAAGGGTGGCACAACCAGTTATTAGATTTAATTACTTAGAATCAATTACTTTTTCACGTAGGGCCAGGCAGGTTTAGACAGCTTTTTTCCCTTAATAAATGGAATCATTATTTCAAAACTGCATTTTGTATTTACTTGGGTTATCTTTGTGTAATATAAAAATTAGTTTGATGATCTGAATCATTCAAGTGTGACAAATATGCAAAAAAAAAAAAAAAACCTGGAAGGGGGAAAAAACGTTTTTCACACATTTACTTTAAAGTATTTCACCATTTACTTTACTCAATGTGCATCAATTCTGTACTGACTACTGGCTTGCAAATGCACAGACTGCAGGCTTTGAAGCTCCGAAAAATACAATTACCAAAGAAGTGGCTAAATGAGACTACAGAGGATGTCAGAGACAATAAACATCACATGAACAGGAAAATTAATTTCACTAGTCTGCTTTTACAGCCTCGTTGTGTTTAGAATTGTGCTCTGGCAAACTATTCTAAATCAGTCTTTCAGGGAAACTGTTTTTTTAAACACACACACACACACACACACACACAAAAGAGTTGTCGGAAGCTTAGTGATGCTCATGCTGAAAACATGTGACCTTGGGTGTATTTTGTTTTTCTTCAAAATCCTCTTGATGAACCAAGAATCATAAACTTTATTTTCTGCAAAAATCCAAAAGCCAGTAGAAAAATCCTGTTGGGTTATTGTCAAGGGAACCATGGTGATGCTAACTTCTGGGCTGGCCTAAAAAAATACATTATCAATGCAGTGCTCTATACTTGATATACGTAGACATTTCCTTAATAATTTACTATAGCAACAACCTCTGTGTGAGCTGCTGTGACATCATAACCATATCACAACCACGAAAGGCAGAGAAAATTTCAGACTGCAAATACATCATAGTCAGACATGGTAAGCTAATTGTAGGTTGCACACCTGTTGTAACCTCTAGTAAAAACATGACCTGATTTTAAGCCATAAGGTTAGTTCTACCTTCCATAAAAGTACATGTAAATTTGGAAGAAAATAGAAAGCACTTATATTATCCCAAATATAAATACAACTGACAGCATATTTATCAAATTTAATGTTCCTTAAATAAACAACAGTCTTCATTATAACAATTTTAAACTTTAAATGAAGTCTGGCATAAACAGCCTCTGGATGTTTTTTATAGTTTCTACTACAAATACCATTAAAGTTTGCAGATACTCCACAGCTGCACTGACTCAAATATGACCACTTCCCTTCTCATTTAGCACAGTTCTCCTCTACCTCAGGTCCTTTGTGATCCTGAGTTACCACAGTATGTTTACGTCTCAGTATGAAGGCTGTCTGAAGCACAGCTGGACTAAAAGGCTCCAGTCCAGACAGAGTAAGAAGCCTGTGGCTGCCTTGGAGCTTTCTTCCACTCATGGCTCATTTGCATCTTGCTAATTTCTCATGGACAGTAAAGGCTAAAACTCAACGGCTCATTCAGGATGTCAGAGTCAGTTTAAGTTCAGTGTCCAGCTGAGATCAAACACAGAACAGGAAGGCTTGGAGCTCAGGCTAAGGGGGATGAGGTTCAGAAAGTCAAAATCACATGAAGCAGATGACTAGAAGAACTTCTCTCAATAATGACACACATTTACGCTTCACACAGTGTTTGATCACCCTTTAAAGCAAGAGATGAGGTTAAAGATAATAGTATCCAACCACAGACCAGGGCACCTCAGGACAGACCACCAAAGAAAAGACCACTAACGAAATAACATGTGTGCCACTTTTTAAAAAAAACATTGAATGCATGGAAATGTTTTTTTTTTTTATCAGAAGACAATTGCTGTGTGGTTTTCCAAGAGCTTCATTCCTCTATTCTGGGCAAATACATTTGAATAATTGGATTGTACTTACTATGCCCGTCAGAACTAGGGGATTTCCGTCCAACGTGATTAGGTGATGGACACCTTGTTGTAACTGGTGGATGGTGAAGACTGTCATGACCTTTGGTGTCTGTTGATTTGGTGATACTGATTTCAGGCTTTCTTCCTGATCCATCTGCAGGGCTCGGTGGCTCGCTTTTCCTGAAGGTGGTCTCTGGGAGTTTAGCACTGGCATGAGGAACGATGGTAGATGCTGCACGTGTGATGGGGGCAATGGTCTCCAGTGTCTTGCTGAAGGTGACTGAGTGCTTCTGCGTCTCAGGCGTCTTACTGTGGCTCAAGACATCTGGCCTCCTCAGCCCAAACCGAGCCGTGCCAGGACTAGGACACAGTAACATTTTATCTAGTTTATTTAGGTTGCATTTCATCCATTACACAAGCTATGACTAATCTGCATTATACAACAGTAAGTTCTTCAGATTGGTCAAGAGTGCTTATATTTCATATAACAGCACTGTGACTGTTTGTATCACTTTTTCACTGTTGGCATCATTCTGCTTGTCCAGCACTAGTCCGAGCAGAAACAAATAAAAAAACTGGTGTTTAAAGTCACTCGGTACCAATTTCTGGTTTCTAAAACTGTTCAGTGTGAATTCATAAGTATTTTACAAGTTGGTGATGTCATATGAATTAGTATAGTCTGACTGAACAAAAATGTATGATTTGTTGAGAAAATGTCACCATGAATGTCCACCCCTAAACCCAACCCCCGGGGCAGCAAGAGCAAGTTGTACAAAAACGTACAAAGGAGATTGTACAAATTTTCCACCAATCGCCAAATAGTGAAATACTTATGAAGTTTCACTTTTACATATAAAAACAATATTTAATTCACAATCATGCCATTTTACTCAGTATCAGCATGGCTGTTTACTTACAACCAAATCACATTCATGTTGATATTTAAATATTACATCAATATTTTTTAAATTTTTATTTAATATTTTTGCTCCACTGACAAACATAATTTTGAATGAACAAAACCAAGCAGAATCAAAATCATTACGTGTCTCAGAGTAACACACAGTAGTGACAGCAGTGTTTCTAAATTAATCAGTTTTTTTTTAACAAATTGGTTGAGTGAAAGATTCAGTGACACACAAAAAGAAACCGACTGCTGTATAATGCATATTTCAATCCATAAAGAGATCTAACTTATCCCTAATGAAAATCAGGGGTTGCTGCTGTAAATCCTGAGAAAACTGGAACACCTGGACTTGCAAAACCAATGCAGTTTTACACTTTCAAGTTCTGACTTTTGAGCAATATTGAAACCAGTCTGCTAAGAGGCAAGTCTTATTTTATTCTGTTTGTGAACTACAGAGATTACTCTTCATCTCTCACTTTTACCACAGCAAGACCACACAGCTGGAATTGCTAGACAATGCCACACAAGGCAATTTCGGTTTTGACCAAAATAAAATCTAGTAACTGACATGTACATTGTGTCTATACATTGTGACTATACATGTTTTAGTTTATACCTGGGAGAGCCTTCAATAGCTTTGCCATTGTTGTTGGATGAGATGTCAAAGCCTAGCTCTGTCCTGCGTAACACTGGTTCAGGGGTTCGAGCTTTGGGCTTTGAGGTGTCAGGGGGCTTGGTACCATTGGAGCCCAGCTCATAATACCGTCCACTGGTCGGGGACATGGCCGAACGCTGAACATTAGGATGGTGTTCGCCGTGTGTGAGGAGATGAAGAGTGCGAGGAAGAGTCCACATCTTCCACTTCAAATGAGCGTTTCAGGGCTGCAGGAAAAGGACAAATTAGAAAACCTTCAGCTTGGAATTTATTGTGTTAAATTCCTAGATTTATCTTCTGTATTTAACGCATGTAGATCTAACCATTAAATTCTAGAGAAAGATTTGAGGTTTAAAATACAAATTATGTAAATAATACAAAAGAAGCCATTCATTTGTACTCAACCTAACAATTATATTTTATAGTGTTAGCAAAGTAATGGAAGGCTGAGGGCATCCAGACTGTGAGGCACGTCGTCCAAACCCACAGCAAATATTCTGCAGATGGTAAAAGTGACATGGTAACCAGGGTGCACTTATCAGCCCAGAAGGGTTATGAAACACCATTTTATGTTATAATGATTTTTCAGTGGGTGGAACAGCCAAATTCAGTGCTCTGGCCAAAGACTGGGCCTAAAAAAGCAACAGTGTGTACAGAAATACACTTTATTAGATATCAGTGACTGTAAAAGTAAGCAAAATATTGGATAACAGCTGAAATATAAGCAGAAATAACAAGCACAAATATACTCAGTTTATCCTTGAAATAATTATAGGTCGTTCAACTTTTCTCAGAAGTTCCAGTTTGATTTGCCTGCCTAAAATGAGGAGGTATCATTTTGCTTTTACAAAAGAAAAATTACATGTTAAATATGAAAAATATTAACAACAATATTATTGTTGTGATATCAAGCTGAAGATGTGGTAAATCAATTTGTGCTTCCTTTCCTCATCAATTCACACCTTCTGCTAAAGACCATCACTTGGATATGAGATATTCAAACTGTAAATTGGACAGTAGAGGAATAGGAATTTAATTGTCATAATCTCTCAGGCACTTGCAGAAAAAAAACAGATAATGTTCATTGTTCTGTTAATAACTTTTTGCCACACCTAGCAACAGTGAATATGTGAGGATAACTCAGGCCATAAAAATTACCAACCAGGCCAACACCTGCATTCGCAGCTAGTGAGTGTTAATTTTTATCCCTTTCCATGATGCTTATCAAAATCTTTCTCATTTTACATGTACTTATTGTAAAGACACCTTTAATCGTGGCCGCAACCTAAACAAAAGTGAGAAGGACATGGTCAGACCTACATGTATGATCAGATTCATAACTCATATAAGGAAATCTTATAATAAACCATAAGCATTTGCCTCACAAGCCTAAAACAAGAAACAATCTTATCTCAGGTCATACCACATCAGTAACATGGCCTATTGTAAAGTGTGCTGTTTTTTCATGCTTGTCTGAATGCAGATGTCCTGTTTGGTGGCAGTGCCAGCATCACTGTTGGAGTGTTGAAGGTCACAGAATGTCCAGAGGAGCTGCCCTGGTTCTGTTATTTAATTAAGCATTTTAGTTGATCTTCTAAGATATGACGGAGGAACTGGTGGCCAAAGGCTTTAATGCCCAAAAGTTGTGTGTGTGCAATTATAAGTGTAACAAAAGCTGCAATGCTGTTATTCTTTATTCTTTCCTCTTTAATTTATTATTGTCTGCACCAACACCTGCTGACAGTCAAATCAAACTCATCATGGACTGCAATCCAGTTCACTCAGACAGAACAACTGAACACTCTTCAATTCTATAGAGCTCTCTATATCTGCTTAATTCATATGCAATTGCAAATTTATGAAATCCAGTTTCCACCACATAAAAAAAGTCAAAATTATAAGACAAAAAGTCTAATTTATAACATAGTCATAATTATGACATAAGGTTAAAATCATAATTTACTTTTTGTCATAATATGTCACAACTGACTTTTTGACAAAACTTTTTGAATTTTACATAATAATTATGACTTTTTCTTCAATTTATCTCAGAAAAATAGTTGCCTTACCAAATCTTTTTTTCTTATGTGGTGGTAATGGACTTCAATACAAATCTGTCTCATTGGTATACAATATCTCATTAAGATATAGAAAGGGACTTGTGTCTGTTTGTGGATGTACGTTAGATGCCATAGTTTCAGTTTTACTCTTGCTATTTTTATTTGCTGGCTAAAAAAATAGCCACTGACACAGGCCTACACCCTTTCAAACTGCTTTGGCTAAAAAAAGCATCTCACAAGAACATATGATGTGCATTATGGATGCTGTTACTTGACCATGCAGCAACTGCCAGTCTTCCTTTTGAAGGAATCAATAATTTGAATGGAAAATTTAATGCATAATGGAAGACAGAGCTAAAACTCTTGAGCTGACATTTATTTTGCCCTTCTAATTTAATGGCATCCGAATAAATGGTTAAACACAAGATTTGCTGAAAGAAAATTACATTTTCTCACACTAACAGCTTGATAGTAAAGTGAATAGCAGTCTGTCATAAACTTTAACAATTGAATAAAATCTGAACTGCTCATTTAAGTATCTTACTCACTTCCAGTATATGTTTTATAATCAAATCTGGATATGTGAACATGGTCAGAATAAAACTTACAGTCTAAAAGAGATCACAAACATGTCCAAACCACTCTGCCACTGGATTCAAAATCCCACCACCCAGTTGTTTATGACTTGGAAGAAAATACAATCTCTCTTAAAATGGGCCAGATATTCCAGACAAAAACTTTCCCAGATACATGTACATGAGTTTGCCAAAGTGCCTGCAACAGTCACAGTGCTTTGAAAGTCCCTGAAAGAGATTCTCACACTCAGTAATGAACACAAACTCACACAAACATTAAATAATTAACAAAACATACAGTATATAGTACTATATATAGTACAGTATATAGTATAGTATATATATATATATTCTATGTAGTAGATGATTGTGTTTGTCACTCAGCACGCACTGATAATCTGTCATTATTTGTGTTTTCTTTGTACAACTGCTCTATGCTCCTGTGAACAAATTGGAGTATCTGAGAAAAGCAACAGTTGTTTAACAGCTTCAGTAGGAAAAATGAAAGAACATCGGGAACCTTCCATGATATTCATCTTCTGCTCTGCAAATTCACAAGCACTCCTCTTTTTATTACATGAAGGTCACAATAAACATTAGACTGTATTGAACTGTATTTGCCCTTACTCTTGTATTTATCCGTGACTTTCATTATACTGTAAAAATGATTATTACGATATTTAAAAAATCATTATAACCTAAACAAGTAAAAGTGCAACAAACCTTATTATGAAATATGAGACTTGCTATTTGTGAGGAAAATATCACTTGTGAACACTTGTGAATCATTTAAAGCTTTTATTTTGTCAAATTATGCAAAAAGTGTGAAAATATAATTTAACTGTTTGTATTTATAATACATAAAATGCTACTGAAGTTATTTTCACAACTGTGATTTTGTGTCGTACTAAGTTAGTACAAATGACATTTGTACATGTGGGTTCAGAAAAAGAACTCAGCCATGATGCATGTACTGTATATTCACTGCTGAACATACTGCTGGACTGGACAAATGAAATAAACTAGTGAGAATGTGAAAAGTGTGTTTTAAAGGAATTTATTCTTAAAAGTCCAGGGGTCAAAAGTGCCCTTACCTGAAGTAACACCCATTATACAATAATGCTATTTACATTAACTATTACCCAATTTTCTTGAGGGTAGTTCCAAATAAAACTTCAGAGATGCACAACCCATAGATCAGCCTTTCAGAAACCTGCTCAGACAGCTGTTTATGTACTAAAACGATTTGCTTTTAAACGTTATATGGTTCAGTGCTGTATCTACAGCTGTTTGGCTCGGCCAAGTATAGCCCAAGAGCTCCTTTTGGCTTCAGTTTCTGAAGAAAAGCCAGTATGTTTTTGAGGGATTATGGGAGCACTCCGTTTGTCCATCCCACGCACCTGGAGTTAAAGTAAAAAACAGAGAAAAAATAGAAACCGCAAAGAGGAAATCTATGCCATAACAATACGTATGAGAGGCTGTAGTTGTTCATAGATATCCTATAATAAGCTCCTACTTCCATTATAATCTATTGTTCTCAGAAGCAACTGCTCTTAAACCAATTCAGAGATACTCAGAAATAAATGCCAGGCTGAACTAAGTCTGATCCAACATACCTATGCTACACACACAAACAGATATAACTGGACAGAGAGAAAGGGAAACATTTGGAAACTACCTGTATTCAATTTCCAATGTGAGAAAATGTAAAAAAACCGGCTACATTATACCTTCAAAATCTGACATAAGCTCCATCCAGGTGTGTGTTACCAGTGAAGTACTTCCTTGTGCTCCCTGCATCAAGCAAGTCACCCATCAAAACAAATCCCAAATTTGAGGGCTCTGTTTGTAAAGTAAAGCCTGAATATCAGCAGTGAGTATCAGAAAAGTTCCTACATGAGCTGCTTTTAAAAGCCCAAAAATTGGGCACTGGTTAAACATCCACTATTTCATCACAAAACACAACTTACTTACATACTTTTGAATGGTCGTCAGTGGGGAAACCTTTTCTCCTGCAAAATAGTGCTGTGGTTGACCATGATAAACTGTTAAAACCACCATACAAGACACCCAGTAGACGTAAAATAAACTAAGTGTAAACAAGCAATTAGATTGTTTAACTAACGAATATCCAAACACATCTATATGGTAAAAAAAAGTTAAACTTTTGAAATCATATGACCTGACGTCTCTAAGTCTCTCTCCTGAGCAGCGCATAATCATTCAATTTAGAACCAAACCAGCATACGTTAAAGCAGCCAACCTTCATTGGAGCTTTATTTTTCTTGGCTTTCTAACAAGGCCTCTGTGTTGAGGCTCATGGCAGCTTTAGGGCAGACCATTAAGATAGATGACTTATATTTCCAGTCCCTTCATAGAACTAAAGAAGCATCAGCTTTCATTTGTTTCATTCCTCGGAAAAGGGCTTAGTGAAGGGAGTATGGTGTCAATTAGAAGCCAACAGAAAACAGGCCATAATTTGAAGAAAAATTATAATAATAATAAAAATTTTGCCAACATAAAAGATAAGAGAACCTTCTGAAACCAAAGGGGCATTTGCCCACAAAGCATGCAAGGATGCACTTTTGGAAAATTTACTAGAAATATGGGACTAAAACAAACTAGTCGCATATTATGCCAGACAATTTGTTAAGTTGTGACAGAGATTTGTAAAGTGATTGACAGAGATCATAGAAAATGCTAAACATACCTGTTTGAAAACAAATTATTAAATTATATTTGACAGTATAGTTTTCCAAAAAAGAAAAAGATATACTGAGATTATGTCACCAATATTAACATGACTTTTTTATTATATTATTTTTGTTGTTGGCCCTAGAGGCCTGTTCACACCAAGATAAATGTTTGGTGCGATAAACATTTTCATTTGAATGAACCGAGTATTTTGTTAAGTAACAGAGAAAATCAAATATCAGAGGAAGAGCCCATAACTGGCTTTCTTATCTCTGCACTCTTGTATTTGGTGGTTCTTTCTTCCCCAGTGGGATTTTCACACTAGAAATCATTAAATAGTTATCCCTGGGTCATTTACAATAGAAACCTGGGTTATCTTGCTTCATGTTTCACACTGCTCATAATTTATCCATGCAAATTAATCCCATCACCATTTTACTTTTCTCCCCTCAAACACAGAAATGTCTGTTTATACAACCTGCAGTATTGCTGTGACTGTCCAAAGCATATGAGGCATGTGATTGGTTGTTTGTTGCTAAGCATCTAGCCATAACATTCTAACACTGCACATGTAACATAGCAAAAGCAGTGCTAATCCTGCACTGGAGATAGGTTTCATAATCCTGGGTAAAATGCAGTACAAATCCTGCTTCTAAATTACAGGTGTGAAATGGTTAAAAGCTGGGTTGAATGATGATAACTCGGGGGGAAGAGCAGTGTAAAAAGCCCTCATGACAAGCTGGTGACAGAATAAGAAAATTCCACAGAGTACTGTTTACCCTGGTAACAGAGTGCTGTTTAGCCATGAACAGACAAATATTATGGGAAAAATGGACCAATTTTTTTGTCCCACATTTGAGTTGCTGTAACAGGCCTTAAATTACATCTTAAGTGACGCTTAAGTTGACAGCTCATTTGGTGTTGAAATTTACTCATTACCGTTTAGATCAGTCTATTGACTAGTCAGTTAGGTTAATAACTGTTCACAATGATTGTAAACAATATATAAAGGCAAGGAGGAGAGGAATAAATGCTTCCATTTGTCATCTTCAAGGAATAACATTTAATTGACAGCACAGTGCAACCTTAGAATACAGGGCATAGTCTGGTTTATAGGCTGTCTTTTGGGACCAAGATATAAATTGAACTGTATAAAAGGGTTTCTTCATGGGGGGGTCTCTTTTATAGGGTCTGACTTAAAAAGAAAAAAAAACACCCAGTATATTGTACAGTAGTTACAATATGGTATTATTACTATTGTGCATGAACACACATAAACAACCTTCAACTACCTTGTACATTTAAAGTGAATATTTGCACAGTGATTTGTCTGTAGGGACAGGGTAATGCTGAGAGAATTCTGTGATACTCTTTCTCTAAATCTCTCTGCCAAATCTACGGCCATCTAAAGCCCTTAAACACCAGTATTTCTAAATGGTAAGACTGAGTTTTCTGTTATAAAATATCAGAGTAATAATAGAGTGGGGGAACTATGACGTCAGAACCCGTAAGAGTAATTCGCCGCGGGTTCCTTCGAGATTTTCCTATGGGGTTTTTTAATGGGGTTTTTCAATTTATGAGTAAAATAAAGCCTGTGGTAAATACAACTTGACGATACTTTTACGTTTTGTTCTACAACGTAAATTACACATATCCATACCCAAAACTAAAAATTTGAAGCAGTTATGTTCATTTTTGAAAACGTATGTTTTTAATAAGTAACTAGATAAGAACGTTTGGGCTGTGAGTGGGTGCAGTTTACATTTGTAGAACAAAACGTAAAAGTATCGTCAAGTTGTGTTTACCACAGGCTTTATTTTACTCATAAATTGAAAAACCCCATTATAAAACCCCATAGGAAAATCTCGAAGGAACCCGCGGCGAATTACTCTTTAAACTGTTCTGACGTCATAGTTCCCCCACTCTATACTGACAGGGTGTTGTCTTATGTGTGTGTGTCTGTGTACACGTGTGAGGTCATGAGTCATTCAGGATATCCCAAACGCCACTTTAATGGAACAAAACCAGCACTTGAGTGTCCGGTTTGGAGGTCACTGAATGCAGGATGTTAACTTTAAAGGCTGTAGAAATTACACAACCATGTCATTAAACTGCTGAATGAGTGATTTTTCAGTTATCCAGATGCTGTCTGTGAACACACAGTATATGTGTATCATTGTAACTAGTCCATTGACTGAAAACAGTTAGTTGTTAAAGCATTCGACAATATACTTTAACCATATTATAAGTCCTATTTAAGTGGTTAAAAAAATACACTAAAGTTCAGATAATTGCATTTGATTAGTGCTGTCAAACGATTAATCGCGATTAATAGCATCCAAAATAAAAGTTTTTGTTTACATAATATATTTATGTTTACTGTGTTTATTTATTATGTATATAAAAATACCCACACATCAAGTATATATTTTGACAATATTTACATTTATATTATTATATTTTATATTATATATAAATATATTTAACATATAAACATAACATATTTTTCTTAAATATATACATGCATGTGTTTGTATTTACATATACATAATAACAGTGTGTGTACACAGTACACACTCATATATTATGTAAACTAAAACTTTTATTTTGGATGCGATTAATCACACTTAATCGTTTGACAGCACTACATTTAATATCATTTTATACTCTCAAAATAGCCCTCTCTGATTCCACAATAGAATCCAGTGTTATCTACATGTACCACATGATCAGTGTTTCTCTCTCTGTGCTTGTTATCTTAACTATGCTAACGTGTTGACATGTAACATAATCTTGAGTCTGAGCTCTGAGAGGAGACACAAGGGCCAGAAAGTTCTAGGATTCTCTGCCATATCACTTTCAAAACAATCTGGTGTGTTAATTACTATGGCAACATGTGCAAACCAATGGATAGGCAAAACCAGGAAGTAGCTCTACCCACAACTTCCTCGATGAAGCTGAATTTACAGTTCGGAAATCTGTTCCCAGCCCTGATAACATACACACACACTTCAACACAACACAATCAGCTTTACACAAATACGAAAAGCTTTCAACACAAAGACGAATGCCCTGGCACTTTCACAGACTCCATCTCATCCTTTGTCATAATTTTCAACAAGTTATATTTTAATCTGGAGTATTTATAATATTCTGATGCAGAAAAGCTCCAATGCCCCTCTGTGGTCACCTGTTAAACTGCATAGCAACTCAAATTCAATCCAGTTCTACACTATCAGTTCATGATCTGACATGTAAAACACACAACCTGTTGAATTCTGACCAACAATACGAAGACTGAGCGATATGGTGTGCAAAACTAATGGATGAATAAATTAAACACAATATATTATATCAGGGTGTGTGTAAGGCATGTGGCATTGCCAACCAGAACAGCTGATGTTACAGGAGCTCCAAAGATTTGAGGCATGCCACACAGCAAACCCCTCCCTGTACAGCTGCTCTGCGGTGTGATACAGACACAATCCTTATGGGAGATTCTGCTGAGTAAGGTATAAATTCTCACTGTTACTCACACACACATACTCCATTAACTTTATATATATATATATATATATATATATATATATATATATATATATATGTTTCCCTTCAAAGTGAACACTGATGTCAATAAGTTCACCTGTAAAATGTGTTTAACTATATATACTTGAAAAGAGAAAAATACTTGAAATGCAGTTTGAGAGAATTAGAAATAAGTTACAAAGCAGAAACTAAAAAAGAGTTAGGAAGGTTCCACTTCCTTATTGATAAAATCACACCCTTGGTCATGTGTCTTCCTTAAAAATGAAAAGCACAATCCACATAGACCAAACATAATGATTTTTGCACTTTGCATCTTGGAAAACTGATTTCCTTTTTGTAAGAAAAAAACAGTTAAGAATAGGTAGACACAAGTGACAGAATACAATTTATTCAGACCAACTACTGTACTGTAACTACTTCAACAAACTGCTTTGATCCAAACTCAACAGACAGCAGAACACAGAAACTGAGAGTACTGAGTGTTCACACTTAACTGTGCCTGATCACCACCTGACCTACCTGCACAAAGTATATACACGGTAGTTTCTCCAAAGGAAACTGATGTAAAAAAAAAAAATTCAAATCAATTTATGAGGGTTCTCATTCTCAGCTGTCTTTTAAACTGAAAGAGAGAGAGAAAGATTTACTTACCAGCGATTCTGTCTCGCTCCATAGCTGGATTATGGCTCCTAACAGCCACATGTGGTTTCTAGCGTTTCTCCTCCTCTCCCTTTATTTGCAGACTTCCCCTTTTGCTTTTTCTGAGAGTTTAGTCACTCTCCCCCTCTCTCTGCCTCTCTCTCGGTCTGTCTTTCTCTGTTCTCTCACTTTGTTCTTGTTTTTCCCTCTTTCTTTCTTTCTTTCTTTCTTTCTTTTTCTTTTTTCTTTTTCTTTTTTTCCCTCGATACTGATCTTAGAATTGTTTAGAGTGTTTAATTGACAAGTGTATCCAATGGAACTTCAGTGACATGTGCTGATCATATGGCTTTATTCAAACTTCTTTCGTCTTTCTTTTGACCTCTTTTGACACTGAAGCTCTGTTGTGTCTCTAAGATGTGGATAAGACATGTGACTATCTGTAAACAGCCCCATGCTCTCACTTTGAAAGAAAATGAGAGTAAACTTAAATCACTGCATTTGATACTGCTGAATTTGCTTTGCAATATTTCCTAGGTCCAGTAGATAGTGCTATGCATTACAAGAATTAAAGTTACAATGTTAAATGGACTGTGTCCATATAGATTCAGATGGCATGTATGAAATTATACTCACTCCCAGGCCATCCCAGATGTAGGAGTTTGTTTCTTCTTTGTTTCTTCAGATTAGAAGAAATTTAGCATTACATCACTTGCTCACCAATCGATTCCTTTGCAGTAAATGGGTGCAGTAAGAATGAGAGTTCCAACAGCTGATAAAATCATCACAATAATCCACATGTAATCCACAAGACTCAGTCCATCAATTAACGTCTTGTGTAGCATGCTTTTATCTGCTGTTTGGAATCTCATTCTGATAGCACCCATTCATGAGATGATCCACTGGTGAGCAAATGATGTAATGCTAAATTTAAAAATATTTTCTGAAAAAAAGAAATGAACTCATCTACAACTTGCATGGCCTGAGGGTAAGTAAATTTTCAGCTACTTTAATTTTTTTAGGTGAACTATTTATTTAAAGCAGTGACAGTCAGCCCATAGTCTTTATGTCATTACTCAAAAGAAAATCATTATGATATATGACCTCTGACATAAGCCTTACACATCTAAGGTATAATAGGACTTTGATTAGTGTATGTGAAAGACATTGGGATACATGACCTTCTCTCCATTTCCAAGAATAAAAAATGCCTTGGAGCACTCTACCACACTAATTATTATTCCTTCTGGGTCACTGATGACGCAGACAAAATCAGCCTATAATAATCAGGTTCTAGAAATAATTGGCTTTTTCAAAAAAATATTGTATTTCTTTTGCTCAAATATGTTGTTTATGTAAATCATCTTGACATAAGACATGCCGCCAGTCTAAATATAAGTGATTCACTACTATTGAAGACACTATTAAAAAATCATAGTTTTAAATAATACATAACATAAAACTAAGGTTTCAAAGTTGATTGAAACCAATCTAATCAAATGTAAATTGTGAATCACTGAGGGAAAAAGCAGAGTGTGCCACTATAGAGGAAAGCCTTTAGATAAGAAAGTAATTTTTAGAGGCATAACAGCAGAGATTACAGCAGAGATTAAATTGTGCTTTTTAAAAAAAATAATAATAATAATTGGCAAAATCCCAGCACTGGGCCTCAGACATTTATATTTTATGGATCATAAAACCAGTTAAAACAGCAGGTTTAAAAAAAAAAAAAAAAAAAACATGATAATGTCTGGGTTACTATTGTAACTTGTTTCAATGTAGTGACACTAGGGGTTGCACTTAAGAGCTCCAAACACCTCTGATACTTCAGAAAAGGCCAATGAGAAGTGAATTTGCATGCTGCTCCCCTGGACATACAGGTATAAAAGGAACCTGCTTGTTCCACTCATTCAGGTTTTTGCTGAGGAACAAAGAAAATGTGCGACCATTTCAACAGGTAGTTCAGTGTTGTGGCAGGAGGGACACATCTCATTCCCTCCATCAGGGGACGGAGGCTACAGTAGTGACCAAGACACTCCCTATCTCTCAGTCACTCAACGTAGTGTCAATGTAGTGACACTAGGGGACCCTAAACTAAACGCCACAGCCAGCTGAACTGTGTTACAAGGTTTGGTAGTGCAGATGCAGGCAAGCTGCTGCATGCCTAATAACAAGTGCACTCAGGCCACGTTGTAACCTTTCAGTTGCCCCAAGTAAGTTGCCGTAGCCCCCTATATTGAGAGGTACATATCATACTTACAATGGAAATAGGTCACTTCAGCCAATTCTTGACCTTTTTTTTCTTAACAATAAAAACTTACAGCTGTGCAGACCCAAAGTTTGCTCTGGGAAAGTATTATTTTCCCTATTTCCTTACTGTGGAAACCACATCCTGCTTGAAGGGAGGTTAACGTAGAAAACACTTCACATGTACTTACCAACCAGGAAGTACTACATATAGAAAGAGGTCTCTGTGGTAGTACCTGCCTGAGAACAGAGGACTGCTACAGCCATATAGAATGGTAGCAAAAAGTGGAAAATACATTACCACTAGGGAAATGTGGAGTACTTAACCCCAAAATAGGGGTTTCCCTGAAAAGGGGCATATCACAGGTTATACCCATCTTCTTGCAGTAGTGAATTGCAATAGTAAAATAGTGAATTCCTCTGCTGAATTCAGCTACTGATGAGTGCTTATGAGTAAGATAATATCTAGGGTTACGGAACACTGGAAACTCACCTGGATAATAAGAGCACAGTTATCAACTCAGAGAGGGGAAAGGCACAGTGTGCAAGGTAAACACCTAGACAGTTGCCCAAAGTTTTACCTGTTCATGCCTACCAACACTTAGGACAAAGCTAGCTCAACCCAGAGATTATAAAATCTCGCAAAGGTGTTGGGTGTAGCCCACCCCGCCACTCTCCACATGTCTGTTAGACCCTTACGAAACAAACATATATGTGAATATATTGGAAGATATAATGTGATATATGAGACTTTAGTTCTCATATTTTTCAATATTCAGCAATATATGCATGAACCATGTATAGCCATATATTGATACATATAATATATATATTTAGCAATAAGACAGAAACAATACAGTAGCCGACTACATTATATATATATATATATATATATATACATATTGTCACGGTGCACACACGAGGGAGGAACAAGGACACGCAGACGAGGACGTAAACTCAAATTATAGTCTTTAATGATGACAAGGCAGGACTGACATGGACAGAAACACCGGGGAATAACGAGTAGACCAGACGAAATCAAACTGAACAGACAGGACTATAAATACACAGGTAAATCATAGATAATTAGACAAACAGGGCTGGACAAGGATTAACTCATAATGACACTTAACGAGGACAGGAAACAAACCAAATATGGACACAAGAGGTGGGAACACATGACACACACACGACAGAGGACTGACATATATATGTGTATATATATATATATATATATATATTTTTTTTTTTTTTTTTTATACCAATGTCACAGCCATCTGCTGGAGTGCCCATATCAGCCACCAGGGGGCACTCCTTCTGGGTTATAGATTGTTTGTTCTGGACTTCATTTCCCATCACCCTTTGCTCTGTCTATTAGTTCTCATTGTTTCCAGCTGTGTGTCATTAGTCTTATTAATTCCTCTATATATACCATGTTCTGGATTATTAAAACTGCACTTGGATCTTCAATGTTTTCCATGAGTAATTCCGTGACAGAATATTGACACCAAACTCAGATCCAGCAATTGGGCAGTGTTTCTCTGTTTTCTTTTTGGACCATGGGCATTCGGATTCTTCCTCCAGCTTCTAAGAGGGAGCGGAGGGCACGTCTTCAGATGTTGGCAACATTACGTCAACAGGGGTTAGGAGTAGGGTGCCTAGCTCAGATGTTTTGGACCATGGCAGTGGGGCTGGAGCTTTGCGATACTGAGCTTAATAACATCTTCAATGAATGCCTTGATAACCACTTGCCTCTGTGGGAGGTGGAAGGACTTAAGACTCTCGATTATTGGTGTTTCATTGACTATCTCAGTTACCGCAGCCTAATAGTACCATCATGTCAGTCAGTGCCCATGGCAGACCCCCCACAGAAGGCTGAGTCTGCCACTGCATCTCTGGAGGACAGTGGGGCTTCATTGCCTCTATCTCAGAAACGAAGGTCGAGAAGGAGGAGGGCAGCAAAGTCGACTCCAGTGGTCTCAAGTCCTGTGGACCTGTAGGACAATACTTCGGTGGTCCCACGTCCGGTGGTCCTGGAGGACCCGACTCCGGTGGTCCCAAGTCCGGTGGCCCTGGAGGATCCGACTGCAGTGGTCCTTAAGGACCCAACTCCGGTGGTCCCAAGTCTAGTGGTCCTGGAGGACCCAACTCCTGTGGTCCCAAGTCTGGTGATCCTGGAGGACCCGACTCGGGTGGTCTCAGAGGTTACTACAAAGCTGCCCGATTTCACTGCTGCTGCCATAATCAAGGCCGTCTTTGCCTTTCACCTCATGGCTGTTTTGTGTGCATGGGCCACTTCAAAGTCCACTCAAGATACCGGTCCAGTCCGGGAGCCTTTAAGTCAAGTCAAGTCAAGTCACCTTTATTTATATAGCGCTTTTAACAATACAGATTGTGTCAAAGCACTTAACAGTATCAAGTTGGAGGATAGAGTGTCAGTAATGTATAATAATAAGATTAAACACTCAATTTTCAGTTAAGGGCGTTTCATTATTGAATTCGGAGATGTCATTGTCTAGCTAAGTTTTGTTTAAATAGTAACTGTGAAATCAAATTTACTATAATCGCTAGAAATTAAGTGTCCCCAACTGAGCAAGCCAGAGGCTTGCACTACATTTAGAGTCCACTCCAGAGCCTGGTCCAGTCCAGGAGTCCTGGGAGTCCACTCCAGAGCCCGCTCCAGTCTGGGAGCCCTCAGAGTCCACTCCAGAACCATCTTCAGTCTATGAATCCACTCCTGAGCTCACTCAAGTCTATGAGTTCATTCCAGAGCTCACTCCCATTTACAAGTCCTCTCCAGAGTCCACTCAGGTCTACGAGTTCACTCCTGAGCCTGCTCCAGTTTATGAATCCACTCCTGAGCTCACTCAAGTCTATGAGTTCATTCCAGAGCTCACTCCCATTTACAAGTCCTCTCCAGAGTCTACTCAGGTATACTAGTTCACTCCTGAGCCTGCTTCAGTTTATGAATCCACTCCTGAGCTCACTCAAGTCTACGAGTTCATTCCAGAGTTCTCTCCAGTTTACGAGTCCGCTCCAGAGCCCACTTAAGTCTATGAGTTCATTCCAGGGCTCGCTCCAGTTTAGGAGTCCGCTCCAAAGCCCACTCAAATTTATGAGTTCACTCCTGAGCTCATTTCAGTCTAGGAGTCCATTCCTGAGCGTCCGCTTCAGGTCCTCTCTGGGCGGTGGGGCTAACCCTAACTCTCAGTCTGTCCTGTTACGGTCAAGGAGACCATTGCTGAACTGTCTGCCTGTCCTGTTACAGCCATAAATGCTTTTACTAACCTCTCTGTGCTCTTCGTTACAGTTCTGCCCGATCCACTGTGGTGGTCTCCTGCATTATCAGCTCCGCTGAAGTGGTCATCAGCTCCATTCTAGGGGTCATCAACTCTGCCCTGGTGGGCTCCCGCCCTGCCGGCCCCGCCTGGTTCCATGATCTGCCTTTGGACCCAGCCCCTTTTCCAACATACGGGCCTGGCCCACCATCCCTCCCCCTGATCCACCTCCCTCCTGGACTTCTTTGACACATGGTGGAGCGTCTGGAATCGCTCTTTAAAGTGGGTGTCATGTCACAGCAATCTGCTGGAGTGCCCATATCAGCCACCAGAGGGCACTCCTTCTGGGTTATAGTTTGTTTGTTTGTTCTGTACTTCATTTCCCATCACCCTTTGCTCTGTCTACTAGTTCCCATTGTTTCCAGCTGTGTGTCATTAGTTTTATTAGTTCCTTTATATATACCATGTTCTGTTAGCCCTTGTTTGCGTCAGTATTGTTTTCTGCCTCGTGTGTTCTGGATTACTTTTTGCCTTTACTTTCTGCCTGTTACCCTGTTTTGGATCTTTGATTTTGGTTTATTAAAACTGCACTTGGATCTTCAATATTTTCCACGAGTAATACCGTGACACCCACACAATCATTGTTTTCATGATCGATCGTTGTTGTCACCACAGAGTACTCAAGTCCTCGATCACTGTTGCACATCCCTAATTGGTACCATGTTTGATATCAAAATAACCCTTGTTTAGTCCACCATCCATTGGTGCATACCACCTCTCATAACATGCATTGTATGCTTGTTATATTAATCCGAGTATAAAGGGACATAATACTGCCTGCCCACTCTGATCATGCAAATGAGCTAGCTTTCACACAAAGAGTCGTAAACTTTCCCTCCGAAAGTTTAAGCTACCATTGGCTCACTGACCCCTTGGAAGTGTGAACTTCATAGAAGTTAAAAGGCCTCATCATCTTCTCCTGCACTAACTGCTCTTACTCTTACTTCTTGGATATCCAGTCTGACCCCGATCTGCGGGACCTCCCATGCCATGTTGCAACTTTCCACCTGGGAGAAAACTCTCCTGACCACAATTGAGTCAGAATAACATCTTTGGTGTTTGTCATTCAACAACCCAGAAAAAAAAGTGATGGCAATTCCAACACTATGGAACCTTCAAACCATCAAGACTTTCATCCAAGAATGCATCTGGATGCTCATTCAATGGCCAAGGATCGAATGCAAGTATTGTACATTTAACTAAACGAAACAGAAGTTTAGTATAAGCTGTAGACCCCTTTGTAAAATGGCACTGATAGTTCTGTGTAGATGGTTATTGACTCTTTTCAGAGCTTCATTCCCTGCTTCTCTAACAGTTTCCTTCATTCACTCTCACTTTTTGTGGCTGCGAAAGATCCAAAAGAAAGATCCCTATCCTGGAGATACAATGGCGAGGAGATCAAGAGGTGAGTTAGGTGCCGCTTCGCACAAAGAGACGCTGCATTCAGCTCCAAAGAACAGAACGAGTGAGCAAAACTCATGTTGGCCTATTTATACCCGGATGTCCGGGTTGTGGCCATCTATGCAAATTTTGCTTGCCAATTTCATTGGCCTTTTCTCAATGATGTCAGAGGTATCTGTGCTCTCAAGTGCAGCCCCCTAGTGTCGAACTTTGACACAACGTCGAAATGACCGACTGAAAGGGAACTGCCAACTAAGACAAATTAGAAGGTTATATAGCGCATGGATTTAAAACTGTCTGGCTGCCGCAGCTTCCATGATGACACAACACGTCATTGGAATTAATGTCACAGTAACAGGGATATTTTTACAGTCATATTCTGGGCACTCACTCATCTGGCTGTGCTGGATGAGCAGTGGATGTGAAAAATAGGGAAGGCCCCAAGCTTTTATCAGTCCATGAAAGAGACAGAGGAGAACTCTACCATACCTTTCAGCACTGCCATCAAGCCTGATTCACACATTCACACAACACAATCTCCTGCAGCCTGTTATCCAAGCACATTCCTCTTGCATGAATGAACATCCTGTAAACACACATGTGCATGCACACACACATGCTTGTGTTTTTTCTTTCTTTTTCAGGAAAGCAGATGGACACAGTGACGTGTGCAAAAGCATCCATGCAAAAAAACAGAGATGTAGATAAATCCACAAATAGCACAGCATCAGCGTAAATAAAGGGTGCATGCCTTACAGCCCCAAACACTCTGACCTACAAGCATGACTCAAACATGCACATTTTGTTATATAAGAATGCACTGTTTAATCACCAGACTCGCCAGCTCTGATGGTAGTGCCACAGGGCAGCAATTCTTATTGAAGCAGAGGAAGTAGTCAGAAAAAAATAAGACTGTGATGTCATGGTAGAACCAATAAAGAATGTGATGGGATAAATAAAGAATGTGATTCAGTAAACAGGACTTTATGTGTGGACAGGAAATGTGGACAAAGACTAGGAATTTCTTCAAAATGCAGCATATTCTTTAAAGTCACAGTCTTTTTTCCTAGATCATGGTCTGTGTGTCACTTCTTCTCTTGACCCATTTGGACAACCTTCTTTTAGCCACCACATGCCAACTCACTGATGCCCTACCACTAATGAATGGTGAGGCTTGTGATTTGTGCAAACTGATTTCCTGTCTGATGGCTGCCAAATGTTCCACATTTCCAAATGTCTAATAATAAAACACTTGGCCTGATGGTCACCAAATGTAATAAGAGAGGCATATGTATTCTAGGATGAGTGAGAGGACGTTTCTCCCTCTGTATGTATTCTCCCTTAACCTGTGTTAAATGGGCCCTGACAATCCTGCACAAGTACAAAAAAATAAAAATAATAGTATGTGAGGGGGAAAAAATATGGAGTGATCATGGCCTTGAGAAAAACATATGGAGGTAAAATCCCCATGTTTTCCATCTTGCATGAAAAAGTCACCTGTGAAAGATTCTTTGACCTTAGGCAATAATCATGACTATAACCTCGAAAGAGTTCTGAACTATCACTTCATGTAATTGCAGTGTTTGACATATTTATTTGCATATGTCATCAAGTAATTTACAATTTGTAGTATACAATATAAAGCTGCAGTAACAGTTTAAGGTTCAAGGCTAACATTTAATTAGCAGTTTTTAATCAACAGTTAATTAGCATTAGGTATATTAATAAATGATTAATACAGATTAATAAATGCTGTAACAATTACTATTCAATGTTAATTCATGATACCGAATGTTTTAAAACATTACCAAACTGAAATTAATTCAATCAAGCTGAATAGGTTTCCAAATTCAGTTACCTCTTACATCTAAACAAATAGATTGACTGAATGCAGACCATCCAGAATTGCAATTGGTATGTTGTTAGTAAATATAATGCAGTTTGTGAAATCTGTCTTTCTTTGAGCATATAGCTAGTCAAATTGCAAATGTCTAAATCTACTGCAGAAGCAGGACTGAGATAAACTCCTCTCATGTGGAGTTTGGCCACAGACTCCACAGATGTGGCCACAGATTTTGGCAGAGCACACAACTCTAAATATGAAAGCACTAAGCATGACCTTGAGAGTTACGCAACTATTAATTAGAATGACAATCCAGTCAAAATGTAATCTTTAAGCATTTGGTCTTAGCACATTCCCTGCAGTTCTGAACTAAGGGTTTAGGCTTAAAGATACACTTGATCATAAATGAATATTATTATTTAAGATCGTGTTATACATGTGAAATAAGTGCATTCATGTGAGATGCAGACTCCACACATATCAATAGCCTGATGAAAACAT
Source organism: Schizothorax lantsangensis (assembly GCA_027422415.1). NCBI lineage: Eukaryota > Metazoa > Chordata > Actinopteri > Cypriniformes > Cyprinidae > Schizothorax > Schizothorax lantsangensis. The sequence goes on along the minus strand of CM049853.1, from coordinate 19,824,135 downwards.
TCTGTATTATAAATGGAGCAGGTCACTAAATACTTCTCACTTTATCTCAGTAACCCAAATTACTAATTCATTATTTTAATTAGTAATGTGAGTTATTTTCTAAATTAATAATTTCTGATGATCAGGGCATATATGTCACCAGTGAAAACTACCAAAGGGCATTGTTATAAGTTCTGCTTATTAAACATCTATGACACACACACACACACACACACACACACATATAAACACACAAATACATACATACATACATACGTGTGTGTGTGTGTGTGTGTGTGTGTGTGTGTGTGTGTGTGTGTGTGTGTGTGTGTGTGTGTGTGTGTGCTGGAAAACATTAAACTAACCTGGCAACCCTGGTGCCATTTTGTCTGGAGCCTTAATTCATTCATCAGCAAAAAAACAATAACAACATGGCCTGTTTTTCCCCATCTGTTCAAAAGCTTTTTCAGTCATGACATCACGCATTAGCTGCACACTTCATATGAGCTATTTATATACAGCCTATGGCCCAGCAGCGTATGATGCCATAGCAAGAGAGAGTGGATGAAAAAAATAATTTCGACACGAGTTCAAATAAATAGAGTATTCATGAATAAATAATTATTTTCATTAAGTCTAGACTGCATAACCGAATAGCAAAAATGACATTCCAGGAAAACTAGCTCATAGCAGTGGAAAGGGACTACATAGAGCAAATAAGTTATGAATCACTTCCTGTTAGAATGTTAATTCCAGTCTTGCAAAGCAGTAAGTGAAGTTCCTCAGTCTCAGATGTGATGACAAGCAAAGCAACTGCTTGATAAAACATAAAGCCTGCATGTGTAGGAGATTTTTATTCATTAAAAAAATTAATCAACCCAATAAACATTTTTAACATCATTAAAAGGGAATGCTAAACATTCTTCTGTTGATAAAAGAGCACCTAACGTATTCTTATTAACAAAATCCATTGCTGTTATGTAAACCATAACATTATGCTTTTGATTATTTGCTTATGAATATAATTCATAGGAGGAACTGAACTCCTGTAGCTGCTTTTGACAGCAGGAAATAATTCTGTGAAAATCTCCAGGTTAAACATTTTGTCACATATCACTCTGTTTTATAGCTTTACAGATTAGTAAAATGTGATTTGCATAAATTCCAGCACTAAAAAATGCTTAAGCATATCTCTGATTTCATGACCCATATTCAGTTCTTTCTAGAAAAGTTGTATGGGTATCATTTTTGTTCCTGAAACAACCATAACTATACAGACCACTGCATCTCCTTCTGGCAATTTTAACAATATAAAAGATGTACTCAGGACTGAGTGACTTAATGTCTATATATATAAGCTCAAGCCTGACAGTCCATTTATGTATTTAACAATAACTGCCATTGAAAAAGTTTTGCAAGCATGACCAGAATATCCAGCTTTTCAATTATGATATTGGCACATGCATAGTAGAGTTATTTTAGTTTTATCACTAAAAGCAAGAACAGACTGTAAACTGAAATGGGCTGCTTTCATAAAATAAAAATAAATATTTATTTTGTATCTTACTTTCATATTCAGAGAAACACATGTATGTATGAGGTATTGTAAAAGTCCTTATATATAGGCCTATATGGTCAACATGGTTCAATGTGACCTGAGAGATGTGGCTCTATTTTCACCTACCATTTAAGTGACTTCTGCATTTAGGAATAGAGGTTAGCTGGCCTCATGCTTGAGTATATTAATAGAGCTCTCAGATTATAAGAAACCCCCAGGATAAAGTGAAGGAAGAGATAGTAATTACTTTATAACACAAGCTCGAAAGAAAGAAAGAAAGAAAGAAAGAAAGAAAGAAAGAAAGAAAGAAAGAAAGAAAAATAAATATAAATTTATTTATAAGGTCCGATTTTTCACCATCACCCAAAATCCACGACGTAAATCTTTTAAAACGCATACATAGGCTACTTATACGCCACTACTAATAATGAAAGTCTTACCTTGATGCGAAGTAGTTTTCTTCATCTTTAATAAATATCCACTTTAATGGCACACAATACAAATGTTTTATTCAACGTAAAGCAATTTTTTTTTTTTTTTTACTATTTAGACGACGAATGCCTTGGCGTCCAGTTATCGGTTCACGTGTAATCTTGTTGTTCAGGTTTGTAGGGCGCCAGCGTGCATCTTCCACTTGTCAAAGAGAGCGTGACGCGTGATAAGACTATATGTAGGGCGCGCGCTTAGGCTCACATCTGCCATGAGCGCGCTTTTTTACACATAGTCTACAGCAAGACGACTTTGGTGGCTCGCTAGCTATTCACTGTTTTTGTTTCAAGGGTTTTTATCAATTGACTTAATTCACTTAATGAATAAAATTAAATAAAATAAGTGTTTTGGAGCAATAAAATTAATAAGGCAGTAGAATTAGCATGGGTGCTGCTGGCCAAATGGGTGCCCTAAGCAGGATTGTATTATTGTGCCCCCTTCCTCAAATATAATGGAAGTAAAAAAAATAATAAAAAAACACTACTATAGGGGTGAAAATAGAACTTTAATAAAATATAAAAGTAAATAAATGAATAAATTGTGATTAATTTTATTATTTACAAATTAAATACTGTTTTAACTTCATTGTTGTATGTATGTATTTATGTAGCACCATGGTCCTTAAAACCAATAAATCCTAATGGAATATGTCCCAAGACACACTACAGAAAACCATTTTTTTAATGGTTTTAATGGTTAAAAGTTGATGGTTTGTAGTTTTTGCAATGGTATTTGTGATTAATTTGTGATTAATTTGTGATGGTATTAGAATTTTCTGTGATGGTTCTATTGTTTTTTTTTTCAGAAGGGTTGTCTCATTGTTTTTATATAATGCATTTTAAGTAATTTTAAAGGCTGTTGTTGGCTTAGGTTTGTTTTTATAACCACAAAAAAATATTATCTTAATACTTTTGTGACGGGGCTGACGAGACGTGAGACATGCGGATCCAAGTGCAAGCTTTTTATTACAAAACATGGTCAATACAGGCAGGGTCGGGCAGTAGCAAACAGGTATGGCATGGACAAGACACAAGAGTAGTCCTTAGGCAAGCGTGGGTCGACGATCGGCGAACTTAATCCAGAGGGCTAGGCAGAGAGAATAATCCAGGAGCACGGGCAGGAACCAGAACACAAGAAATCTAACTAGGGATAATGGGAAACGCTTGGTAAGGTAGCTAGGCTAAACAATACTCGGCAGTGAGTGGCAGAAAGTCCAGGGTTATGTAGTGTGTGTGTGTGTGTGTGTGATTGGGTGATGGTGATTGTGAGATGGTGAACAGGTGCAAGCGTGATCATTGTGAACAGCTGTGTGGGTGCAGTGAATTATGGGAAATGCAGTCTATGAGTGATCTGTAACTGTGTGAAAGTCCATGTGATGGGAGAGTGACCTCTAGTGGTGAATTAAGCAAAGTTCATGGCCAGGATTCGTGACATAGACCCCCCCCCCAAGGAGCGGCTTCCAGACGCTCCTAAACAGTCCTAGGAGGGCGGTGGAGCGGAGGTGGAACAGGGGGAGGGACGGAGGGCCAGGTCCATGTGGAAGCCAGGGCGGAGAGGATGGAACTGGAACCCACCAGGGCGGAGCAGGCGGATCTGGAGCCCACCAGGGTGGAGCAGACAGAACTGGAGCCCACCAGGGCAGAGCAGACAGGACTGGAGCCCCCCAGGGCGGAGCAGACGGAGACTGGAGCCCTCCAGGGCGGAGCAGACGGGACTGGAGCCCCCCAGGGCAGAGCGGACGGGACTGGAGCCCCCCAGGGCGGAGCAGGCGTGACAGGAGCCCCCCAGGGTGGAGCAGACAGGACCAGAGACCACCAGACCGGAGTAGGACCGTAGACCAGGCAGGAAACCATGTCTGAGTCTGAGATCTGGGGGAAAACAGAGACAGACAACACAGAGAGAGCAGAGACAGACAACACAGGGAGAGCAGAGACAGACAACACAGGGAGAGCCTTCCTGGTCTCAGGGCCGTGGCAGAGCAGGTCTGGGAATCACAGGCGGCCACCTTAGCCGTGACAGGGCAGGACAAGGATTCATAGACCGCCTCCATGGCCGGGGCAGGAGAGGGCGAGAGTTCATAGACGGCCTCCATGGCCGGGGCAGGACAGGGCGAGAGTTCATAGACGGCCTCCATGGCCGGGGCAGGAGAGGGCGAGAGTTCATAGACGGCCTCCATAGCCGTGACAGGACAGGGTGAGAGCTCACAGATGGACTCCATAGCCGTGACAGGACAGGGTGAGAGCTCACAGACGGCCTTCCTAGCCGTGACAGGACAGGGCGAGAGTTCATAGACGGCCTCCATAGCCGTGACAGGACAGGATGAGAGCTCGCAGACGGCCTCCATAGCCGTGACAGGACAGGGCGAGAGTTCACAGGAGGATACCACCGACACCTCTGGAGGTTCTGCAGCTAACGCCGCCACCTCTGGAGGTTCTACGGTGGTAACATGACCGGGTGAGAGTATATTGCTGGGCGCCACCACCTTGCAAGGGGCTGAGGCGAGCACCACCGCTTGGGGAGGTTCGGCAGCAGATGCCTTCCCCTGGGGCAGTACAGTGGTGGTGTATGTGGCCCAAATGCAACATAGTGCGATCCCCACCCTGGGAAGCGCTTCAGACAGGGTAATCAGTTCATGGACAGGAGGGTCAAAGTGAGTGGATTTGGGGATACCAGCAGTGCGTACGGACACCAGCGGTGCATCCCTCAAGCTGGATATCAACCGGAGAACTCGAAGGACTGACCTTAAATCTCTCGGTGTGACAGATTCTGGCAGTTCCACTGAGACGTGAGGAGACTCTGGCAGTTCGGCTGAGACTTGACGAGACTCTGGCAGTTCGGCTGAGACGTGACGAGACTCTGGCAGTTCCGCTGAGACGCGAAGAGACTCTGGCAGTTCGGCGGAGACTTGAAGAGACTCTGGCTGGTCCGCTGTGACGTGGTCTGATTCTGGCTGGTCCGCTGTGACGTGGTCTGACTCTGGCTGGTCCGCTGTGACGTGGTCTGACTCTGGCTGGTCCGCTGTGACGTGGTCTGACTCTGGCTGGTCCGCTGTGACGTGGCCTGACTCTGGCTGGTCCGCTGTGACGTGGTCTGACTCTGGCTGGTCAGCTGTGACGTGGTCTGACTCTGGCTGGTCAGCTGGCTGGTCAGCTGTGATGTGGTCTGACTCTGGCTGGTCAGCTGTGACGTGGTCTGACTCTGGCTGTTGAGCTGAGGCGTGATGTGGCTCTGGCTGATGATCTGAGGCGTGTTGTGGATCTGGCTGTTGAGCTGAGGCGTGGTGTGGTTCTGGCTGATGAGCTGAAAGAGGGGTTGATTCCTGACGGTCAATGGTGACTTGGCTTGACTCGTGACGATCAACTGTGGCTTGGCTTGACTCGTGACGATCAACTGTGGCTTTACTTGACTCGTGACGATCAACTGTGGCTTGGCTTGACTCGTGACGATCAACTGTGGCTTGGCTTGACTCGTGACGATCAACTGTGGCTTGGCTTGACTAACGGAGATCACTGGTGGCTTGGCTTGACTTGTGACGATCAACTGTGGCTTGGCTTGACTCGTGACGATCAACTGTAGCTTGACTTGACCTTTTAACATAGGCTGTGACTTGACTTGGTTCTTCAACATCAGCGGCGACTTGAATTGGCTTCTTAACATCAGCTGGGACTTGACTTGGCTCTTTAACATCAGCTGAGACTCGACTTGGCTCTTTAACATCAGCTGGGACTCGACTTGACTCTTTAACATAGGCTGTGGCCTGACTTGGCTCTTGAGCATCAGCTGGGACTTGACTTGGCTCTTTGACATCAGCTGGGACTTGACTTGGCTCCTTAACATCAGCTGGGACTTGACTTGGCTTGTGATTGGCAGCAATGATGCTACGGGGTGTTGTTGTCGCCGCCATTTTATGAGCGTGCTCTAGCGTGGCTGTGTTCAACCAATTGGGTGCGGTGTCTCGTTCCTCCGCGACTCCCACAGTGAACGTTGAACCAACAGTCAGTAGGGCATAGTCCAAAAACTGAGCGAGTGAAGCACGCGTACCCTCGCGTCTAAACTCAGATCTCATTGGTTGATGAATGCCATCGCAAAAAATCTCAATCAGAGTAATGTCCGGCAAATCTGAATAGTTCGCGATGGCTAAGAACTCTCTGATATGTTGCTCCAGTGATCGAGGACCTTGTTTAAGGGCAAACAGGATTCTTGTCGTTTCCATACCTTCTGAATGACCGTCTGAGAAGCTGCTGGATCCTAGTGGGCCGAGTATTCTGTGACGGGGCTGACGAGACGTGAGACATGCGGATCCAAGTGCAAGCTTTTTATTACAAAACATGGTCAATACAGGCAGGGTCGGGCAGTAGCAAACAGGTATGGCATGGGCAAGACACAAGAGTAGTCCTTAGGCAAGCGTGGGTCGACGATCGGCGAACTTAATCCAGAGGGCTAGGCAGAGAGAATAATCCAGGAGCACGGGCAGGAATCAGAACACAAGAAATCTAACTAGGGATAATGGGAAACGCTTGGTAAGGTAGCTAGGCTAAACAATACTCGGCAGTGAGTGGCAGAAAGTCCAGGGTTATGTAGTGTGTGTGTGTGTGATTGGGTGATGGTGATTGTGAGATGGTGAACAGGTGCAAGCGTGATCATTGTGAACAGCTGTGTGGGTGCAGTGAATTATGGGAAATGCAGTCTATGAGTGATCTGTAACTGTGTGAAAGTCCATGTGATGGGAGAGTGACCTCTAGTGGTGAATGAAGCAAAGTTCATGGCCAGGATTCGTGACAACTTTGTATAGCCTATTATTATTATGAAGTAACAAAACCATGCATCATTTGCGGTTACCATGGCTACAAGAACCATGATTTTAAAAAAAAATCGTGTTAATGGTTAACTTTCGTAAGGGAACATGGAAACTGGGAGAGAATATTAGATGCGTTGGTGGTGGTGAAATTATTACCGACATAAAAAACAAGTTATTAACCTCCACACCCAAAAAAGTTTTACATGATTATGAATGAAGCCTACCTGAATGTGACGCACGGGCTTCGTCTTCACCTTTGTTGTTCTTCCTTTTTCTTGGCGCCGGATTGCTGATGTCTTTTCAAGGACATAGTTGTCCATCAATTATGATCATTTGCATTCAGCCGCAAACATGTGCGAGCGGTCGCAGGAATGGCGGGTCCTGGTTATTTTTTTTTTTTTTTTTTTGAGCAACTGGTATGGTGCCCCCCTGGGAGTTGGTGCCCTACGCATTGCGTACTCTGCATATAAGGGAGCGGCGGTACTGACTAATTAGACTCCAGATATGGGGCTTGGATAACAAAATACAAAAGAGACAAACAGAGAGGGCCACTATTGATGCAACAGTGGAGTATCATCACTTTTTGATCCTCGGGAGAAAAGTTTTGTAACATTTACAGAGCTAGGGACCCCCTCGCTCACACTATCAAACAACTCAGGAAGCCTTGTTACACCTACACGTATTAGACCAGAAGATGTCGCAATTGTAAAGTATATTAACATTTGTTTGATCAGTTGACAGCCACTATTTCATCAGTGATAATGCGATCGAGCCATCGTTAAAGGGCGGATGGCAGCGGGCAAATAGCAGAGAAAACTAGAAAAAAAAAATAGTAATACTGAAAACCTTGAGCGGTTTCAGATTAGGATTTGAGCTGTTTAATTAGGATTTGAGCTAAACACTGCAGGAGAGTGGCCATCCAGAACAAGAATTAGACGAATGGAAGAATCTTTCAAAGATTTTTTGTTTTGTAATAATAATGTATTTGATCTAATTGGGGCTATTTTTATAATTATTTAAAATATTAAGTAGCTTAAAAGCCACATGAATCTTGTTATGTAGCTATCATTACTAAAGGATAGATGATCGGCAGGTACCGCCGTATCCACTGTCATGGCCAGTATTGCTGCCAGATTTCTCTCAAGAATTCTAAAACAGGACTCACATACTCCAATCCAAGGACAGGAAAGTCTTAAAATGCCCTGGCAGTGGTTTATTGGTTTTAAAACAGTAAGCAACTTTGGACATGGCACACATTCATCTGCAACCAGCCATGAGGCTCGATGGTCTGATTTTCCAGTGTATCAGGAGTAGCTCTCAACCCAGGAAATTCGACTGAGGCTCCCCTCAAAAAAAGCTGCTTGTTATCTTGCTCTTTCTTCATAACACATCAGATTAATCATGTCATATAGCCTATTATTTACCATTACCACCTCCTGAAAGATGGTCTGAGGTTGAGGTTGAGGAGTGTCCTCCAATCTCATCCTTCTTTGATCTAATCGCCTGACTTCTGATTAGAATTCTGACCTATTTATAATTTTCCGACCAGCCAAATAATATTGGTTTAAATGTAGGTATCTAAATATGGCTTGGTTTACAAGACCAAACTTTTATAGTTTGTAAGTGTAGAAAATGGACACAGATAAACTATTTATCTTTAAGGCGACAGAAATAAAGGCCAACAACCCACTTGTAAATGTAGCCGACTACGCCACCTGGATGCGTAACTGAGACCCAGGACTCAACTTACAAAATTCACTTGATAATGATTCAACTGAGGGCTGGACACCAAAACCATTGACACTCAAGCGGCATATCGAATTACAACATCTTTTTATTCCCATAAAAATATTTAATTGCAAGATAATAAAATTAGTAAAAAAAACAAAACAATGGGAAGGAAGAATGAAGCGAGGTATTCAGTCTTTCAGTCGTCAGATTATCATATTAGTTTGGACAGATGTGAATAGTCTTGATTCAGCCCCACAGTCACGGGAACCTCCACAGCTTTTGGCAGTAGTGCACTGGAAAACAGATAGAAGCAACTGCCAGTATCCCAGTTCAATTTAAACCATCAAACAAGTGCACCCAATAACCAACCACAGCACAGAAACCCCCCAAAACCTAGGTTCACAACACTAACACAAAATAACTATTGTCTAGTACACTGGCAGTTGGTTATCACAGTCTTTACTAATTAAAGCATAATGGGTATGGAATAATTTCAGAAGTCTTTATCCATCGATCTAGCTTCAATCACCCAGTTGATAGAATCGTACTCACAATATGACCGGGTAGCAATTCCACTACCCAGTCAAGATGAATTCTGGCGGTGTAAAGGTAATTTCTCAGCGTCGTCGTCGTGTTCACGGCAAACCAATCTACTCGCACTTCTTGCACGATTGTGAAGATAATTTCCTCGTATCGCCGTCGTCGTGTGCACTGCAACCCGATCCACACACTTCTTGCACGGTTGTGAAGATGATTTCCGTGTCACCGTCAGTCTACTCTTAAGTTTACTTTGGCGTTCTCTCAAACACGCGCTCTTCTCACACACCTGCGCCGAAGTACCACAGCTCTGCAACTTCAATTACCAACACGTGCTTGAACGTAGGAAAAAAAGCACTGTCTCAGTCTCCACAGCGCACTCTTAAAGGGCAACAATCTCCACCCAATCATATTCCAGCCTATCACGCTGGGATACGAGTTAGTCTATAAAAAAAGGGTTCATCAAAAAAAGCAAAATCTAACAATACAGCAACACTAATCAATAACAAAAATAAAATATACCTAAACACAAATCCAAATACCTCCTCATAACAATAACACTTCAATAGTTTAATCCCGTCACATAAGCTTTCCATACTGCCATCATTTATAATGATTCATATATAACAATCCTATGATCAATCATCCCTGGTTTAAAGTCTTCATGCCACGGCTGCTATGCCAGAGTTTCACTTCTTGGTTTGAGAGGTGAGTAGATCAAGTCCAGTGGTCCCGACTGCAAGTCCATTAAAGGTTTATGGACTAAGTCACGGTCACAAAGGCCATCCATGCCCTTTTTTGCCCCAAGCTACTGCCATTGTGCCCATCCGTGAACCAAGTCTACACAAAGTTACACCTATGGAGACCGTTCACAAAGTTACTGTGCCCCATGTCATGGAGGCTGTCCATGCCCACTCTGTCACAGCCAAGGAGGAGGTCCATGTTTCTGCTCCACCATGGCCTCCAGATCTCCTGTGATCTTCTGCTCTGCAGAGGTGGTCATCCCCTCCACCAGCTCCACCCCGGTGGTCTCCATGTCCACTCACTACATAATGGCCACATGATCCTTCATGGGGATCACCATCGCTTCACTGCCACTGCTCCATGGGACATGGTCTCATCCTCTGCTCCACAGTCCAAACCCACCATTGCTCCACAGTCCAAGCCCGCTAATGCTCCACGGATGCTCTCTAGTCTACCATTATTCCCAAGCCTGAGCCACTATTTCACGGCTCAGGTCTGCTACCGCTCTACAGCCCAGGTCAACAATGTTATGATCCAGGCCCACATCACTGTGATGTATACCACCAAATTACCATGAGTGAGATTCAAGAGCAGTAAACTGGCTTATTCTGCACATATTCTGCAGAGTGACTGTACAAGCTCTGATGATGACACAGTGGTTTCACTGTTGGATTCACAGATGACAACACAGGGCAGGGGCTGAATGATCGCCATCAGAAAAGTCATTGCCTGCCCATTTCAAATTATAGATCTTGTTTTTAGTGATCTAAGTCCATCAATTTTCGATGCCTACTTTTGTAGGGTCACAAAGGAGTGTGTAAGCCCTGGACAGGTAGCCATTCCACCGCAACACTCACTTACTGATTAATACTCTTACTTACACCTATGGGCAATTTTAAGCTTCTCCAATTAACTTGAACTTTTGAAGTCAAGGAAACACACTAAGGAGACCATGCAAACTCCACACAGAAAGATGTGTGCAGATATTTTGTAAATTCAATTTAATTTAGTTTTATTTAATTTTATTCACCTTATCCGTTTATGACTCAGCTTTGCTTATAGCACTGCACTGTCATTTCTTAACATGTCTTTTTTTTTATATACGATTAATGGATTTGTTTTACGTTTAACACTTAAGTGCTTTTTAAACTTTTCCTTTTACCTACGTATGTAACTTGAGTATTTTTTCCACTATTTTCTGCAAGTTATGTAACACAAAAGTGTTTGCTCAATGAGAACCATTGTTTTTGTGTGTGAGAGTTAAGTGTTTCCATCATTGTCCCCACAAGCAAAACTGCTTAATGAACACACTAAATTATGTGTAATAACAATCTAACAATGAAAAAAAGTATAAGCAAATGTATGATTCTTAAGAAAAATAATCCATGTCTCTACAAATATGTAACTGGAATGAAAACAACCAAGTGAACATATGTAGAGTACTTCTGTGTGCATGCACAGCCAAATAACACTCAGCGATTTAGTCTTCATGGTAACACTTTACATTAAGGTCCCCTTTGTTTATAAAGGTGTTCATAAATGACTAATAACTCATTTACAAATGCTTTAAATCATTGATAAGCAGTTATAAATGCATGAATAAAAAATTGTATGCAATACCTGCCAAATAGTGATTATTCACAAATTATAAACGTTAGTAACCTGTGAAAGTGAACCTTAATGTAAAGTGGACACCTGTGCATAGTAGATGCGTTTAGGAATCATTAAGATTACTTACAACCAGTAATGGGAATACCGGCGTTATAAATAAACGGCGTTATTGTTTTCACCCAGCAAACACGTTAATGTGGGGCCCACATGGGTTTCACATGGGCAACAGGGGTACAGAGTGGGCATGCACTCTAAAAAACGCTGGATAATTTTTTCAACCTAAATGCTGGGTTGAGACCGCTGGGTAAGGACGTTGGGTTGTTTTAACCCAATTTTGCAAGTAGGTATAACTGCAGACCGGAGATATCCAAAATGGGGCGTGAACTCCAAAATGGGGCGGGGTCTCTTCAAACAAAGACTTTCACCATTGGCTCTGGCTTCAGCCAATTGTTATTGACTTACATTTCAAAATAAAACTTTATAAATTAAACACTGTTTCTAGTTGATCTAAAATAAAATATGCTATATAAATCAATATTCTCCGTGAGAGCAGAGCCCAAAGCTTGTGGTCAGTGGTGTTCGGACCGGAGTTTGAACCTCTGCTTCATGATATAAAGGGGAATCACCCACGAGCTCTCCCGCGAGCCGTCCCAGAGCAGCGCAGGGGAAAGATTTTACTCTATGGCTTTGTTTTACATTTACATTTACGCATTTAGCAGACGCTTTTATCCAAAGCGACTTACATTGCATTCAAGTTACAGTGTTTTTTTTTGGTTTTTTTTTACATTTTATCAGCTCTTGCTTTCCCTGGGAATTGAACCCACGATCTTGGCGCTGCTAGCGCAATGCTCTACCATTTGAGCTACAGGAAAGCTGTAGCTCCGTTGCTCCGTTGCTCCGTTTTAAGCAACGGAGGCGTCCCGGGGCTTAAAATTTGCAGGGTAGGATGGGGTAGTGACGCTGGGTGTAACTAAAAAGGTGCCATTGTCCGGTGAGGTCCGGTTGGGGAGTTACGAACGGCCCGTCTCGGCGATCTCATATCGCATAATCTTATTAACTGCTTATCTCCTGAACTGCAACTTTCTTCTCAGCGCCAATCCCGCCGTGCAGCCAATTTCACTGGTTAAGGTTAGGGTCAGGTGTGGGGTAGGTTTAGGGGTTAGCATTTTTTGTAGCCTAGTGTAGTAGGACATTAAATTAACAGTGATTGACACAACCAATACAATCTTTAGAATCAGCTGTGGGGCGGAGTTTGCGCTGAAGTTGATTGGAAGAAATGTGCCTGTCTGTCAATGGGAGGAAGCCACGCCCTATTTTGGAGCTCCCACCCCGTTTTGGAGTTCCCGCCCCCATTTGGAGATCTCCAGGCTGCAGTTATACCCTTCTCCAATTTTGGGTTGAAAATTAGTCTTCATCATAATGGGAACGCAGACCTGAAGGAGAGCACGCACGTCACGTCAACATCGGACGACACCAGTGCGAGAAGCCGCCATTTTCTCTGCCTGAAAGAAGCGAGTGAAAGACGTTATGGTAAGTAAAGATTAAAAATGTAAAGTCATCATTCAATGTTTGTGTCCGGGAGTATTTTGAGGTTTTATGGAAGGCGGAAATAGTCCGAAAAGAGCTTATATTGAAAAATACACGGACGCGGTTTTCACCTCAGAAACGGAGGTCTTAACGGCCTCTTTTACTGAAAGGAAGAGGTACTTTTAATATAACGTCCGTGAGTGTCTTATGTCATATTTACATAAGATTTTACAATATCTGCACTTTTTGAGGTGTTAATAGACGGTTATTATGTTAATTCGTTATCTTATTTTTCGCGGTTAAACTCAATGTAGTTTCCTAAAGGAAACGGCGTTTTGTAATAAAGACTAACGTTAGCATAATTATTTTGAGGCTGATGAAGTGATGATTGTTAAAAGTAATGTTTTGTATGTAATATTTCAGACTTGTTGAGCTTGTCTTCATTGTGCCCGCGCCGGGAGTTAAGGACACAGAAGCCTGCTTGTGTGAGGAGGCGATTTTCTCAGCTACTTCAGAAGAGAGGGAAAGACGGTTTTAAGGCAAGTAAACTTCATAATTCCATCATGTTATCATTTTATTTTTTTACTAAGACTAAAAGAATGTTTGTTTTTGTAGATGTTGAAAGCCAGAGACGTAGGAGAGTATCATTCTTTTGAGATTGATGTAAGTTATTTTTAGAAAATAAATGTTTCTGTTGTCTCCTGCCCGTTTACTTCACATTTTGATGCAACAACAGTATGATTACGTGTTCATATTTTATGTATACCATTGATGTCTGTGTTTTTTTTTATTGCAGAACACAAACCAACTTTGGAGTTGTCTGATTTGGAGAGTCATCATTCTTGGTCTTCCTTTCTTAAAGGAATAGTTCACACAAAAAAATTATTTACTTGCCCTCATGTCATTCTAAACCTGTAAGACTTTTGTCTGTCTTTAGAACACAAATGAATATATTTTTAATTTTTTCTCATAATTTTTGGTTAATCCATTGAGAGTCTAGATAATCAGTATTTTTCAAGCTTCAAAAATACAGAGTTATTGTAGAAGTAATCCATGCCGATATTTATATATGAATAAATCTTAAATTTATATGATAGCAAACATGTCCGTTCAGAAGAAAATATTGGTCTCCCAGACTTGCAATGGAGGACAAAAATTAAGAGAATATTAAATATATTTATTTGTGTTCCAAAAATTAGCAGAGTTTGGAACAACATGTGGGAAAGTAAATTATGACCATTTTCATTTTTTGGTGAACTAACCCTTTAAAGAGCAGCCCTCCACGTACATGGAAATTTGTGAGGTATGTGAATGTCATGTCTGTTTTAATGTTTCAGTAAAGTAGTAGCTTTCTGAAAGCAGTATATTAATTTAAACAATATTACATGCCCTCACACTAGTGCTGCCATTCTAGCATTCTAGAGCGCTGTGGTAGACAGACATTAAACAACCACAGTCACAAAGTGGTTGAAATGATAAAACACACTATTTACCTATCCTTACTGATGTGGATGCACCTCTATCTGAAAATGGATAGTTTAATTAAATGTTTTCTTTTTTCAAATGTTTTTCTCTTTTTAGGCCACTGATGAAGAACAGGCGGTGACTGGGATGAATGCTGGTCAAAGAGGAGAATGACATCTCCCCCAAACTGATGCAACAGTGGTTTTAAAGGAGGACGCTGCCCTGGATGTTGTAAAAGATGTGAAAGTGACGTGACATACGGCCAAGAATGGTGACCTATACTCGGAATTTGTGCTCTGCATTTATCCCATCCTAAGTGCACACACACAGCAGTGACCACACACACACACACCGTGAACACACACCCGGAGCAGTGGGCAGTCATTTATGCTGCGGCGCCCGGGGAGCAGTTGGGGGTTCGGTGCCTTGCTCAAGGGCACCTCAGTCGTGGTATTGATGGTGGAGAGAGTGCTGTACATTCACTCCCCCCTTCTTCATGACTATATCAATTATGCTAAAGAGATCATGAAAATTGGCAGTGATGCATGATCTGTATTCATGGACTATGAAACAAACTGTAAGTGTATAATTTCTAAAAACCAAATGTTAAATGCTTGTTCTGTGTTGTTTAGTAGAAATGGAGTTTACACTCTCATTCATACACATGCTGTATGATGTTATAATCTGTTAAATGTTATAATATCAGTGTTAATGTTGTGGTTTATTTGTGTACTCTCATGCCAGAATAGTTTGTAAAGAACTTAACTATTAACTAATTGTACAATTATTGTATAATAGTGTTTTTGTATATTTTTATACAATATATAAAATTTACCCAAAAAAGTCAAATTTGATCTTGTTATATTCAACAAATGTTCAATGCTTCGTTTATAAACTCTGTAGCTGTTAATGCCATACTTTGCTGCATTTCTTCTTACATGCATGTTACATTTTGACTGTTTTCTCTTGTTGTTTTTGATAAATATTTATCTTTTGATACTCATTCTTTGTGTGTAAAAGTGATTTTAAAATTAACAAGATTTGTAGGTTTAATGCCTAGTTCGATTTGGGTTCATTTTAGCCTAGCAATGTAGTCATTTTAAACCATAAAAAAGCAACCCAGCATGCTGGGTTAAACATAATAACCCAACTTGTTGGGTTAAAATAACCCAGCGCTGGGTTCGTCCCTTTTTGACCCAGCGCTGGGTTGCCAAAATAACCCAAATTGGGTTGTTTTTAACCCAGCAGTTTTTAGAGTGTGGGCTCAATATGGGCATCTTATCTGGGGCACACTTGGGTGACCCAGCTAGGACCCACATGGGTGAACCCAGGTGGGCTCCCCATGTGGTTCCCAGTTGGGTAATTAACGGAAAATGTGTGCATGGGCTCAAAATGGGCTACACATAGGATCCTATTTGTTTTATCAAATATACAAATGCAAACATAATTAATCACATATAGGGTGATTACATGGATGTATAGTGCACATATGTGTCTTTAAAATTATTTTTGTTGTTGTTTTGACACTTGGATTACTTAATTTAATCAAAATCTAAAAGTTCCACTCCGTTTTTTTTTTTACAGTCTATGATTCCAACACTCATGCATTTCTACCCAATTTTCCACTGACATGTAGCAAAAAAAATAAAAAAAAATGCAGCCCCTTTAATTGTGCTGACAACTTTCTTGCGAAATCCCATCCCCCACGATATCAAACCAGAGCCGGCGCCAGCGCAGCACGGATGGGGGGGCGACTGAGGTAACGAAAGGGGGCGATGACGTAGCGCAAAGTAAAAATAAATAAATAAATAAAAAATATGTGGCCCATTCACGTATTTGTCGGACCGTAAACAAAGCCTGCCCGCGCTACAATACTGGGTTCACACACAGATAGTGTTTTGGTCGCGAGACAGGTCAGTGGAAGAGTTTTTTTCAGTGCTGTGTTTTAGAATGATGTATTATGCGCAGAGAAGCTGCTATAAAGACAAGAGCACAGCATTCAAATTCAAAGACATCCGTAGCGCATTTACTTTGAAATACAATGGAAAAGTACCACAGTGGAATGAAGAATGCGTTCTGAGTGAATGACCCTACTAAAAGGTAGCCTACTTAGCAAATACAGATGGCAGAGTATAATAAAACAAAATCGCATCAAATTCGAAAATCTGACATCCAGGAAATAACATGTCTTAGAGCAGCAGTTTTACCACAAATACGGGCCGCTGCTGGCCAACTGGTGCCCTAAGCAGAATTGTATTGTTGTGCCCCCTCCCCAAAATATTATGGAAGTAAAAAAAAAAAAACTATAGGGGTCAAAATAGACCTTTAATAAAATATAAAAGTAAATAAATAAATTGTAATTAAATTGAATTATTTACAAATTACAATTACAGTTACCACCTATGGCTATGATTTTATTAATACAGCTGTCAGATCGATTTTATAGTCCAAAGCATTCAGAAATCACACAAAAGAAAATTAAGTAAAATTAAAATTTGTGTAAGGGTTGTGATGTTCACATGTTTTTCTTGAATAAATTATAGAGGCTGTAGCATTTCTATTGCAAAAAGGTGGCCAAAAATAAAAGATTAAGTGGATATTTGAATTAAATATTTGGTCGATATTAAAGGACTTGATCGTCCTGTAAGTGTAACAGCAGCAATTACCAGGCCTTTGGTGTCCTTTGCAGGTATTTGTAATAATAATGTACATAAATTGTATATTTTGTATTACTTTATGTATTTTAACAGTTATGCAATATGATTATAAGTAATTAACCGATCATTATTGCCTCATTGTTTTATATAATGTTTTATAAGTCATTTTAAAGGCTATTGTTCGCTTAGGTCTATTTTTATAACCACAAAAAAAAAAAAATCTCAATATTATTTGCAAATTATTATTTGAAGTAACAAAACCACGGTTAATTTGTGGTTACCATGGCTACAAGAACATGGAAACTCAAAGAGAATATTACGGCAGATGCTGATGGTGAAATTATTAGACATTATTAAGGTCAACAGCCAAAAAAAGTTTCACAGGATTATGAATTTACATGAAAATGATGCACGGGCTTCATCTTGGGCTTTTTTCTTTTTCCTTTCTGGGCCCTGGACTGCTGATGTCTTTTCCCGGGCATAGTTTTCGATCATTTATGATAATTTGCATTCAGCCGCAAATATGAGGTGAGGGCGGGCGCGAGCGCGGATGCGGGAAGGGCGCGTCACATGTGCTTAGCTACTGCGTTCATTTTTTATCATTATATATAGGCTATCTGTTCATGTTTATATTTTTATTTATGTATATATTAATATAGAACGAATTTAATTTTTTTTTTAAATTATGCCCTATGCAAACTGCGTACTCTGCTTATAGGGAGCGGCGGTACACCACCACAACCACCAGAAATACTCAATCGTGTCTGTTTTATAATGAAACACAAGCTTATTGTGACCGATTCCCTGACATAACACATTCATTGCGGCCCATTTAACAGATGCATCATTTTAAGTTTAACAAACTGAACAGCATACAGCAAAATAATCAATTAACTACGATAATCTAGCCCTCTATTAAACATTTAAAAAAGTATTTCATCATACCTTTAACTTAGTCAGTAGTGCTGCATAATGCCTGCATTTAGTTGAACCGCTTGCGCGGGAAGTTTGTGTGTCAGATGCAGAGCATGTGAGTGGAGCTGAGCGGTGAGAATTCCCGCTCCCCGCTCACGTGGGTGTTCGCTCCCCCGCTCCACCGCTCAAAGTCGCACCAGACCGCTCCGCTCAATTCCGCTCCCCGCTCACCTACAATTTCATCCCGCTCCGGTGAAATCGCTCCGCTCGCCCAAATTTAAAATTCCTCTGCATGCCTAACACCTGCCGTTTTCAACCGATGCCTTGGGCAGGGGCGGCGCCAGAGAATGTTGAACGCAGGTGCTGAGGAGGTGCTAGATCAATGACGGGGGAGCTGGGCAATTAATAGTAAATATGACCAAAACAGGTTGTTATTATTATTATTTTTATATGAATAATAAAATCACTATATAGGCGCATTTCAAATGTTTATGAGGAATGTGGGAGTATTATCGCGCTTAGCCTATGCATGGGGGCGCGCACGCAATTATTTTTATTTATTTATTTTTTCCTGCAGAAAGAGTTTACACTCCCGGATGTGCTCTCTGTCATCTCATGCAGTCTCTGTGAATGGAGCGCGTCACAACAATGAACCAGCTCACAGACATAAGAAATAAATCTGCAGAAAGCTTGAAAACCAATTAAAATAAAAAAACAAATCTTCTCTGATTATGTAGTCCGTATAGGTGCATTTCTCTATTAAAGGCACGTCCACTGTGGAGATGTTGAGTCTGAGAAAGCACTAGTTTATTAATAAATAATGGTTAAATGGTTTTTATACTATCAACTTAATATAAACGTGCGAATAGTTGACTAGAAAAATCTTTAGTCGGGGCAGGCTAACAGTACTTTGTACAAGGAACCGATCCATTTTTAAAATAAAATGCTGAAATTACGTGCGACTGCAAATCACGTTATTGCATTGCAGTATTTATGCATGTGTTTAATGAGTCAAATGTTTTTATTTTATTTCATTTTTTTATGGGGGTGCTATGGGGGTGCTTTGGTTTTTCTTGGGGGTGCTGGAGCACCTGCTATCCCCCCCCCCCTAGCGCCGCCCATGGCCTTGGGACACACTGTCTGCGTGGCGGACCTGGAGCGGGTTTGTTGCATAACTGCTGCGGAAAAATCCGCTTCACTTCTATTCTGTGTGGTTGGACCGCACCTGATACGCGCATATTCCGCAGGCAGTGTGGCTGCTCTAATCTGTTAACATAGGTGCGGAAAGGAAAATCAACACGCAGCAAACCCGCTCCACGACGCGTCCGCCACGCAGCCTACCTATAAAGAACTCACAGCAACATCAGTCAAAATAGAACATATATTTATATCTCTTTCTCTATGAAATAAAAAATCACGGACAGGGTTAAGTATCAGTCAAAATAGAACATATATTTATATCTCTTTCTCTATGAAATAAAAAATCACGGACAGGGTTAAGTAGGCTACATTAAAATATTCGTATGACAAAACTTATTTAATTGATTATTAGACAATATTTCCTATTTCAACCATATTCAAAATGCTCACGTTTTGCTCTGGCCTCCCCATGTTCGCGCAGCACACTGTCATGTTTCCACATGATGTGTCTTTTTAGATTAAAATACGAATCCTTACTAACTGAAATCGTATCACCACATTCCTGATCATGTTCAACATCGTTATCATCTATTTTTTGACAGGAATTGTGCACCTGTATATGACCTGTCGCTTTGCTTTTGGAAATATTTCACGAACTCCATCTCTCCTTCACAACGAACGATTTTTGAAGTGTAGGCTGACAGTTTTGTTAATTGTTGAAGGCACAGGTGAATTCTGGGTGGATTTGTGCATGCCCTAGGCTCGTGTTGTGAGCGGTATTGGAGCGGAACAGGAGCTATATTTCGTACGCTCCGCTCCGTGCTCGCTCCACGCTCCGCTCCGCTCACATGCTCTGGTCAGATGTAATTCAAATGCGACTTTGCGAAACAGACTGTCCTAAATGTTTGCTATAGTAGCATCATATTAATGCTAGAAAGCCTATTCGTTTGGCAACTGTGCTTTTTAAATAAACCATTATATTTCATAAATAAAATCTATTTTCACACTCATCTTGAGTGAGGGGGCGGGATAGTCCGAGGGGGCGACGCCCCCTCACGCCCCCCCGTGGCGCCGGCCCTGTATCAAACTACCGCGAGATGCAGCACCCTGCCTCGATCTGCATACAGGGTGGATCCCGGGAGATTTCAGCATTTCCCATCCCCCATGCAGCATGCTCTGCATCGCGCCGACGCTATTACTGTGCGTTCACACCGCCGCCGGCGAGAGCGTCAAAATTCGCTCTGGCTGCCCTGCCAATGACGCTGTAGAAAGATTTGTTGACGCTCTCACGATCGCACGCTTGTCTTGTATTTAAAGGAGCCGAAAAGGAATCAAGCATGTTGATCTTGTGCAGACTGATCACAAGTAGGGTATAAGTTAACCTCATTAAATATTTTAATTGTGAAAGTAAGAAATTGATCAATGGAAAGAGCTTTATAGTTACAACAATTATAGTTACATGTTTGCTAACGAAATAAACCAATAAATGCCATTTGTGTGGTGTGTTTTTTGTTGGTTAAGTGCTAATCTAATTTCAACATGCAGTTTATAGGAGACGTTTACTAGCCTAGGTCTTTAATTAACATTAACGTTAATTTGTGCGCAGCCTACATTCCAAACTGTCCTGGTTGAAGTGTAGTCTTAATGTAATTGGTCAACCATGTTGTTTTGAGGAAATTAATAGCATTCCCGCTGAAAAAAGCAAAGCGTTCTAGCGCTAATATGATTGGGAACTAATGTGGTCGGAACCAAAGTTTACAAGACTGTGTTCTCTGGAATCCTCTCAAGCGGAGGACTTCTACATTCCGATTGGTTGCCGCCGAACCGCGTCATAGCTCATTACCATAAAGTTGACTTGATTTCAACTCTCCTCGACGCTCTCACCGTCCAAAACGCGCCGTGCCGCTCTCGCCGGAGCTTGCCGCCGGCTCTCATTGAAAATCAATGACTTCCGGCCACTTTGACACTCTCGCCGCCTGCGGTGTGAACGCACAGTTACTACTCATTGACTGCTTTGCTATTATTTTCGGGAGAAGACGTTTGCCTTCAGTGTATCCAAGGTAAGAATTACAATTTTAAAACTGAAAATGTAATTACATTGTTTACAAACCATAATGTTAACTGAAACATAGTTTGGATTTTTGTCTCGTTAGATTTTAGACATCATACTCAGATTGCGCCATGTTCTTCCTCTTATTTCTGGCACCAATGCCTAAAGCAGTGGTTCTCAACCCGCGGCCCGCGGGCCGCATGCGTCCCGTCACGAATCCAAATGCGGCCCACCATGCTGAATGTTACAGTCTATGTGCTGAACACAATTAAAAAATAACTTTGTTTCATTTTATTAATTTTAGTTTTTACATTACTTTAATATAAGCTATAATGTTTTTGTTATGTAAAATAATTTAGTTTTTCATATATTATTTTCAGACATGAGCAGATCAATGTACTCACGTAATTAATGTTACGCATTTAACGAACACTTACAAGCGCGGACTTTGGCAGAATTCAATTCAAATAGTCGTCAGCAGCCATTAGTTCTGTAAAACTGAGCATCAGAATGAACAAATTTGTTAAGGGAGAAAACGAAATGTGGAAAATGCCAGCGAAGGAACGCATTCAAACAAGAATAGCATCAGCATCAGCAGTGAAGAGAGTGCTGGACTCTCGGTTTGCCCCGCCACTCACTTGAAGATGTTCAGGTAAAAATAAACACTCATAGGCTACTACGCAGCAATCATCCTTAATTACAGAAATGTGGCAAAACATCTCTGGCAGGGCTCCAGACTGCGACTAAAACGGTCGCATTTGTGACCAAAAATATTAATTTGCGAGTGAAGTTTTTGCTGAGGTCGCCACTGGCGACTATATATATATTTACATGTTATGACATAAAAATTTGCATGTAAGGACTTTTTTTCCTGATTGTTTTGCGATATTAAAACAATCAGGTTTCTGTTTTTTTTTAATACGTGAACTTTGTTCACGTATTAAACTTAAAATTAAAAGACGATACGCATCAAAGTTTTAGTGGAAAAAAGTTTCAAACAGTCCTCGTCTCTGCCTCACAGCAGCGCTGACGCACACAGTCTGCTAAACACAGCTCAGTTGTGCAGCGCGAGAGAGATTGAAATGATGGAGACGTGCAAGTGCAGAAAAGCCGTGTCTATTTCATGCACAACTTGAACAAACTTCAACAGGTAAAGCTGTCAGCTCTGTGGATACTGGCAATATTGTCAACAATTCTCATTTATAATCATTACTAATATGGCTTCTTCTTATCGAGATCTTAGTCTATATGCTGTGTTCTGTTAATGCGTGGACTTCATGTTGGTTATTTGAAGCGCGCTTGCCATCCAGTAATCGCAAAAAGCTTTGTGCTTTGTTACTTTTTAATAAACAAAATATAAGCTTTAAAATGATGCCAAATTCATAACGAAATTCAAACAATACGGCTTTGGCACTCTTTAATGCGGACCTCCAGCGTACACTTTCGGTAGTATAAATACAAGTACTCCGTGTATGCGTCCGGATTGCGCACGCGGAAAGTATCACAGGCTTAATGCGGCAGGCGCGATCTCTTTAGCGCCTCAGTTAAAGCAGCAAGTGAACCCATTATATCTTTCTATGTACTACTATTGTACGAAATGAATATGATTTAACATCAAAAGGTAGGCTATTTTATAAGGGAGCCTACAGTACAATTTACTGAAATGTTTCATGTAAAAGCTCATTCAGTGTTTCAAACTGAGGAAAACGTGTAAAGCTTGTAAACATTGCACTGTAATAATACATTTACCTCAGAATAACCACTCAGTGTCCATAAGCTCATCAGTTAGCTAGAAAAATAACTATAAAGAGGAGCATTTTGCTATATTTATGCGCTATTGCATATTAATATTTTTACTTAATCTGTTGTCTACATGATTCAACTCCTCCTATAAAATTGCATTTTACTAATGAAGAAAAACAGACTGAATGTGTGAAAGACATGACAACATTTATAGGACGCACTGAGGAGGAGCCCAAACTACACTCAGTGGCCAAGTGCTGCTTATGGTCCTTGATATTGGTACAGATTCTGTGTAACGAACAATTTTGTGACTGTATATTTCAAGTTGGAAAAGACATTTAGTTCCCACTTTAAGTGAACCTTAGTTCCCAGGTTGACCTGATCATTTACAAGATGGATTAAAATGCTGATAAAGTCAAGAAAAGATGAGACAAACACATGACAGAATGATTGAAATGTTAAAATGTAGGGAAAAAATGAAATAATAATAAAATAAAACGCTTTTATTCTGCGGCACCTAAAAACATAATTTGGCGCCTAAGTTTTTCTCTAATAGGAGCCAATGGCTCCTTACTCGATTTTTTTGTCTGGAGCCCTGTCTGGAGAGAACCTCAGATTATTAAATTCGAAAATGCTTTCCATATTTGGATCAACATAGGCTACATTTGTGAACGCGCACATTCTGCAGTGTCGCGCGTCAAGTCACGCTTCCGTGTTACAGACCGCAACTTACAGACTGCAACTTCATTGTGCTGTTAACGTTACTCCTTTCGAGCAGAATTTCACAAAATTGGTCAGCTCCCGACAGCATCAGGTGTTTATTAATTGTGAGTAGAATTATTTATTTATTTATTTCAATAAATGTAATCGTTTAGATATCATAATATTTAGGCTATAAATAATATTATAAATCTGGTTGGTTTGTATTGATGACGTAATATGTAAATGGCATGCGTGCGGCCCGTGAGACTTGCACTAGGACCATAGTGCGGCCCGGTGGAAAAAAAGGTTGAGAACCACTGGCCTAAAGGATAATGCTGTATGTCTTGGTGTTTCATACGCCCTCTAAAAGTAAAAGACACTAAAAAAGCTCATATTTAAACTGCAAAGTTTGGCACCGGGCTGTGTGCTCACGATACAGGAAGATTACAATGATGAGGTCAAATGGCTAAAATAGCAGAGAAGCTAATGTAATGCTGCGTTCAAGTCCTCCTCGGACGTTTGTACTTACGAGTAGACAAGTCGTTATTACGACGTCGGGTGCGTTCAAGTCACTTTGGTCGGAACAAGATGGCGATTTAACTTCTCTACATAAAATTCAATGATTTTTTTTTTTAACTCTACATCTATAAAATGAAGAATGTGCATCATTGTGTGTTTTCTTTTTTCTGTTTTTAATTTATGAAGGTGATGTAAACTGAATAATTATATATTATTTTATAATTATACAATAATATAATATTTTGTATGTGTAACTTATATAGTTTTATTGTACATTACAAAACATATATCATTTTATTCATTTCAACAACTTTACCGACGCTGCATATCTTTAGTCTTTGGCTGCGTCCATTGCATCCGACACGTTTTTTCACTGACACGCCCCCAACTCGGAAACTCGAGGCTTAAAGAAAATTTCGAGTTTCCCACTCGTAATAACGACTTTGTGGTGGCGTTCATGTGCATTCAACTCGTAAATACGATGTATCCGACATGACTTGAACGCACCATAAGTAAGGTATGGTATGTTAGCATGGGACAGATCTCGATTTGAAGAGTAAACAATAAGGCTGTTGTACGTTTAACAACACATAAAATACAATTTTACAACAATATTTAATATTTATCATGCAAACAGGAGTTTCTGCCTTATATAAATCTGCATCAGTTTGCATTCGGGTGTTATTACAAATCATACAAATTGTTATGACTATACAAATGTTTTTGCCTAAATTAGAATTTTAATTTTTTTAAGTAATAAGCATTTTTCTTACAGAAAGTAATTGGACGGTCTCGGATGTTGATGCAATTGAGCAGAAACTGGCAGACCCCACCTTCCAGAAACAAGAGGTATGTTCTAACATGACCATTTAGCAGGTTCACAGGCTGAACATTAACGTTTTTGCACTTACAGTACTGTGCAGAAATCTTAGGCCACCATTTTGTTTCTTTCTGTTTTTTAATACCGCCTATACATTTCCTGTATTTTTTGGTTGTATTCTAATAAAAACTCTGAGATAGTTGTACCATTTCCAA
Organism: Schizothorax lantsangensis; assembly: GCA_027422415.1. Taxonomy (NCBI): domain Eukaryota; kingdom Metazoa; phylum Chordata; class Actinopteri; order Cypriniformes; family Cyprinidae; genus Schizothorax; species Schizothorax lantsangensis. Next base: position 19,798,936 of record CM049853.1, on the reverse strand, counting down.
AACAACAAATATAATGGTGGCCTTAGATATTTTCACAGTCCTCTAACTTTTTTGATATAGAGGCAGAATGTTTTTGTACCACAGGCAACACAATTGTAGTACAAGTGTAAAACATCTGTTACAGAGGTAACTGCATATGAATTATAGGAGTGTTCCATACGAATTGTGAGTAATAGACTTGTATGTATGGACTCTGCACACAGTAGATTACAACTTCCAGTGTAAAATAGCAGTGCACCATCGATTAACCTATGGCTGCACAATTTGGGGGGAAATGTAATTGCAATTATGCAGGTTAATTATTTTGTGTTGTCTCCCCAATAATGATAATCTTGTTTTCCGTTAGGTTGCTGTGGTGGCAGAAATTGGAGGCAGTACTGTGGATGAAGCCACAAGAAGAATAATGGCCTTCCTTTTCGACCACCCCTTATCAAGAGAGTTCAATTTTGTTGGCCGGCATGGAAAGTGAGAGTTTCGGGGGCTCAAACTGCTTGAGGCTGTATAATGTATGATTACTTACTGTTCGATTATTAACATTCATGTGCAAACAGAGGTTATTCGGTAGAGTTGAGATTGTTCTTCGTAAATCAGTGGAATCAAATCAGTTTTATTGTATGCAAATAATTGTCCATACTTGGACAAACAATACCCCAAATTATGAGAATATGGACCAGGTGTACTGCTTATTTTAGTGATAAGTAACTGTTAATTTGTGGTGTAGCGATCACAAAACTCAGTTTATAATAAATAATAAAATTCAGACTTTATTAATGACAAGTACACTCTAAAGAATGCTGGGTTAAATATGGACGAACCCAGCGATTGAGTTGTTTAGACCCAGCGGTTGGGTTACTGCCCAGAAGGTTAGGTTAAACATTTAACCCAACTGTTGGTTGAAAACAACCCAGCATCGGTTCTGTCCAATATTTACCCAGCACTGGGTTGTATTTAACCCAGCATTCTTTTTAGAGTGTACACTAATACAAGTGAAGTGATACTAAAATAACAAATGAAGACATCAGATGCAAAAACCGTCTGAAATTTTCTAAAATCATTTTTATCTTATGTTTATGTTCAGTTATTTCACTGTAATGGCAATGAAAAGGACCTATGTTTGCCTGATAAAAAATGTAATTGTTTAAAAGAAAATTCCAGATGGACAGATTTTGACATTTGTGATTAAATGATGAGACATTTAATTTTTGTCTGAACTATGCCTTTAAATGTTGCCCTGTGCCCTTGTTTACACAGAAATAATTTGTTTATGATAGAATATAATATCCGATACATTATTGTATTTCCTGAAAAAAATGTAAAAATGGAGATGACTGCTTATTTATTGCAAGGGCTTAAATAGGGAATTTAATCTAACTTTGCTCTTTTGTGTTTTACAGGAAGCTTGAAATTACCAGAAAAAAGGCAGAAAAGTCAAAGTGGCTAATCGGTGACGGGAGGAAACTGTTCTGCAAGGTCACGTAGTGGAGAGCAAGATGGGTAAGTCTTAAGATATTCTTGATTTTTAAATGGAAATACAGTCTTTAAAAAGACAAGAATGATTTGTTTTAACTGAAAAAGTGGCACAGTGGTTGATTAATTGTTGTCTTTTCAAAGGGCTGTTGGGAGAGCGAGGACATAGGAGTGAGGACCTGCACTGCTGGTTTGTCTGTTTGTTTGTGAAATGTATTTTAGAGTTTTCAGATATGCATATACAAGTTATGTCAAATAATGTTTGTCAGGAGCTTCACTTTAACTTTTTTAAGATACTTATGTTTTATACAGTTGTAAATATACAAGTTGTAATGGTCATGTTCAAATTATCCCAACGAAACCTTGCTTAAAGAATTCAGAATAAAAGTTATGAAGTTTTTACAAGAAATAAAGTTTTTCAGGAGCTTAAAATTAACTTTTTTTTTAGATACTTGTGTTTTATAAAGTTATAAATGTACAAGTTATGATAGTCATGTTTAAATTATTCCAAATAAACTTTGCTTAAAAGCTTGAACTACTGGTTTCTGTTTATTGAATACCTTTAGCATTTTAGTGGATTTAATGTAATGTTTGTGTTTAGGGGTTTACTGTAAAATAAGGTAACCCAAGCAGACAAATATATTAGCCCATGTGAATACCTGTTGTGGCCCATAAGAGACCTACATAAGACCTAGCTGGGTCCAATCACTAACCCATGTAGGCAGACTCATGTAGGCACCAAATGGGAGCTACCTGGTTAACCCATATGGGCCCTATATGGAGCCCATCAAGGGCCCAACATCCGCCCATCTGGGCTAACACATGTAGGGCCACCATGGAAACAGGACAAAATTAGCTGGGTCCCAGTTGGGTAGCCCAGGTGGGCCCCAGATATCGGCCCAGTTGCAACCCCTATGGGCCCCACATGGCTGTGTTGGCTGGGCAGGAACAAGTAATCAAAATAATTACTGTTTCCCCCGTTACAACGCCGTTACCGTTACTGACATTAAAATGCGGCGTTACTATAATTTATTATAATATTATTATCATTTTATTTTTCAGTTCATCTGAATGGATGCGCAGTGTAGCTGTATTTGACGTACCGTAAACTCTAGTGTGAAGCGCACGGCTCGCCGTAGCTTTGTCTCTCTCTCTCTCTCTCACACACACACACACAGCGCGCACGCGCGCAGAGAAAGATACAGAGCGAGAGAGTCTTTCATAACATGCAGAATTGACGCGCTACATGTAAACGATATTCTTTGTTGTATTTTCCTGTCAAACTAATGAAGTTCCTTTGGAATTCTTCAGCTTTTAAGAACTCCGCTAGTGGGCGGAGCTAATGCACCAACGACAATCTCATTGGCCGGCGCTCAACTATTATCATCCCTGTTTTGATTTCAGCGAATCAATTCGAGCGAACCCATACAACTTGATTAATATTCATGAACCCAGCAGCTCATTAATCCTTAGTGCGTTTTATATTGTTATTAGTGGTATAATTCGTAGTAGTTTTGTTATCTTATCAATTCCCCCCCCCCCCCCTTTTTTTATAGAAACACTAAATGACAAACAATATCTTAACCACCAGTCCTAAGTTCAGTCAACATGACAAATATGAATTCATACGTGGTTATTCTAATTACTAAAGATCTATCATCATATAATGCTAAATTATCATAATATCATATTATAATGATTGAATGACTGATGCTAAGTGTCAGATAAATAGTGTCGATTAATGTACAATGTTTTATAATAATAATTTATTCTATTTAGTGTCCATTTCATTCAACATATTTAATATTGGGGCATCCAAGTTATTTGACATTTTTTTGTTGTTGTTTTTTTTTTAAGTAACGCAATAGTTACTTTCCCTGGTAATTAGTTACTTTTATAATGATGTAACTCAGTTACTAACTCAGTTACTATTTGTGAGAAGTAACTAGTAACTATAACTAATTACTTTTTTAAAGTAACGTGCCCAACACTGCTTACAACAGAACAGCAATGCATTTTATGGACAACAGTTTCGTGAACCTAGGAGAGGAGGTAATTCTGACTTTGCTCTGAAAATCTGGCGCGTCTGAATCAGCGACTGTAAGTATGTTTTGTCATCAGTTTAAGTATTTGCTATTGACTGTTCAAATGCGGAGTTTTGCACGTCGTGTGTGTGTGTGTGTGTGTGTGTGTGTGAGAGAGAGAGAGAGACAGGGTCACATCACAGCGGAGTGTACAGCCTGTCAGAAATCGTCTTAATCGTGGCTTGTTTGCAAACACATACGAGCATCATCACTGTGTCTGTCACGCGACTCTGTTCCCCTCTAGGGCTTGAACTGATGGTAAAACTAAGGACATTATTAACTGTCTTCACATTTATTTTGAAAGCTAAAGCTTGTGATTATGGTAAGGGGCGTTGTTCAGCCAATCACAATGCACTGTGCCAGTAGGCCAATCAGAGTAGACTGTGCTTGTCGGAAGGAGGGACTTGGTAGAAAACTAAGCATTTGAGAGAGGCGGGGCATAGAGGACCTACAATAATGTTTTTTGAACATTAAAGCATGTCAACATATTCTGTTACACCAAATACACCAAATAATGATCTTTAAAAAAGCATCATATGACCCCTTTGATATATGCATTCTGTTGTATTTTTTATTCTGCATGTCTTTTGTGTTTTGTTCCTTCTTCCCTGGGTTCTTGTGTATTATCACCCTGAGTTTTAGTATTTGTTTGTCTGGAGTGATCCTCAGATCCTGGTTACAGTGGCCCAGTAGTGCACAACAAAACAGAAACAAGCCACAACACAACAAAATTAGCACAATACAACGGAAACAGCTGCAACGTGATAAAATTAGCACAACAGAAACAAGTTGCAACACAATGGAAACAAGCCACAACACAACGAAATTAGTCCTGTGCGTTGTGTTGCGGATGATTTTGTTGTGTTATGAAGATTTTGTTGTGTGGTGCACTACTGGGCCACCGTACCTGGCCTCACTCTACATGACTCAGAAATTAAATGTCTGCTCTATGCTCTATTCTGCTGTCTCCCACTGAACAGGGCATATAGTAGAACCTGGACCTGCTGGATCAATACTCAAGAAAACTAAAATCATGACCTTCCAGAAAAGATCCAGATCCTATGGAACACAACGCATTTCCACATTAGGACCTAACCTATAACACACACATCACAATACAATGACCTGGATTTAAAAATCACATCCACAAGTAACTTTAATCCTGCAGTGAATGAACTGAGAGATAAAGCAGGGCCTTTATGCCATAAAACAACAATGCCCAATAGAGATCCCTGTTAGAATTTGGCTGAAAATATTTGAATCTGTCATCGAGCCGACTGCCCTCTATGGCAGCGATGTGTGGGGTCCACTGAAAAATCCAAATCAAGAACTGAACAAATGGGGCACTCATCCAGTTAAGACCCTACATGCAGAATTCGTTAAAAAATATTCTACACATCCACCAGAACACAACAAATAATGCATGCATGGTAGAATTAAGCAAAATATCCACTTACTATAAAAATACAGAAAAGGGCAATTAAATTCTGGAAGCATTTAAAACTCAGTGACCTCGACTCCATCATACCATCATAAAGTCCTGCAAAATGGAGAGCTGAGCAATGGAAGTACTCCCCTCTCTCAGCTGGTCCAGAGCTTCAGTCATGATGTTCCACTAACATCCACTGACCCCCATCACACTGATGCTCTGGACCCGAACAGTACTGCCAAACACATTAAATTCAACCAAATTCCAGCACATTAAACAATGGAAAACTCAAAGACATGTAAAAAAAAAAAAAAAAAAAATTAAGTCATGCTGTTCCTCTGCAAAATTTTAATCTCACATAGTGTTTACTGATTTTACAAGTAAGCTAACTGTGAGGTGACATTGCTGAGTATGTTTTTTTTAAAGTGTTTATATGTTTAATTGTTGTGCTAGTTCAATTGATTAGTTACAGTTCAAATAAATAATTGCACCGGCGCTGCCGCAGACGAATGGCTCACGCACAGGTACTTCACGTGTGGATGGCCAAATGCTAAATTTAAAGTCGGATTTATCATAATATCAAAAAAAATTATTGATTGCTTATTAATATGATAATGTTCTGTAATGTGCTTTCAGTAATTGATTTAATGATTTTTACAAAAAATCATGTTAAATTAAATTAAATATAAATTGTTAGGTGCCTTTATTCCGCTTGCATTTATCAAATATTTTTGGATTGTAGGTGTGATGGTTAGTTATAATTTAGTGGAATACTTGATTTTTTAAATCAATTTAAATTGACTTTACGTTTCGCCAGAAAAAAAAAATCACAGGTTACTAACGTTTATAACTCATTAATAAATGGTTTACATGTGTCCACTTTACATTAAGGCTCACAGGTCACTAATATTGGAATTTCAATTTTCATTATTAATATTTCAAGTCATGGTTGTGCTTTTATGTTTTTTCCCTCCAAAATAAAGTTGGATAATTTCACCTTGATATTATGTGTATTTTTTTTAATTATTTTTTTTATATTGCTGTGGATAATCATCATGAACTTTTGGAGAGTATCATGGGTAAGATACAGAGTAGCTTCTGGTAAGCTACATAGTAAGAAAATGTCATGAGATATAAATGAGAAAACCATAAATACATCACCCTTCAGTCTCACTATAATAGTCTATTTTTGCTGCATAATTAAATAAATCAGGAATCTAATTTTGTGTGAAATATGTATGAATAAATATATTTATTATTAGTTTATAATGTGATTTACAAATGGCTCACTATTTGGTAGGTATTGCATAAAAAAATATTTATGCATTAACTGCTTATCAATGATTTATAAAGCTTTTGTAAATTATTATTGTTGTTGTTGTTGTTGTAAATGTTATTAGTCATTTATGAACACCTTTATGAACCCTTTACAAAGGGAACATTAATGTAAATTGTTACCATCTTTATATTAGATGTGAATGCATTAAAAATAGTTTTGCGTTCATAAAAGATCTTATCTGGTCAAATGTGTCATATAGCATAAGTGTCAGCTAAAAAGAGGAAGATGAACAGGAAGAGTCTACAAACCACAGTTTCTCACATGGGGGCTATATATTGCTGATTGGTCAAGCATGAGCAGTGTGGGTAAGAGAATAGACCTAATTTAATATACTGTTTGTGTAGAACTTCATATCTTTCCCTAGTTAAGTATCACAATTATTATCCAATGGCAAATTTGTACACTTTTACAATGAAAAAAAAATCACAATGCATTTTACATTGCATTGCTTTTCTACATAGTGTGTTTTAGCCTTCCTGATAACGTTGTATAACTGCAATCTTGTACTGCAGTTATATCTGATCAAACGCACATTATTATTCTTTAGCTTTGGTTGAACAAATCATTTTTGCATGGATGGAACAACAGCTACGCTAATTATGTATCTATTTGTTTCTCTGTTTCTGCAACGGGAATAACATTTCGTGGAATTGCACAAGCTTCAGACTGGATCCAACCCTTAAATGATCTGAGATGACCAAACACCTGAGAAGAGATGATGCCAACCCCTCAGAGGACCTCAGAGGATGCCAACCCTCAGACAACATACAGAATTACCAAATTTTGCCAGAAGTTAAATATATTAAGTTTCTACAATACATGAATATATTGTAGAAACTTAATTTCCTGTAAAGCTGCTTTGCAATGATTGAATCGTAAAAAGCGCTATACAAATAAACTTGAATTTAATTGAATTGTAGTACATTAATGAAAATCTTGAGTTAAATATAAGTGTAACGTCTGGTAATAAAATCACTTGCAGGAGAATGAAGGAGAATAACTGAATAGACTTTAATAACAAACTCAGAGAAACATTACCAAACACTATTATAACAGAGAATGGACAGAGTCAAATGGAGAACTGATGGTTTAACTAATGTAATTAATGTTAAAAAATGGAACCTTATTGTAAAGTGTTACCAAATAAACTTCTAAAATAATTATAACATTTTGATTAAAAACAACTGATACAAATCAGATCAAATTGACTTTAATATTCTTGTGCATGTTCAGGAGGATATCATGCCACTTTAACACAAGCTTACTGTAACATGTATGCTTTGTCTGTCTGTTTTCTGTCTGCCTTGTTTGACCTAGTTTTCCTTAGTTGCCTTGATTAGTTCATTATGTTTACCTGTTGTCTGATTAATTAGCTCATCAGCTCCTGTTGTACTTAACGGGCACCTATTATGCAAAATCCACTTTTACATGGTGTTTGGACATAAATGTGTGTTGGCAGTGTGTGAACACAAACACCCAACAATGATAAAAATCCACCCTTTCCTTATTTTAATCCCCATTAAATCAAATCAGTCTCACTAGGCCTGCCGTTTTGATTCTCTAAGCAATATGACATCACATTGCATAGGGCCGGACCACGGCGTCTGATTGCCCTGCTGACAGCCCTGCGTTTCCATAGTTTCCTCCCTCAGCAATCCCCCTGTTCTGTTTTTGGATGTAAGACTGAACATCAGAGTCTTTATTTTCTACCAACATCTGAGCCACTGAGGACGCAGTGGATTACTTTTTTTTTTTTAAGGTAACGCACCTCAAAATCTATATATATGTTTATATTTGCCGCTGCGCAAATCATTTCACTTCAGACTGCTTTGTGAATGTCATGTCATTATAGTGCTTAGCGTTTTAACCATATTTGTGTGCATATGTTATCGAAGTATTTTCACCGATTAAAACTGCGCTTGTGAGATTAGTTTCTTGATGCACTGTTTCTTCGGTAGCACTGTCGCACGGCTCAGACAATTGAGCCACGACGATGACTGGTCAGCACAGCACAAGCTATGTAACATCGCGCTGTTTCTTCCCACTTTCAGTGCATTTGGCTTCCCATATGTACGGCTGAACACCGGTTCTCATGCTCTAAGTGATGTTGCTACTATCAGCAGTTTATTGGTGTAGGTATGCAAAGCAGAGAGATGTATATGCTACGCCCTCTTCTGGAGACGGGGCAGGATTATGCAGCTCATTTGCATTTAAAGTAATACACATTAAACAACCCTTTTTTTAGACACACCCCAAAAATGACATTTTCCAGATGTTAAAATAAATGCTCTGTGGGGTATTTTGAGCTGAAACTTCACAGACACATTCTGGGGACACCCAAGACCAATATTACATCTTGTAAAAGGGGGCATAATAGGAGCCCTTTAACATAAACTAACAATGAAATATATTTCTAAAGCATTTATTAATCTTAGTTAATGTTGACTCCAACATTTACTAATACATTATTAAAATCAAAATATCAAAAGTATCTATTAATATTATTTAATGGACCTGACCTAACATAGACTAACAATGAGCAATTTTTATTATGTTAACAAAGATGAATAAATACTGTAACACATTATTGCTCATTGTGAGTTAATGTTAGTTAACACATTAAATATATTTAACAAATGGAAACTTACTGTAAAGTGTTACCGTTTATTTTATGTTAAGAGATCTCTAAACTGAAGTAAATATATTTTCTCTTTATGCAAAAAAAAATGACTCAATTTTATACAGCATGATTCGGTTAGTGCTTTGTAATGTCATTCTGAGATATCTCAACATAATTTGTTGGTAATTTATTGTATTAGTGTATTACTGTAATACATCAGTGTATAAGAATTCCACCTAAAGCAGTTTAAAATAATTTGATCTATTATTTAATCAAATGTTTTGTTGCAATTTACTTTACAATGTTATTTTGCACATAGAGAGACAAGAGACACTCTTGTCAGAGACAAGATATGCTAAATAAATAATAAAAAACAACAACTTGACATTACATCAAAACATTAAAATACATTACAAATGCAGCCAAGCTTGCATGTATTATGTATTAAGTAACAGCATGCATGAATACATAAAAGCCTCATCTGCAAACACACTGCATAAGTTTTAAAACTTTATATTCAACGTTAGTCAACACAAGAAACACGTCAGTGTGGCTTTGTTTTGATGCATTCTAGAAGGTTATAGAAAGGAAGAAAACATGACCACAACTGCAAAGGAAGATGATTGGTTAAGAGTGGAAACCAAGTTAAAAAACGATCATCAAAGAGTCAAATACACACTGTGCAAACAAGTACCATTTGCTGTTAGTTTAAAATTTGCAATAAGATAAAAAGGCTTTGATTGCCATTATTATGATCAGAGGAGTGAAATATGATTCTCTATTTTCCATCAGTCAGTTCACTGTTGGCCTACATGTCAGACGGAAAGTGGCTGGCACTTCACAACATTCTTGAGTTCTTTGCACATGCATGAGCACATCAGACCACAAAAGAGGTCTTTGACATTTCTTTTGTCCATCAACTAACAACATCTCTTAAACTGCTGCATCTTTTTTGTTCTTCACACTTAAACTATTTTAAATTCTTCCTGATCTACAGCATCTTAAATATAAGCATGATATTCACACTAAATTAATAATATAATTGTATTTCTCTCTCTCTGAACTGAAAGGAACAGAAACAAAAATGAAAATGATAAACTCAAATACGAAGCAATAAATCATTTAAAAGCTTTGCCAATCCAAATAGAGAGTTATACAACTTAAACTCTATATTTAGCGGAGTAGCTTGGTGGATTGATATTCAGGGTTGATGAATGTCCGTACACTGGGCAGGCCGTCCGAATTGCTCCGTTTCATCTCTTCATAAACTGAGTCTGAGGGTTGATTTGATGGTCTGTATTTCTTGTTCCCCCAACACCCCTTCACCTGAGGATGACAAAAAGAAGTGACTCATTTAAAAATATACAATGTTCATGAACCTTGCAATGTTCTTGACCTATTCTCCAAATCTTCCTTCAGCTTCTAAATTGACTATAAGAAAACAGTGTACCAGTAAGCAGGGGCACAGTAATGGGGGGGGGGGGGGGGGGGAGTGATTATAGGAGCCCTATCAGAGAGGAGACTCGGCAGGGACACCAGGGACAGGGTTTAGAACCACTGAGAAGATTAAAAGGACATTTTATTTGGAAGAGAGACGCGGATGAACAGGGTCAACCTGTGAACCTGTCAATCTTGTTCACAAGAATTTTGACGCTTGCTTGTGGTGCATGACTATGGGATCATTTTCCCGCCAAAAGTATTGCAGTCATGGATAAAAAAATAACAAGCGTAAAAACAAAATTTAAAAACGCAAGTAAAAATATATTGCACAAGATTTAAAAATGAAAGCAAAGTTTTCAGAATAGCAAGCAATGGTCATGAATCGAAAAATAATAAGCGTAAATAAAAAAATGAATAACGCATTTTTAAAACTAATAAGCATGTATCAAAACTTTAAACACATTTAAAATCATATTGCACAAAATTTAAATATTAATGCAAAATTATCTGACTTTCGCACAAAATCATGTTTTCCTTGGTTATATTTCTCAGTTTCTTCTGCGCTCATAAATTTTCTGCTCATATTTTTATTTTTTGTATGCTTATGCTGTTTTTCCCTTCCTGCTTGTTTCCATGTTCTGCGCTTGCTTTCCCAAATGTTGCGGTTAGAGTTTCATGTAAATCAGCGCGGGCTCAAGCATCTTCATTGGTCCACTAGTTCTCGATTGACAGCTCCTCCTCAGCCAATCAGTCGAAGAGGGGCGGTGACGTCACTCCAGTGCGCCTCATTAGCTGCCGATGCTCAGTGTTCTGTTCACTTGTACAGGTGAAAATGGATTACTGTCAGCTGGGAAACATATTTCCGTACAGGACACTGTTATATGTGTCTGTCTGTCACTGCTGTACGCCTGCCTGACGATCTGTTAACGTTAAATGAGCCGTCGTGGTTATATTCACCTGTATTTATTCGCCTATATGGCCACATCGCGAAAGGGATCAGCCACAATATGCACCGGCCTCGTGAAGTCACCGTTATATGTGTCTTGCTCGCCCATACCTGACTAATAATAAGTCTTATGGTTATTACTGTTAGGAGAGGATAATATGAGTAAGAGTAATACATCCCAGTCACAATTGTTTAGTTTGCTGTATATTGCTCATGTGGGCAATATTTAGCTTTTTTTTGTCATGTATTGTTTTTTGTAAACAGCTATTTGCAGCGTCTTCTTTCATGCACAGTATGTAATTGATAAGGTTGATGGTTTTGTAAGATTTATCACATTTTGTGTTACACTGAGATTAGAAAATGACATACAATTAAGCAATATCACATCAGGAAGAGTGTTCCCCGAATATCAGCTCCATTGAAAATCTTTATTGAACTGTAGTATAATCAATATAACAAGAAGGAAAATTTGAGTGAGTTTAATATTGTAACTATTTTCTAATTTTGCTCTATTTTGACAAAGCCACAGCAGAACAGCACCTACAAGCAACAAACAGCAGCTTTCATATTGAATGATTCACTTTATTCCTCACTGAATGAATCTGACATTTGAATGAATGATTTAATGTCTTACTCTAAAGATCCTTGCCGCCACCTGCTGGCTATTTTACTTTCATATTGTTGCTGTATTGTAACTTTATATATTTAAAACATTAATATGATAGTGTTATGCAATTATATATGTAGCTTGTTGCATATTGTGTTTATGTAAATAAACACAATATACAAATGAATCTTATGCAAATGAATCATTGTGTATATCAAATCCACCTGGCATCTGTAACTGTCTCCTCTGTAACACTATCGCTTTCATTGATCAGTAGTCAAATCTAGCCTAGTCAATGCAAAAACATTACATTCATTCATTCATAATTAATTTACCAATTCACTCATTTAACGTTAACAGATCGTCAGGCAGGCGTACAGCAGTGACAGACAGACACATATAACAGTGTCCTGTATGGAAATATGTTTCCCAGCTGACAGTAATCCATTTTCACCTGTACAAGTGAACAGAACACTAAGCATCGGCAGCTAATGAGGCGCACTGGAGTGACGTCACCGCCCCTCTTCGACTGATTGGCTGAGGAGGAGCTGTCAATCGAGAACTAGTGGACCAATGAAGACGCTTGAGCCCGCGCTGATTTACATGAAACTCTAACCGCAACATTTGGGAAAGCAAGCGCAGAACATGGAAACAAGCACGAAGGGAAAAACAGCATAAGCATACAAAAAATAAAAATATGAGCAGAAAATTCACGAGAGCAGAAAAAACAGAGAAATATAACCAAGGAAAACAAGATTATGTGCGAAAGTCATATAATTTTGCATTAATATTTCAATTTTGTGCAATATGATTTTAAATGTGTTTAATGTTTTGATTCATGCTTATTAGTTTTAAAAATGCGTTATTCATTTTTTTATTTACGCTTATTATTTTTCGATTCGTGACCATTGCTTGCTATTCTGAAAACTTTGCTTTAATTTTTAAATCTTGTGCAATATATTTTTACTTGCGTTTTTAAATTTTGTTTTCACGCTTGTTATTTTTTTATCCATGACTGCAATACTTTTGGCGGGAATCTGATCCCATACATGACTGCTAGCGGCGCATACTGTGAAGTCTGTCAATAAACAATCAGACATAACAGCGATTTTTGTGGTCGAAGAAAAAAACACGAGTTGTTATTTGAAAAGTTGCAGTTTTTTTTAGCTCTGTGACTTCTGTTTCTCGATTGAAAGCCTATAGAAGTGATTTGGTTATAGAATGTGAGCTGTGCATTAACGTGCATTAGCTATTGATTATGTCAACCGCTAACTGGTTCATACAGTGGCCGAGAGAGCTCAATGCGCTGCAAATAGAAAAAAAACACCTGCAAATTAAGAAAACAACTTAATACATTTTACAACACACGCACTGCAAATGCTCACAACACAACCAAATAAAGAAACGCACTGCAAATAGAAAAAAACATCTGCAAATTAAGAAAACAACTTCATCAATTTGACAACAAACGCGCTGCAAATGCTCACAACACAACTAAATAAAGAAACACACTGCAAATAGAAAAAAACACCTGCAAATTAAGAAACCAACTTCATCAATTTGACAACACACACGCTGCAAATGCTCACAACACAACCAAATATAGAGACGCACTGCAAATAGAAAAAAACACCAGCAAATCAAGAAAACAACTTCATCAATTTGACAACACATGTGCTGCAAATGCTCACAGCACAACCTAATAAGGAAATGCACTGCAAATACTCACAACACAACCAAACAAAGAAACGCGCTGCAAATAAAATTATTTATTTGGCTGTGTTGTGGACATTTGCAGTGCGTTTCTTTATTTGTTTGTGTTGTGAGCATTTGCAGCACCTGCTGTCAAATTGATGAAGATGTTTTCTTGATTTGCTGGTGCTTTTTCTATTTGCATGTGTTTTCTGAAGTTGCAGCGCGTTGAGCTCTCTCAGCCACCGTAGGGGTTCATCTATTAAAATACATCTGAAAGTGTAGTGCTTTTTGCATTCTCAGTCAGTGAGAAGGTAAGATTGTCTGATGTGTTAAATGCTGATACAGTATACTCTCAAAAAGACTCCACTGCTGAAATGCATTAATTTTTCACTTCAGGATTCAGGAAGCCAAACTTAACTAAACGTTTAGTACTTTAGCATATCATTTTCCATTATCAGTGGTTTATTTATTTATTTGCACTTTCTGCTTAATGTCAAAAACAATTAATAGTTTTAGAACAAACTGCAGAGCCATTTGACTTTTGAGCACCATTTCAAAAGTTTCCTGTGGTTTTTAAACACGCCATAACGTACTCGGTTACTGTCGTAACCTCGGTTCCCTGAGATACGGAATGAGTACTGCGTCTTGATAAAGACGCATATGGGAAAAAGCCTTTTTTCTCCTGAACTGAAGTCTTATTTAATCACGCAGTGAAACTGCACGACTATTGGTTCGTGCAGTGGTAAAAAACGAACCAATGGGTCGGCAGCGGAACTGCACGAACCTATGGCGACGATTCCCGCCAGATCCCGCCAGATCCCGCCAAAATGGGCGGGGCATCTGGCTATATAAGCGGTCGTTTCGCCATAGGATCCTCAGGTTACTTCGACTGAAGCGACGACTGAGTCGTGCAGCTACCTGGCACGGCAAAGTATGCAGTACTCGTTCCGTATCTCAGGGAACCGAGGTTACGACAGTAACCGAGTACGTTCCCTGTCGATACTCCACTCGTACTGCGTCTTGATAAAGACGCATATGGGAACTGAATTTAATCACGCCGTACTAGGGTAGATGAACGACTGTATATACCTCCATAAGCATAAATGCCCATAGGGAAGTAAGTAGTATACTTCAGGCTAAAGCGAGCTAAACTCATAGAGGTCATGCTCGGCCTGGATGATCGTTCCATATGACTCCTGTATACTCAGTTAACCGGAGTATGCAGGGTGCCAATCAGAGAGCCTGAGCGCATTGCGGTCAAGAAATCTCTGACAGGATTGTTCCCACAGCGTATGTATACAAGCTCATCTAAGCAGAGAGAACTCTGGCCTGTAAGGCCGGTATGTCCAGGTTATAAAACCTAGCAAATGTGGACGGAGTGGCCCAGCCAGCCGCCGCACAAATCTCTGTAATGGACACACCGCTAGACCATGCCCATGACGAGGCGATGCCTCTAGTCGAATGGGCTCGTACTCCAATGGGGCATTGCAGGCCCAAAGAAGAGTATACCAGCATGACAGCATCCACTATCCACTTAGAGAGTCTCTGCTTCGTGACCGGATGCCCTTTGGCGCGGTTACCGAAGCTAACAAAGAGCTGTTCCGTACGCCTAAAGGGGGCGGAACGCTCAAAGTAGATTCTCAGAGCTCTGACAGGGCATAACAAGGATAACTCCCGGTCCTCCTCAGACGGAGGAAGCACGGAGAGCGTGATGACCTGAGCTCTGAACGGGGTTGAAAGTACCTTAGGTACGTAACCATGCCTTGGTTTCAGGACGACCTTGGAGTCGTTAGGCCCGAATTCCAGGCAGGCAGGGCTAATAGAGAGCGCCTGCAGGTCTCCAACTCGCTTAACCGACGCTAGTGCTAGTAGCAGAGCAGTTTTCAGCGAAACTGACCGGAGGTTCGTAGACTGTAGCGGCTCAAAGGGAGGGCCTTTCAAGGCCCTCAGTACAGTGGGCAGATCCCATGTAAGGACAGTAAGGGGCCGAGGTGGATTCAACCTCCTGGCTCCCTTCAGAAAACGGACAACTGAGTTGTCTCTGCCTACCGACTGGACCGCTATAGGGGCATAAAAGGCCGCTATAGCTGCTACGAACACCTTGAGTGTAGAGTGAGAACGTCCTTTATCTAGCAGTTCCTGCAGAAAGGACAGAACCACCGCTAACTCAGAGGTAGAGGGGTTTTCACCACGGTTGAGGCACCAAGTGGAGAAAACAGACCACTTAAGGGCGTAGAGACGTCTCGTAGATGGGGCTCTAGCCTCAGAAATGGTGTTTAACACTCGCTCTGGGAGGCCAGTAGGCTCCCATTGAGCAGCCAAATGTAGAGAGCCCACAGCTCGGGTCGAGGGTGCCATATTGTTCCGTTCGCCTGAGAGAGGAGATCCCGTCTCAGGGGCACGGGCCAGGGGGCTGCTGTCAGTAGCTGAGTCAGCTCTGACAACCAAGGTTGGTTCCTCCACAAGGGGGCCACCAATAGCACCTTGTGACCCTGTTCCCTGACACGCCTGACGACCTGTGGAAGCAGGGCGATCGGGGGGAATGCATAAAGGAGGAGGTTGGGCCAGTCTGCCCGGCAGGTGTGCTGCCCTCAGCGAGCGCAGGTTGAGCTGAGCCCATTCCAGAAGGCACTCTGCCAGAATAAAGAGGCGCTTCGAGGAGACACCTCCCTGGTGATTTATATAGGACACCACGGACATGTTGTCTGAGCGAATCAGCACATGGCGTCTGTGACGAGTGGGGCGGGGCCGAGAGCCGTGGGAACGGAGCGAGGCCGGTGGAGTTAATGGTAATGAGCGACACCTGCGCCACTCACCGGTCTCGAGTCCCACGGAGGAGCTCCGGAAGGATAAAAGGAGGAGTGACGACAGAGGAAGAGGAGAGAGGACCAGGCCTGGACTTTAATTTGTGTTTCGTGTGCGGCAGTCGTCCGTGAGGGGCTGCCGCTTTATTGTTGTTTGTTTATTTTTATTATTAAACTTGTTTGAATGTTCGCCGGTTCCCGCCTCCTTCTTCCCGATCTACGAACTTTGTTACATTGGTGCCGAAACCCGGGAGGAAGGAGGGACATGCTGTCAGAAGAAGCCCTCGCTGCTGAGGGGGATCGCGGTGCTGAGGAGGTCGGGCAGCACGGAGAAGCGGAGACCGTCAGTGGCTGCCCGAGGCGGTGGTGCTGGAACGATAGAAGATCAGGTGGGACGGAAGGCTCGCTGCCGTGCTCCTGGGTCAAGGAGGGGTGGCTGCCGTCCGAGAGGGAGCGGAGGAGTCGGCGCCGTTCGCCAGGAGTCCGGAGCCTGCTGCCATCCGCCATGTCTGGGGAGGAGCAGGGAATGGGGGACTCGCTGCCGGCTGCCCTCGACTGGAGGAGCCATCGCCGTCAGCCAGGAGGCGGAGGAGCGTTAGGCCGTCCACCAAAGATGTCCAGTACCATCGCATGGCACCGCGAGTGAGAGCCTCTCAGCTGGTTGAGGACCGAGCGGCAGCATGTCCGGGAACCGGAGCGAGATTTTTTTTTTTTTCTTTTCCTCTCTCCCCTCTCTCGTCTCTGTCTCTCCTCATCCTTCCGTCTCCTTTTCTCTCGCCTCGTCTGTCCTTACCCCCAGGTATGCCGCGGCCGCCCTGACGGGCCCCCCTAGGAGGGGGGGAGTAGAGCGCAGTCTCGAGGGTACCCCCCGGCCTGCGAGGGGCGATGGGGGTATGTGACGAGTGGGGCGGGGCCGAGAGCCGTGGGAACGGAGCGAGGCCGGTGGAGTTAATGGTAATGAGCGACACCTGCGCCACTCACCGGTCTCGAGTCCCACGGAGGCGCTCCGGAAGGATAAAAGGAGGAGTGACGACAGAGGAAGAGGAGAGAGGACCAGGCCTGGACTTTAATTTGTGTTTCGTGTGCGGCAGTCGTCCGTGAGGGGCTGCCGCTTTATTGTTGTTTGTTTATTTTTATTATTAAACTTGTTTGAATGTTCGCCGGTTCCCGCCTCCTTCTTCCCGATCTACGAACTTTGTTACAGCGTCCTATTAGGTCCGGCAGGAAAAACTGGCAGGCTCAACAAACTGCTAGCATTTCCAAGCAGTTGATGTGGAAGCCGCTCTCCGCCTTCGACCAATGGCCGAAGGTCGGTTTGCCTTCGCACAGCGCCCCCCAACCTGTGTTGGAGGCGTCTGTCGTGACAACTTTCCTGGTGTGGACCAACCCCATGGCCACGCCCTTCTTCATCCACCGTGGGTTCTTCCAGGGGGTCAGGGCTGTCACACAGGCCTGATTCACCCTGATATGCAAGCGTCCGTGACGCCATGCGTTGTGTGGAACCCGTGGTTTCAACCAGCGTTGAAGGGGGCGCATGCGGAGCAGGCCCAGCTGTAACACTGGCGATGCTGCGGCCATAAGGCCCAGCATTCTCTGAAACACTTTGAGTGGACGAGCGGTGTCGCTCTTGAAGGTGGCCACGAGTTTCTGAATGGCCAGAGCGTGTTCTGGCGCTATCACCGCTCTCATGCGAGCTGAGTCCAGAACTGTACCCAGGGACGATACTCGTTGGCTGGGAGACAGTGCGCTTTTGGCGAAATTGACCCTGAGCCCCAGGCGCTCTAAGTGGCTGAGGATGAGGGTCCTGTGTGAAAGTAGTTCCACCTCTGACTGGGCCAGAATGAGCCAGTCGTCGAGGTAGTTGAGAATGCGGATTCCCATCTGTCTCAGAGGGGAAAGAGCCGCGTCCATGCACTTCGTAAAAGTACGGGGGGCCAGAGACAGCCCAAAGGGTAGGACCGTGTACTGGTAAGCCACTCCCTCGAAGGCGAATCTCAAGAATCGTCTGTGATGGGGGGCTATCTGGATGTGAAAGTATGCGTCTTTCAGGTCCAGAGAACAGAACCAGTCCCCTGTGCGAATCTGCGAGAGGATCTGCTTCAGCGTGATCATCCTGAACGGCCGTCTCATGAGGGCGTGATTCAGGCGTCTGAGATCGAGGATGGGCCGGAGGCCGCCATCCTTTTTGGGGACGAGGAAGTAACGGCTGTAAAAGCCTGACTCGCTCAAAGCTGGAGGAACCATTTCTATGGATCCTTTTTCCAGCAACGTCATCACCTCTGAGCGCAGAACGCGAGCGTTCTCGCCCTGCACCGAGGTGGAGACCACGCCGCTGAAACGCGGGGGTCTTCGAGCGAATTGGAGTGAATAACCTCGTTTTATTATCCCCATAACCCACTCTGACACTCCGGGGATGGCCTGCCAGGCCTCGGCCCGCGTGGCAAGGGGTTGGATAAACTCGAGTGGCCGGCTGCACGGAGGCAGGGCACTCGTGAGGGACGGAAGAGGAAAATTGCTCTCTTTTTGAGGATGTTTGTGTTTTATTTTTTCCACTATCACAGCGGACGGTTGCATGGGCGCTTGTACGGACCCTGTAGCAACAAACACAATTCCCTCTGCACCCGGAAGAAAACAGGGTGCCAAGAGGTTTCTCACGAGAGGCCTTTTTGGTGGGCGGTCCGGCCGTGGTGGGACTCGACCCTCTCCTTTTCCTGTCCTGCAGATCAGGAGGACGCCGGAGGCGCAGGGTCCAACGCTATCTTGGGTCGGGGGCCCTGGCGCTTCGGAGGGGGGTGGCGTCTGGCTGAGCGTGAACACCCTCGCGGCTTCTGAGTCCTAGCAGGCTGAGGGGCGGAAACGGCAGGTGCAGGTTTCGCGGGCTGCTGAGTCGGCGCAGTCCTGGGGCGACTCTGAGCAGCTGCTGGGCTGGAGCGCTTGGGCAGGAAGTGTCGCATAGCCTGTGACGCCTTCTGTGCCTCTGTGAAGCGTTCAGCGAATCCTTCCACCACAGGTCCAAAGAGGCCGCTGGGGGAAATTGGAGCATCAAGGAAGGAGACCCTGTCCGCGTCCTTGATCTCCATCAGCGTGAGCCACAGGTGGCGCTCGAGCACTACCAGGATGGCCATAGACCTTCCTATGGCTTGGGCGGTAGTCTTGGTGGCTCGCAAAGCCAGGTCCGTTGCACTTCTCAGCTCCCTGAGAGTCGCAGGATCAGGCTCAGACTCATCTACGGCAGAGAGGAGCTTGGCCTGATAGACCTGGAGAGCCGCCATAGAGTGGAGCGCCGAAGCCGCCTGTCCAGCTGAAGCGTAGGAGCGTCCAGCGAGCGCTGAAGAGGTCCTGCATGGCTTGGACGGGTGACTGGCATTCGCCTTCCAGCCGATGGCAGTGGGTGGGCAGAGATGTGCAGCCACTGACTCATCCAGTTGAGGCATCCTCTCATATCCCTTTTCTTCAGCGCCGTCAATCTTAGTGAGGGCGGATGAAGCGGAAGTACGGAGGCGGGCAGAGTAAGGGGAGCGCCAAGATCTCGTGAGCTCGTCGTGAACTTCAGGGAAGAACAGCGATGGTCGTTGCTGAGGGGCCTGACGGTGCCCCGGCAGAAACCACTCATCCAGACGGTTGCGAGAGGGCTCCTCTGGTGGAGACCACTCCAAACCCAGCTCTTCAACCGCTTTTGAGAGGACACGGAAAAGTTCGGCATCCATCCCGCTCTCTGAAAAGAAAGCGATCCGCGAGCGCAGAGAGGTGAGACTGATGCTCTCGCAGTGAGAACAATCAGAGCCAGCGAGCGCGGCATCTGCATGGGATTTCACAACGGCGAGTAGGCTTCTGGGTCAGTGTAGACGAAGTCGTCGTCGCTGAAGGAGAAGAAATCTGAGGATCCTATGGCGAAACGACCGCTTATATAGCATTTTGGCGGGATCTGGCGGGAATCGTCGCCATAGGTTCGTGCAGCTCCGCTGCCGACCCATTGGTTCGTTTTTTACGAACCAGTTTCACTGCGTGATTAAATAAGACTTCAGTTCAGAAGAAAAAAGGCTTTTTCCCATATGCGTCTTTATCAAGACGCAGTACGAGTGGAGTATCGACAGGGAACTAATTTTACATGTAAAGCTTTAACTTATTTTGACAAACAGAAGCGTTTGGAAAGTTAGTTTTAAATTTTGCATAGTGTATAAATGTAAATAGAAAATCATCCCAGAGTTTAGGAACTGCAAAAGAATTAGACAGCAAAAGATTTTCAACAACAAATCAAACCACAAAGAGTATCAAAAGCAGCTGTCATTTGCGCACTGCACGTTTACACATGAAAGCATTCCTCTGTTATTTCAGATATATGCATAATGTTGTTTATTTGTGCTTTTAGGTGATCCACACTGATTTTTGGGTGTGTATGTTTACTTACCTTTAGAATCACAAAGACGAAACCAATCATGCACAGTAGCGACATGGCAGCACACACAATGAGAACGATCTTCACATTAGGAACTTCTGGGCACTTTTTATGATCTTCTTTTTCTTTTGTTTTGTTTTCTTTTTTTTCCTCTGGTTTTTTCATGATAGAATAGAAATTCAAGGTCAGAGAATTAGAGCTATCCTCTATGTTGTTTTTCATTCAGTATTAATAGAAAAATAATAATTTAATTCTCAATCTCTGCATCTGAATAGAATTTCCCATTTACATAGTTTACGTACTAAATGCATGCATTACATTCAGACCACAATAAACCCATCATGTTTGATAATGAAATTATTTACATGAAGTGTAAGACACACTTACCTATCCATAACCATGTGACTGTGCCAACTGTAATTTTGTCTTCCAAATTAAATTCACACCAGTAAAGCCCAGTGTCTGTGGCATTAACATTTGAGAAGGTGACATTAAGGTTGGTAATTTTTCCATCTACACGGACTTTGGCTTTGTACATTGCTGATTTAGGGGTAAAAGTGTAATCTTTGTAATAGTAGAAGACTTCCTGCTTATTTTTACTTGCTCCTTCTTGTTTGTACATGTATACCCCATCTTGAGGGGTTTTATCAGTAGCGCACTGGATGATGATCTTTTTACCAACAGCTCCAATTAAAGGTGTAACTATGTTGGAGAAAAACAACTAATGAGACCTTAAACACTCACTGTATATACACTGATGAATTATCAGGCTATAGTGCATCTTAAATCATTTTTATAGCAACATGCACAAACATGAAAACAGACAAATAAAGTATTCCTTACAGTCTTTCATTTACATGAGTGTGCTCAATTGTCTTTTCTTAACTAATACAACATTTCTACAAAACATTTTCTACTGCAGGATCTAGCATCCATGAAAGTAACATATTTAAATGTTGAAATGGAAAGCAAAATGTATATAAATATACATATTCATACCTTCCACTATTGTGTTTGCCCATGAGGTGCTTCTTAAACAGATACTGATCAATAGAAAACAGTATCTCACAACACACGCCATCTTCACAGCTCTGCTTGACTATGACTAGCTTCTGTTGAACAGCATCTGGTGGAAGTGGTTGACACATGCAGATCTTATCAGAAACATTTTTTTCTCAAGGAAGTTGAGAACCAAGTGGTTTTGCATTGCAATTGCAGTATGTTAGCTTAGAATATAGATGTATAATATAAAATAAATATTCTCACTTGACAACTCACAAAACAGAGTCCACAACATTTATTTTCAGGACACTGAAATTCTTTTTACAGTCTAATCCTGAATGTTTAAACTTTCATATTTATTTATTTATTTCTTCAATTAGGATATTATGTGTATTATATATAATGTTATGTGGAGTGTTGACACAGTAAAATGATTTAATATGTGTCTTCAGCTGTCTTCACCTCATTATCATTTGTATATAAGTTAATTTGTGTTCCTCTTAAGTTTGTCTGGTCTCGTCAATGTTATGGTTGTGTTTGGTTTGCCTGCTTTGTTTGGATTCTTTCCAGTGTGGATCATTAAAGACCTCATCTTCTTCTTTGTGTGCTTTTGACATCCAAGTTGTGACAAAAGACCAGACCAAGAAATCGATTTTGCAGTGCAGCCCAGAGTTGGCATGATTTCATGAATTACACACTGCAGTTCTATCATCTCACCATTCGTTCCCCATGCACAATGATACGCTAAAATATTTGTATTGGATCAGGGGCAACTACCAACTTCAAGTAGACCTCCCAGACACTCAAGGACTTAGCTGGAGGGATACCGTCATCAAGTGTCAGGAGAATGTTTCCAGAGCCATGCCACAGCTGCAGTCTGACCCAGAGCCCAGCTCATCACCACCCCGATGAGCCTGTTTCATAAAACATTTTTTTTTCAGTTAGTCTGACTCATTGTCAAAACATTTGGTTCCATAAAGCAAATTTAACATAGATCAAGCTCAGTCACTGTGGCAGCGTATGCCAAGAAACTAACTTGGTCCAGGGCAGGCTAACTGTCAGACTAAGTCTGACTTCCTGGGCATGATGAGCCCGTGGCTCTGCCTCCAGCCTCGGTGTGTTCTGTTCTACCTCAAAAGGCCTTTCCACACTGAGCGCAATGCGAAAAAGTGAGGCAAATCGCCGATAAACGGTGCTTTCACACCGAACATGAATGTTCGCCTTCTGCTAATTCACGTCTGCATGCTAGGTGGCGCCGACCAACAATATATTTTTCCTCAGATATGTGTCTCGTATGTGGATTTAACATCTAAATTAAGATAAACAAAGTTTGGTTCTATACCAGAAACACAAACTATCTATAATGCTTACAAGAATAGGCTACATCCTAAAATATAATTAGAAGTACAATTAGCATCAAGCTACACTTGAAAATGTATTTAATTATTAATGTATTTGCTTACCCACCTTAAACCATCATCGAGTGCTTGTAATTACTTCCGATTGTGATTTATAGTTTGATTCTATAATATGCAGACACATGCACTCTTTGTATGTTTAAACCTGTTAACCCCACCAGGACGCCAGCGCACTGAAAGCTCTTTGTTTGCACACGTCATTGTTTTCAAACAGATAAAGTAAAACAGGACAAAATTAATCTTGACAAACTATATATCATTTTGAAGGTCTAAGCCTCAAGCATCGACGACAGATCGCTGTTTTTCGATAGGAAGCTTATAAAGGAATGTATTTGCTAAATTTGTGTAAGCAGTACACATCAAAACATATATAAAAAAACCGCAGTACATACCAGATTCATCCTGATAACGACTCTCAAACATATCCACTGCTGTAAATCCCGGTTTCGTTTCAGAGATAAGGGTCCACTGAACAACATTCCATCGAGCACTTTTAGTCCAAAGAAACAACAACGTTGTAATTTGGATCGTTATTCATTTGTTTACGTCTCATCTCTTCAGGGAGAGTTATTGTTTGTGTCCGTTATGGAACAAATTTCGCTCAAAAACAGCGTCTTGGTGGTAAAAAAACAGCATGATTTTGTAGCAGGCAATGTTCCAAACAGAATGAGGTCATCCAAAAAAAAAAAAAGTCAAAGATACACGGAAGCAGTGTTGCCAGATTGGATGGACGATTTCCAGCCCAAAAGCTCATAAAAACCTGCCCAAAAACCGCCCAAAACTTTAACTGTCAAAATAATAATGTAAATCAAGGCTGATAAGAGCCATTTTTAACTCCTTATAACGAAATAATGACGACAAAATAATATAAATAAATGCTAGATAAATTTCCTATGGATCAAATCAGGGCAAATAATTAAAGAGAACTACCAAATATGATTAAAATATTCAAGCAGACACTGTCAAAACGGCAATCAAGAAATTAACAGATAGGCTACCCTCGAAAAACACATGCATCATTTTCAATGTCAACAGTCAGAATTTAAATGCAAAAAAAGTGCCCAATATAAGTGATCGGAATAAGCAAAGTAATTAGTTAGGTATTTCACACTTGTTCATGCACACACCATGACAGTCAAAACTGTCATTCTGTATGATAATCCGACAATAAAAAAAATTAACAACAACAATAACGCTCTTACTTTAGTTTCGCACTATAATTTCACACAGAACTAAGTCTGAAGTTCATATTGAACATAATATAGGATTTTTCACAGTCAAAACTAACAGCATCTTTAACCAATCTGGACCGTTTAAAGATAAAAGACAGGATCGTATATATAAATAGATTTTGATTAAATAATTTAACTGTGCTGATTTCGGAGCTGCAGTGATATAGCCTTCATGTCATCTCCCTCAAAAGGTGTAATTCACGTTTTGAGAGTTAAAACACTCCCTGCTCTTTACCATCGAACTTATATTTAGGCATTATGGTCACTTACAGTTATACATTCAAAATCAGATCCGTTATCGCGCTAAAAGCCCGTCACTCATGAATCATCACGTCTGTCTGCTGATCCCTAGTGATTGGCTAAAAGTGCAGCCTCGACGTCAACATCAGCACCAGTCTCTTTGCAGGTGCGTGTGTGTTGTTTAGTAATGTTGTGATGACTGATTGGATGCATGCAGTAGGCTATATGCACACTTGGGCTTGTTTGTTAACCAATTAGTCTATACAATTTATATGTTTTGAAAACAGCCAAACTGACCAAAAACCAGCCCAATTTTTGTCCACCCGCCCAAGCCAATATTTACCCGCACAATCAAATTCAAAACCGCCCAATTGGGCGGGAACCCGCCCAATCTGGCAACACTGCACAGAAGATTGTTTATTTGAATTCTGGCGTTCCCTCGCGACGGCGCGTGACGCACGCTGTGACGCACCTGTCATCCGATGGGGGCGTAACTTGGCGATCTTTTTTGCACAAATAAACCTTTCTTTTTTTTTTCTTCTTCAACAGTTTTCATATATGTTTGCGTGTTTTGTGGGGAATTGCCTGTATCTGTATGATTAACATCTGTATGGCTGATAATCAGCATGTAATTACTGACTGTTCACAGATATCAGTGTGAAAAAGGCCATTATAATGTGATTATTGACTATATTGGGCGGCCATCTGTATGATTAGCATCTGTATGAATGATCGTCAGCATGTGATTACTAATGTATGAGCAGGAGCATCTGTAAGTCAGGAAATCAATGTGTACTTAAGTTATTTTTTTTATTATTATTGTTTTTTATTCATCACTCAAAAATTATTATTATTGTATTTTTCTAGTGCTCAAATAAATCACTGATACGATGTCTAAGATTCTGTCTACTGTTTTATAATTGAAAGACTGCAGTGGCATGTATAATGACTAAATAGTTTGTATATCGTCATCATCATCTCTATTTGCTTTCATATTTCATGTTTAGAAAAATGTTTCACACTATTTATAGTGTATACGAAGATCTAGAGAGTGAACACGCTCTCTCTCATAACACCCTCGTAACACTCGCGCACGTGGAAGGAAACGGACAGTGCTCTACAGATTGCATGATTCAGTGGAGAATTATTAGAAATGTTATTCTGTATGAAGAACATGTGAGAATAAATTTGTTTTCAAATACCAATGATAACAAGAACTCAGCATCCACTCTCTGAGGGTAAAGGGTATCCGGTATACTCTTCTTCGTTGTTTGTTTACACTGGTTTTAAAGCGCCACCATTCTCACCCTTTTGTGCAACAGCAGCTGCTCCGGTCACGTTATCCTAGCTCAAATCTTATTGGACAGCCCGTGTTTTTGCTTTGCAAAACTGAAAAGATTTGTCAGACTGGATGAAAAAAAAAACATTTGCATTTTCGGTGCGCGAATGTTCGCGGTCTGTGGAAGCATCCATAGGAAGCTGTTGTTTTATTCCAGCGCGTTATCGCGTCTGAAATTCGTTTAGCTTTTTCGTGCTCAGTGTGGAAAGGCCTTAACTGTGGCCCTAACTGCTACATCTGGGCTCTTTCTTCCCTCGACTCCAGCGTGGACCATCCACGTTTGGCCTCACTGGGCTCCCTCGGACTGTCGACTGTGTACTTGTGGGCCATTCGCTACTCTCTGGCACTCTACCCCTTCAGCTTCGGACAGCTCCGCTCTCCCTCAGGCTCAACCTTAGCCCCCAGTTGTTCCAGCTCAACCTCAGCCCTAAAAATACCCACTTCCAACTCTGGGGGTCATCGCTGTGGCTGTGTCACAGCCGCCCAACTCATTTGTGTTCCATCACTCCCTCGGCTCTCCGTCTGCACTCTGGGCTCCACTAGCTACGGCTCCATCGCTGTCAGTCATCCCCCTGGTGTCATAAGCCGGGATTCCACCATGGCTCTTTCCTCCATCAACTCCAATGTGGGCCGTTGTCCTGGTCAGGCTCTGGGTCAGTACCATCTGGCCACTCATCCCATAATCTCCACCACTGCTGCCACCACCATCCACTCCTCCCTGGTTCCTGCTGCCTGCTCCTCATCCACCTCCAAAGCCCATTCCCTCACTTTATCTGTTATGCTGAGAAGTCGCGCCTTCCGGGAGGGTGCGTAATGTCACTAATATTCATTTATTCTTGTCTTGGTTCATTTTTATGGACTTTTAGTTTGTTTCTATTCAGTTTCCTTTTTCCTTTGTTCTAGTTCCAGCCAGTATATAGTTGTCAGGATTTGATTGAGTTAGTCTTCAGTTGTGTTTGTCTGGTCTCATCAATGTTTTTGTTGTGTTTGATTTACCTGCTTTGTTTGGATTTTCTTTAGTGTGGATCATTAAAGACTTTTGGAACCTCATCTTCTTGTGCTTTTAACAACCAAGTTGTGACAATTATAGTATTTAGACAGTGACCATATATTTTTATTTTAAAATTCTCTTAAAGGGGACATAACACACACAGTTTCGGCCAATCATATGTTAATCTTGAGTACTTAAAGAGCAGCATTGCATCCTTCATATCTCCGAAGAGTCTTTAGTTTTATCATACCCGAGCTCCTAGAGAAGTGCCGCAGACGGAGCTAAAGAGTCATGAGCACTTACGCACCAATTGCCATCAAAACACAAAAATTTGTTGCAGTTTTACTCACCGCCGGTGGCTCCGACTCATTGTTGGGACTGCTCCATCTTTCAGTATCAAACGATGTGCAAATCCAGCATCAAACTGGGCCTTGTTTATAAAACTCTGTTGCTGCCCCCGAAAAACTAACTGCATCCACTGTTCACATAATGCTGGGTTCTTTGGAAAGCTGAACAAGGTTATCTTTACTTTACATCCAAAAACACACTTAAAGGTTTTAATCAGTGGTGTAGTGCAGGGTATACACAGGTATACGGTTTATACCCACTTCTTTATCAGTCGGCTATGCGTATACCCACTTCATAATCCCCTGTGATGCGCATCATTCATTAGTGTCCTGCATTCCAGCACATGAATAGCCAATCCAATCGCTTCTGAATAAATTTAAATGTTCCCTAAAAACATCAGTAAAAACAGTGATGCGGTCAGGACTGAGGCACAAACACTCTCATGCAGTGTTAGTTGCATTCATACTCGAAGTCAGAATGCACTCTCGCGCAGAAAGTCCAAAACTGACTTTGTAGAAGTAATAACTTATGACATACCAGGAAATTCCTAATATGGATAAAGGCATCCATCTACCGCTGCACTGTAAAAAATCCAATTAACAAAATGTTAGAAGGGCAAAAATATTTAAGTTGAACTAATTTTATTGCTTGGGCTTAGTTGAGAAGACATGTTATATTAAGTCTGCACAAATATATATTAAAAACATTAAATGAATGGTTATTTTCAAATACAGTCAACATTCAGAATGCTAAATGTTGTCAAAACTAATAAAAACAAATCCGACCAACACATCATTCCGCACGTGCACGAGCCTGAGTGACTTTGCGGGAGAAACAGCGCCGCCATCTTGTCAAGTTCAAGCGTCAGGTAAGAGCCACTAAATAAATCTGACTAATCTGACTTTTTTTTAGACTAAATGTAACAAGAAAATCATGCAACATATTCGATTTTTTGAGTGGACATATAGAAAGTGTTTTATGAGTTGTATATCCGCAGAAAAGTGGATATTTAAATGTATGTCAAGTTCAGGCATAAGGTAAGTCAAGTGGCACTGAATAAATATTTGTAAGTTACTTAATGTTAGACTGAATTTATCATATCGTATATTAAAAAGGTGTAAATGTTTTATTTAAAACGTATATATTTATACACAAACGTACAACATACAGTATATAAAAACATCGAATAAGCGTTGTATGGTATGTCTGAGGGAAATTTAAGTTAAGGGAATGTGGTCTTTCACCTTGTTTAATCCATAAAACACTTAGTATCAAAAGCTGTCTTACTATAATGAATTTTAGCTAATTTTGGCATGTTGTATGATATTTTTGTGTTTCTGTGCCGTGAAAAGATATGAAGAGATCGTGTGGTCTTTCTCTTTTATAAGCCATTAACCGAAATCTTATAAAACGTGTAACTTAAAGGGTTCGTATGAGGCACTCTCATATGACCTCAAAGGATGAAATCTCAAAGGATTTCATGTTTTCTTTTGTCTTTGGAGTGTTACAAGCTGTTTGTGCACATATAAGATCTGTAAAGTAGCAAAGATTAAAGTCTCAAACCCAAAGCGATATTCTTTATAAAAGTTAAGACTCTGCCACACCCTCCTAAAACGGCTCATTCAAACATACCCCCAACATGTCTACATCACGGTGTTGGAAGATTTGCATAACACCGCCCAAACTATACGGAATGAAAGAAGACGTAACTTTTATTCGCGCTGTAGTATTGTTGCTGCTGCCGCCATGTGGTAGAGACGCTGTGTGTTTCCTTGTGAAAGCGAAAGTACTTTGTTTGGCCTTCCAAATGAGTACACAACTAGAAATCAGTGGTTAAGTTATATTTACAACACGGTTCCAGAACAGTACAATGCAAATATTTGAGTGTGTGCAGTGCATTTTACAGAGGACTGTTTCCTGATCCTGGGACAGAGTAGCCTATAATGTGAATACTATGAATGGCTGTGAACGCTATAAATTGGGGCAATTCCAACGTCGCAAGGACAGTCTGGTGCTTCTGACTCACAGCCTGTAAGTACATTTCGATATTTAAAGAATTTGCTACAGACTATTCAAACGCGAGTTTTGAGCAGTGTAGAGTAGTGCCTGTTTGGCGTTTCTACGATCACCAATGCAGACATGGTGTTATGTTTACGCGGTGTGGCACAACGCATAAAAAGACCATATGAGTCATTATAATCAGTAATTATGTCCTCACTGAATGCAACAAATGCCTCTTTTATAGTGGGTTTTATTGTTTTAGTCTCGTCGCGCCGGGACACGGCATCACAATATGGTGAGGGGCGTAACATTTCTGTCACACGCTTGAGGTATTCGGCCAATCACAATGCACTGGATAGCTGGCCAATCAGAGCACACCTCACTTCTCAGAACGATGAGCTTTGTAAAAATCGACGCGTTTCAGAAAGGCGGAGCATAGAGCAGCAACAATAATATATAGTATGTGGAAAATAATGTTTTTTTTTTAACCTCGAACCACATAACACATTGCATTACACCAAATACACCAAATAATGTTCTTTTTAGCAACATCATATTTAATGTAAACCACAGTAATGCACTCATTTGAAGTTAAAGGTGCCATAGAATGCATTGATACAATATTTTAAATTGTTCTCTGATATCTACATAGAAGGTATGTGGCTTAGTTAAGGGCAAAAATTATCCAGAAACGGTTTTACATGTGCATTTACAACCCTAGGATTTCTCCCTAGAATGAAACGGTCTGTTATTGGCTTATTTGGAAGGGTCATGAATAATAATGTTGAGCTCTGCTCTGATTGGCTGTTTCACAGTGCGGCTCAATGTTGAGCTCTGCTCTGATTGGCTGTTTCACAGTGCGGCTCATTTCATTAGCTCACAGGAAGGAAACACAGGCAAAATATATATTTAAATACTTTCTCACACAGTTATAACGTTGGGTAATTATACTGTATATAAAATGCGGGCATCAGGGAGCCGCTATTAATATGCAGGGCACTGAAACTGCTTTCAAGTGCACGATGGACTTTTACTTTCACTTTCGCTTTCGAGATTCGCAATCGCACATACTCTGTTTATACAATGGAGCGGCAGTACTTACCTGTAAATCATTTGCCATCATCCTCAGTCATCTCTCCTTACTCTGTTTATGTGGTAAGTGAAATCTTATGTACTGTAATGTAACATGCTACAGCTAGCAAGGAGCTAACCATGTCCCTTTAGTGGCTCACATTATTTTATTAGAACGCGCTGTTTGCTTTCCGTGCCTTTCTGAATACAGACACCAACCCATCCCTGGACTTCACATCCCCTGCACAGCCTGGAACATAACATTTATTTCCATGATCTGCCATGTTCGCTGTTGTCCTCGCTTGTTTCTTCACAAGATGATTCGACTGGCGGCGTAACTATTAGTGATCCCGACTGTTACATCACAGTCGGTGTTATGTTCTGATTCGCCTATTTTTCAGTGGTCTTTTTTATTCACGAGATTTACATAAGAAGGAGGAAACAATGGTGTTTGAGGCTCACTGTATGTCATTTCCATGTACAGAACCCTTATCATTCAACTATGCCAAGGTAAATACAGTTTTCCATTCAATGGCACCCTTAACATGGGCGTGTTGTATGGGTTTTTGCGTGTGTAAACTTTTGCAATTGTCCTGTGAAGTAAAAATATGAAATTAAACGTGACTAACAACAAAGCCAGAGTGAAATGTCGCTCTTTTCAAACGGGGCGGATTAACGTTACACAGTGTTTTTAGTCTCGTGAAGGCGCTTCGGAAGAGAAGTTTGTCGTTCCGAACGAAAATGAACAACTGAATCGTTTCACAAGGCAAATCAAAGCGTCTCAGTCAGTTCCCTAGGTAGTGAATCAGTAGATCGTCCACAAGTTCATGCACTGGGGAAGACCATGGCACAGTAAACATTGGGACAATTGATCAATCAATTTGTAAAACGTCACCATTGGTATTTATCAACAACAGGCAGGACTGTTATATTTTGATATTATTTTTATGTTATTTAAGGTAACTTAGCCCTATACTATGAAACGTACATGTTCCATTACAAATCCAGTCAGCATCAATGCTCCCTGTTGTGCAATGGATTGTGGAATGGATTTGTGCAAAAAAAAGGTTGCAACTTCTGTTTCATCACAAATTGAATTAACTGATATTGATACACAGTAAATGATTTAAAAGGCATCATTTAATTTTTTTAACTTAAAATGTATTTTTTGTGCCAAAGGTTTCATTGGTGCTTTGTCATTGCAAGATTTCAGATGCAACCCAGTCAGTTGTTTCAAGGCACCAAACACTGGCACGTGACCAGACCGCACTCCACTGTGTGTACTTTCAAGACTAGGAGTTTATTGTTTTCATTCCAGGTAATATGTGTAAATGTTTAGAGTTTTTACTACAATTATAATTTGCTTTATTGTTCTCAGTGGCATCTACGCTAATATTAGTCTGTTTCATTTTTATTCTGTGGTCACCATAGCCACCAGATCCAGTCTGTATCAAGATCAGATGGTGGATCAGCACCTAGAGATGACCTCTACAGCCCTGAATGTCAGCGGAGACCATGTCAGCTAGATGAGCCCCAGAGACAGATCCCTCCGAAGACCTCGTTGGCCATCGGGACAAGACCACGAAAACCAGACAATCCTCTGCTCTGACCTATGTTGCAGCCTAGAATTAAACCACGCCACGCCAGGCTGACCGGCAGTTATTTTTACGCAGATTGCATCAAGTAATAATGTAGTAAAACGCAGATATTAAAAGGCGAAATTCAGTAAACACTTTATTGATGATGTATATTTTGCACAGGCAAGAAGATGAAGCCAGAATATAAACGCAATGTGCAAAGTTTCACATTAAATGAGTTCCCATAGAAAACCTTTAGAAGGAAAACACTGAACTGTTAAGCGGATTGCGTTCATATTCCGGCCTCGTCTGCTTGCCTATGTAAACTATACATCATTAATATGGTGAATACTGAATTTGATCTTTTAATATTAGTTTTACATATATTACGGCACTTTAAGTGTTTTTACAACGTTTTATTGCACTGTTTATGATTGAAATATTGCCACGGGTGCTTAATTATGGATTGCAAATGGCCAAAACTTGCATTTTGTTCAGAAATACCTTTGTTTTATTCTTTTGAGAGGTGATCTAAATATTTGCGGCTGGGAAACAGATGACAAATTGACACGCTTGTGCAGCAGTTCTATGGATGCTTTGCCCTCCATGTCTTCGAGCCGGTCACGCTGTAGTTTAAAGTGATAATATATAACTTAATTCCCACCATATTTCTGGTATTATCTATCAAACTAATCTGATCGCTCGCTTTTAAAACCGCAAGTGCAGCGCGTTAGCATTCGCTAGCCGGTTAGCTTGTCACTCGCGGTTCCATTCGCGTTGCTATTCGCGCCTATTATTGTTTTCTTTTTTCTCTCTCCGTTTTCATTTCTCTCTCGCTCCGTTTTCATTTCTCTCTCGCTCCGTTTTTCACGAGTTCATCAAACAACAGTGGTAAGTGGAGTGGTAAGTGGTAAGTTAAGTTGGTATCTATCATTCATCAATCACGGTGAGTAATGGCTTCTTCTCCTGCTATTGTTATTTGCACAGTCTGCCACATGTATAGTTTATCTCTCTCTGTCAGCAATGAGGGATTCACATGTGATAAATGCAGGGAAATAGTTAGGCTGACAGAGAAGGTTTTAGAACTAGAGACACGCATCCAAACTTTAGTTGAGGACAGTAAGAATGTGAGGGCTGTAGATACTGCTTTGGATGTGACTAGCTCAGGGACTCCTGTACATTGTTCGGTTCCGGTAACGTTAGCGCCCCCGCAGCAGGGCAACTGGGTGACTGTGAGGCAGCATAGTCGCGGGTCAAAACACCGCTCTTCCGTTCCGATCAGAACATCAAACAGGTTCTCCCCACTCAGTGACGCACCCACTGAGAAACCTGGTGAAAGTGCTCTAGTTATTGGCGATTCTATTGTACGGAACGTGAAAATAGAGACACCAGCCACCATAGTCCATTGTTTACCGGGAGCCAGAGCGCCTGACATCTTGGCAAATTTAAAAGTGCTGGCTAATGCTAAACGTAAATTCAGTAAGATTGTTATCCACGCCGGCGCTAATGATGTTCGACTTCGCCAGTCGGAGATCACTAAAAATAATGTTAAAGAGGTGTGTGAACTTGCAAGTACGATGTCAGACACTGTAATATGCTCTGGCCCCCTCCCTGCTTATCGGGGTGATGAGATTCATAGCAGACTGTCATCACTAAATGGCTGGATGTCTAAGTGGTGCCTGCAAAACAACATAGGTTTTATAGACAATTGGACGAGTTTTTGGGGCAGACCTGACCTGTTGAAAAGAGATGGTGTTCATCCCTCCTGGGGTGGTGCCGCTATTCTCTCTAGAAATTTGGCACATAGTCTTAGAGTTCATACTTGACTAACTGGAGCCCAGGTCAGGAAGCAGACAGACTGGCTAAACCGACCGTCTGCTAGCCGCCTCACGTCACAGAAGTCAGTTAATTCTCAGCACATAGAGACTCCTTCACCTAGATATCACACTATAGAGACTGTGTCTGTTCCCCGAACTAGAGAATACAGAAAACGTCCAAACCAATTTATGAGTAACCATTTAATTGATGTTCAACAAATAAAAAAAAAAAAAAAAAAAAAAAAAAAAAATGTTTACAATACACAGAAACAATTGATAAAACTTGGCTTACTGAATATCAGGTCCCTTTCTACAAAAGCACTTTTTGTAAATGATTTGATTAATGATCATAACCTAGATTTGCTCTGTTTGACAGAAACATGGCTAAAACCAGATGAATACATTATTTTAAACGAGTCTACCCCCCAAGATTACTGTTACAAAAATGAGCCGCGTCCAAAAGGCAAAGGGGGAGGTGTTGCTACAATTTATAACAATATTCTCAGTATTTCTCAGAAGACAGGCTTTAAGTATAACTCCTTTGAAGTAATGGTGCTTCATATAAAATTATCTAGAGAAAAAAGTATTAATGATAAATCCTCCGTGACGTTTGTACTGGCTACTGTATACAGGCCACCAGGGCACCATACAGACTTTATTAAAGAATTTGCTGATTTTCTATCAGAGTTAGTGCTGGCTGCAGATAGAGTCCTAATTGTGGGTGATTTTAATATCCATGTTGATAATGAAAAAGATGCATTAGGATCAGCATTCATAGACATTCTGAACTCTATTGGGGTTAGACAACACGTTTCAGGACCTACTCATAGTCGAAATCATACTCTAGATTTAATACTGTCACATGGAATTGATGTTAATGGTGTTGAAATTCTGCAGCAAAGCGATGATATATCAGATCATTATCTAGTCTTGTGTAAACTCCATATAGTTAAAGTTGTAAATTCAACTCCTTCTTACAAATATGGTAGAACCATCACTTCTACCACAAAAGACTGCTTTGTAAGTAATCTTCCTGATTTATCTCAATTCCTTAGCATATCCAACAGCTCAGAACAACTTGATGATGTAACAGAAACTATGAACTCTCTCTTTTCTAGCACTTTAAATACGGTTGCTCCTTTACGCTTAAGGAAGATTAAGGAAAAGAGTCCAACACCGTGGTATAATGAGCACACTCGCACTCTAAAGAGAGCAGCCCGGAAAATGGAGCGCAGTTGGAGGAAAACAAAACTAGAGGTATTTCGTTTAGCTTGGCGGGAAAGTACTCTATCCTACAGAAAAGCTTTAAAAACTGCTAGATCTGATTACTTTTCGTCTCTTTTAGAACAAAACAAACATAACCCCAGGTATTTATTCAATACAGTGGCAAAATTAACAAAAAATAAAGCATCAACAGGTGTTGACATTTCCCAACAGCACAGCAGTAATGACTTTATGAACTATTTTACTTCCAAAATTGATACTATTAGAGATCAAATTGTAACCATGCAGCCGTCAGCTATATTATCACATCAAATAGTGTACTATAGATCCCCTGAGGAACAATTCCACTCATTCTCTACTATAGGAGAGGAAGAATTGTATAAACTTGTTAAATCATCTAAACCAACAACATGTATGTTAGACCCTATTCCATCTAAACTACTAAAAGAGCTGCTTCCGGAAGTCATAGATCCTCTTTTGGCTATTATTAATTCGTCATTGTCATTAGGATATGTCCCCAAAAACTTTAAATTGGCTGTTATTAAGCCTCTCATTAAAAAACCACAACTTGACCCCAAAGATCTAGTTAATTACAGACCGATCTCGAATCTCCCTTTTTTGTCAAAGATATTAGAAAAGGTTGTATCCTCACAATTACATTCCTTCTTAGAGAAAAATGATATCTGTGAGGATTTCCAGTCAGGATTTAGACCGTATCATAGTACTGAGACTGCTCTCATTAGAGTTACAAATGATCTGCTTCTATCATCTGATCGTGGTTGTATCTCTCTATTAGTTCTACTGGATCTTAGCGCTGCGTTCGACACTATCGACCACAACATTCTTTTGAATAGACTAGAAAACTTTGTTGGCATTAGTGGAAGTGCATTAGCATGGTTCAAATCGTACTTATCTGACCGCCATCAATTCGTAGCAGTGAATGACGAGGTATCATATCACTCACAAGTGCAGTATGGAGTTCCTCAAGGCTCAGTACTAGGGCCGTTACTTTTCACGCTTTATATGTTACCCTTGGGAAATATCATTAGGAAACACGGGGTTAGCTTTCACTGTTATGCTGATGATACTCAGCTCTATATTTCTTCACGGCCTGGTGAAACACACCAAATTGAGAAACTTATGGAATGCATAGTCGATATAAAAAACTGGATGACGAGTAATTTCTTACTGCTAAATTCTGAAAAAACAGAGGTGTTAATTATCGGACCTAAAACCCCCACAAGTAATAACCTAGAACACTGTCTAACACTTGATGGCTGCTCTGTAAATTCTTCGTCATCAGTCAGGAACCTAGGTGTGCTATTTAATAGTAATCTCTCCTTTGACAGCCACATTTCTAGCATTTGTAAAACTGCATTTTTTCATCTTAAAAATATATCTAAACTGAGACCTATGCTCTCAATGTCAAATGCAGAAATATTAATTCATGCGTTTATGACCTCAAGGTTAGATTATTGTAATGCTTTATTGGGTGGTTGTTCTACACGCTTAATAAACAAATTACAGATGGTTCAAAATGCAGCAGCTAGAGTTCTTACTAGAACCAGGAAGTATGACCACATTAGCCCGGTTCTGTCAACACTGCACTGGCTCCCTACTAAACATCGTATAGATTTTAAAATCTTGTTAATTACTTATAAAGCCCTAAATGGTTTAGCTCCTCAGTACTTGAGCGAGCTCTTATCGCATTATAGTCCTTCACGTCCGCTGCGTTCTCAAAACTCTGGCCATTTGATAATACCTAGAATATCAAAATCAACTGCGGGCGGCAGATCTTTTTCCTATTTTGCGCCCAAACTCTGGAACAATCTACCAAACACTGTTCGGGAGGCAGACACACTCTGTCAGTTTAAATCTAGATTAAAGACCCATCTCTTTAACCTGGCGTACACATAACACACTACTACACTTCTATTATTCAAATCCGTTAAAGGATTGTTAGGCTGCATTAATTAGATCAACCGGAACCGGGAACACTTCCCATAACACATGATGTACTTGTTACATCGTAAAAAGATTGACATCTACGCTAATATTAGTCTGTTTGTTTCTTATTCCGAGGTCACTGCATTCACCAGATCAGATGGTGGATCACCACCTAGAGACGACCTCTACAGCCCTGAACGTCAGCGGAGACCAGGACACCTAGATGAGCCCCAGAGACAGACCCCCAGTGAGGACCCCGTCACCTAGACAGCCATCAGGACAAGATCTCAGGAACCAGATGAGCCCTCCAATCTGACTTTGCAGCAGTTGGAATTGAACTGCTGTGTCGTCTGGCCAGAGGAGAAATGGCCCCCCGACTGAGCCTGGTTTCTCCCAAGGTTTTTTTCTCCGTTCTGTCACCAATGGAGTTTTGGTTCCTTGCCGCTGTCGCCTCTGGCTTGCTTAGTTGGGGACACTTAATTTCCAGCAATATCGTCGACTTGATTGAACAGAAACTTTTTGAACTGAACTGAGCTGGACGATGCCATCACTGAATTCAATAATGAAATGCCTTTAACTGAAAATTGAGTGTTTAATCTTGTCATTTTACATTATTGACACTATTTTCCCATTTTGATATTGTGCAGTTGCTTTGTCACAATTTGTATTGTTAAAAGCGCTATATAAATAAAGGTGACTTGACTTTACTTGACGTGACTGAAAGCTTTGAATTGTGAACAATAGTAATATTTGTAAATGTTAGTTTGCTAACATTTTGTTTAGCTTGTTTAGTTTTTTCTTAGATCATTAAACAAACTTTAAACTGAATTTTGCTGTTGTATTACAGATGTAATGTGTCAACTGGAGCCTTAAAGGGATAGTTCACCCAAAAATGAAAATATTCTGTTTATTTACTGACCCTTAGGCCATCCAAGATGTAGGTGACTTTTCTTTTTAATTCCTGTATGTTTAGTCTGTATGAAAAATGTTATAAATGGAGATTGTTATTAAAGGCTATTATGTGTTTTAATGTGTGTGTTTTTAGTGATTGATAAACACCAGTTAATAATTTTTAATAATTTTGTTAAATTATAAAAATATATGTTTATGTAGTTCCCCAGCAATTTCTTATGAAGCTCAAATAATAAATCTTAGTTGAGGTAACATAAAACACATGGAGTAAATGATTCAATTTTAATTGACATAACTTGCTCTATAGTCTTCTAAATGTTTGACCAATTAAAACATTTTAGTTGAATGGACTATAAAACTAGTTCAGTAAAGGTTGAGCCAACTAAAAAATAACAGTTCAGATAACACTTTGAAGTCAGAAATTGACTGAACGTAAAATTTCTGTGGAACTAGTTACTAAAAAATAATTAGTTGAAACCGCTTGAAATCTTTTACAGTGTGTAGCCAAAGCTTTCTCTACAGTATCAGTAAAAGAAACGTGAAGACAGTAAACACATGATTGTGACAATATGGTTTGTGTGTGTTTTTCAAGTTATGTCCAGGTAATAAAAAAGCATCTGAGTAATGTAGTGCTAATTGACATAGCATTTATTGCAGCTGGATATAGACACTATAAAAGATATCCTCTGCCTTATTCTGTGATAAAAATGGGAAAAAAGTAGAGTATAAACAAATCAAAAAAATGTCTACTAGGAAAATATAGGAAAAATAGTGTT
Organism: Schizothorax lantsangensis; assembly: GCA_027422415.1. NCBI lineage: Eukaryota > Metazoa > Chordata > Actinopteri > Cypriniformes > Cyprinidae > Schizothorax > Schizothorax lantsangensis. Next base: position 19,760,214 of record CM049853.1, on the reverse strand, counting down.
TGATTTCGCAGCCACTTAAAAGTAAGAGATAATAATAATAATAATAATAATAATAATAAATCTGTCAATTAAACAAAAAGTTATTAAATTTTACATTTCTGCCCCCTCACTTCTGAATGATTGAGAATCATGTTTTTTTTGTTTGTTTCAAATAGAGATCACAATTCTCCCACTATTCTGAACAGACATCTAAACAAAATAGCATGTACTTTATTAGAGGTTCGAACAAAATGTCAGTTGCTGCAGTCTATTTATCTATCTATCTATCTAATTATTTAATTATTTATTGCAAAATCTGCACCTCTTCTTTGGATAATATGATTTTCATAATGATACTTTCTCAAGCAGCAGAAGTTAAGTGACAGAGTGCAAATACTACTGGCCCACTTTGGAGTAAACTAAATATGCGAGACTAGTTTTGCATGTCACTGTTTACAACACAGGGCATTCAACCTTTGTTGAGCCATAAAAAGTTTTTTTTTTAAAAAGCGCGGTGTGTGTGTGTGGGGGGGATTCATAAATTAAGAGCATACCCACAGTCCACCACTACCCCACTGGTTTTATCAGACTTTTTTTTTTCCCCAAAAAAAACATTGGCCAGAACAGTGAGCATAAACAGCAAGCAGTATACATTTTCAGGTTTATGTTTGAGACAGGTAAATGCCATTGAGATGAATGGGAATGTGAACGAATAGTACCCCATATAGTCCCCATATAAACATCCTGATAAAAAAAAAAGTTTATAATAATTGTAGCAGTTGCACAATTTATTGCCACTGTAAAATGAAAAAGTCAATGTAGTAACCCAGAGGTATTGTCTGGATTTTGACAGCTTTTATAATGTCACATAAACAGAATTGTGAAATCTCTGTGTACGCCTGCTGTTGCAGTTTTTCTGATGCTCTGCTCGTGTGCTGTGGACATAGGATGTATTTTTACAAGTTTATGTCAGTGTGAAGTTGACAGCTTTGATGTCATACAGGAAATGAGGTTGTATCTTGGCAACACTTTTGCCAAATGACAGAAAACTTGGTAGTTATCAGTAGCACCCTGATGATTTAGGCATGTCTATAAAGTTTGGTGAGAGTAACACGTACTGGTCAGCCTTAGATAATCAAGCTAATTATTAAATATAGCTATAAATGTTTAATACAATCACAATGAATGAATGAATGAATGACATCATTCATCTGCTCTGATGTTAATCATTCTTTAAACCAACTACAAGACACATTTGCTTTATGGCAAGCCGTTTTAACATTTAATCTACACTGTTAGAAATCGCTGTAGATTTAGCAGCACAGTACTGTAAAAACCTACAGTACAATACCTAATTTATACAATACAGTAAAATACTGGAATTTATATTGCATTCTGGGTAATTTTGACTTGGCGGGAATATTTTACAGTGTATTTTAGTGTTGCTGTAACCTTGCTGTAGCCTGACTGTAACACACGGGGCAATAATACAGGACTGCTGTAAATAGCACGCCACCTGACGTCACATCACAGACAACACAGCTGCTGCTGACCTGAGAGAGACGCAGAACGGAGGATTTATGCAAGTTCGGTAAGTTAATTTGATTATCATGTTTTTATTATTACATGGTTTTTAGTGTGGAATGAAACCGTAAGTTTAGCCGCGAAGGTTATAATCTACTCCCTCAAAGCTGTAGTCGAAACTCTGTGAGTTACGTGCTCTTTCATCCGCTGCTCTCCTGACATTTTCACATCTAACGTAGTGAATTAGATTATGGTTTATTTCGACCAAAACTTGAGTCGATGCTTGTTGGAATTGTGGAAAAACAAACAGAGTGTCACAGAATGGCCCGTATCCTCCATCACTGATCACTTTCACCTGCACCTGATTTACTCATCATGCACACCTGCTCCTCATCATCACAGCTCATCACCCCTGCTCTACTTAAGCACACTCCTCACTCCAGTCATCGTCTGATCTTAAAGTCACAAAGCTGCCAAGACATTGAGATTTGTGGAGACTACTCGGACATTCACTTGCTACAGCGGAATGCTAGCTGAGTATACTAACCTGTGTTACTTACCAGATGATACTCACCCTCTGTCTTCCCTCTCATCACCAGATACCTGTTTATCTGTGGACTCTAGAGACTCGCAGGCTCTCCAGGATTCCTATCCGCCACGAACCTGCCAAAGGACAGAGACATAATCAGAATCCCAGCGCACTATCCACTATACCTCTAGAAAGCCACTTACCTCACGCAAAGACTCTCACCACTGTTGTCTCACCTTATCCTGTAATAAACTCAACCTCTTCTACACTAACCTCTGTGTCTGGCAGTTTCCGTTACACAGAGACCGTTTTGGTGAGTTTACATTTGGTTCTGTCGAGTTTGAACGAAGCTTGTTTTACTATGGTATGCGAGGTAAATGACCGTGTTTGTCAATGGAGTCTGCTGGGTTTGAGGAGATCGATAAACGGTAGTTTGAGTTTAAACAAAAGGGATATATCGATAAAACAATTGTCTATCTCTCTAGGGATCCCTTTTATAATGTCCGATTCGAGCCTGTCAGTGACAAACACGAGCACTTTTTTAATACATACATTTATGGTGCGCAAAAAAAAAAAAAAAAAAGATTTGCAGTCCGCTTCACGGTCGCGGTTAATACTGGTCGCTTACTTAAACATGGTTGAGAAATACAGTTTCACTTGCCATGTAAAAGGGTGGTTTGGGGTCAGAGATATTGGTAACTTTACAGGTTATTAACTAAATTAACATTATTTAGGCGGGAGACCAGTTCTGTAGCATGGTGTCAGTCCTCTGTCGTGTGTGTCATGTGTTCCCGCCTCTTGTGTCCATATTTGGTTTGTTTCCTGTCCTTGTTTCATGTCATTATGAGTTAAGTATGTTCCAGCTGTGTTTGTCTCGTTATGTGTTAATTACCCTGTGTATATTAGTCCTGTCTTTTGAGTTTGATTTCGTCTGGTCTACTCGTTACTTCCCGGTGTATCCTGTCTCTGAGTCCTGCCTTGTTGTCTGATTAAAGACTATTATTTGAGTTTATATCCTCGTCTGCGTGTTCCTGTTCCTCCCTCGTGTGTGCACCGTGACACATGGGGGTTGATAAAAATGATTATGATAATAAAAATATGATTAGTGGTAAATTACTTTTATCAGTTAACTTTACTAATGATCTATTGGTCAACAAAGACAAGTAAAATGCATGCCAAAATCTTCGGCAATGTCAAGCATGTTTTTTTTTTTTATAACTCTGATGTATTGTTGGAGTGTATGAAAAACACATGTATAGGCAACAGTCTATGTGATTTTTACCCTATACATTGTCAACAAGTAGGCTAACACATTATTGAATCAAATTTATTTGATTTCTTGCAGCTCTACTGTGTGGTCCACTTGTCTTTGCACCCTGGGAAGGGCAATGCTGTCACAAGGCTGTTTTTTGTAAGTATTATTTAAATTATTTTATGATTATAAAATATTTAAAGTATTATTTACATTTTTATTTACAGTGGAAGTCAAAAGTTTACATATACTTTGCAGAATCGGCAAAATGTTAATTATTTTACCAAAATAAGAGGGCTTATCATACAAAATGCATGTTATTTTTTACTGACCTCAATAAGATATTTCACATAAAAGAGGTTTACATATAGCCCACAAGAGAATGACTGCATTCAAAAGTTTAAACCCCCTTGATTCTTAAAACTGTGCTGTTACATGAATGATCCACAGCTTTTTTTTTTTTTTTTTTTTTTTTTTTTTTTTAAGTGATGGTTTCTCATGAGTCCCTTGTTTGTCCTGAACAGTTAAACTGCCCGCTGTTCTTCAGAAAAATCCTTCAGGTCCCACAAATTATTTGGTTTTTCAGGCATTTTTGTGTATTTCAACCCTTTCCAACAGTGACTGTATGATTTTGAGATGCATCTTTTCACACTGAGGACATCTGATGGACGCAATTATTACAGAAGGTTCAAATGCTCACTGATGCTCCAGAAGGAAAAACGGTCCACTAAGAGAATTTATAAAAGGTGAAAACTTTTGAACAGAATGAAGCAACCCAGGCTCGTTGGAAATACGTGTTTCTACATACATTTCTGCAACACCGTAATTATATACCTTGCAGCACGTTTCGCGGCAGTTTCAAAGTGAAATGTCCAGAGAGTGGCGCTAAAACACACGTTTAATACGTGACCGTGATACGCTTTTATTACGTTGGTACAGACACGTATTGCAGTGTTTTCATTATGCTGCTTGAGGTACGTTTTGCGGCCATTCAGATATCCGGTGAGTGTCGCTAAAGATTAAGCTCTATGAAGTTGGAAGTATCCCCTACACCAAACCCAAAGCTAAACCTACCCGAAAGTGTTAACAAATGCAAAAGTAATATAAAAACCTATTCGCTGTTGCAGCCAAGCTATTTTAACTTCCTTATGCAGATTTGAGCTGTTTTGTTGAACTGTAGTTTGACGGGATTCGTACCGGAGATTTTCTTCACCTAAGTGCAACGCTGTATCGCGTGAGCTACCGAGTAAACTTACTGAGTTAGTAAACTCATACATATGAAGCTGTATATGTGACGACAATGTTCAAAAGTATCAGTTTTCAAATCATGCAGGATGTTAAAATTGTTTTGAAGTCATAACATACCATTCTGCAAGTAACTGTGAGAAAATAATCAAAACTGTTCATGTAAGTCATACTTCGTGTGAAAAGGAATAAAAGTTGTCAGAGTTTTACTGCCTCTAGTGTTCATTTCAACTGGAAACTGCAGTGAATCGTTTTTTCAGTTTTGCAGAAATGCATGTAGAGGCACGTATTTCCAATGAGCCTATGTTGGAATGAAGATGTGTACATTTTTCTTATTTTGCCTAAATCTTTTTTTTTTTTTTTTTTTTTTTTTTTCCCATTTAGTACTGCCCTTCAGAAGCTACAGAAGATACTGTACTTGCATGTTTCGCAGAAGACAAAATAAATGAAATTTACCCTGATCTTCAAATTGACCCCGGCTCATAATGCATGGTTTTCCTTCTGGAGCATCAGTGAGCATTTGAACCTTCTATAATAGTTGCATATGAGTCCCTCAGTTGTCCTCAGTGTGAAAAGATGGATCTCAAAATTATACAGGCATTGTAGGAGAAGGGTTCAAATACACAAATGCTGGAAAACCAAATAATTTGTGGGACCTGATGGATTTTTCTGAAGAGCAGCAGGTAGTTTAACTGTTCAGGACAAACAAGGGACTCATGAACAACTATCACTAAACTAAAAAACACAGCTGGGGATCATTCAGGTAACAACACAGTATTAAGAATCAAGCGTATGTAAACTTTTTTTTTTTTTTTGAACGGGTCATTTTTATAAATTGAACTCTTATTTTCTCTTGTGGACTATATGTAAACATATTTTATGTGGAATAGCTTATTCAGGTCAGTACTAAACAAATAACATGCATTTTGTATGATAATCCCTCTTATTTTGTTAAAATAATTAACATTTAGCAGATTCTGCAAGGTGTATGTAAAATTTTTAATCAAACTATTTATGTATTTTTAATCTATGCTACAGAATTTTCATTCACTATTTTCCTCATGCTGTCTTTTCATGTTTATGGGTGCTGTGGATAACAGGTTTTGTCTTTGTGTGTTTCATTACTGCGTTTCAGTTTCACCACTGATGAAGAAATGTACTGGCAGAGAGCGAGTGAGCAGAAGATCAAGACAATGGTGCAGAGTGACGGCCATCAACCCTGCATGTCAACAGCTTCATTCAGTCCAAAATGGTGTTTAAATGGAGGACTTAACAGAGAGGGTCAATGGCCTTTTTGCCACCTCCCACATGCCCTGCATTTAGGGGTGATGGTTATGAGAAACTTGTTTTTGCTTATTTTAAGAGTTTAATTTTTAGATAGTTTTTAAGATGAATCAAGTTCTCTCTTAGGACATTGATTCCCAATCCAGCCCTCAAGATGCATGTGTTTGTTTCATTTATATTCTTGCACCCTTAATGTTTTCCTGGCTGTAAATTGTTGATGCACTTTACTCTGGGTAGCAAACACTATACTAAAATGTTTTAATAAAAATACTTTTGTAAATATGTTTGGATTGTCTTTTGATTTGTGATGTTATTCTGAATTATAGTAGTATCACAATTTTACTGACTATATGTATGTACTATTCCAACTACACAATCCACAATAATAATTATACAACAGCAAATTTAAGTAGAAACAAAATTACAAATTAATGTAAAAATACAGGACAATACTGTTTTGTAGTTATACAGTACATACTGTAAAGTTGCATTAATGTACATTGCTGTAAAACAAAATACAGTAACTTGCTGGCAACTGTGCTGCCAGTAACTTACTGTAAAAATACAGGAACATTTTTAACAGTGAAGCCATACTAGTATCTGTTTTCATGCTACTAGTAGTTATTTTTTTAGATACTAGTATCTTTTCCATTAAGTACACTAAAAAATGCTGGGTTATTTTCTTAAGCCAAATGCTAGGTTGGGTCATTTTATTGCGTTGTTTTTAATGTTTACTCAGGTGCTGGGTAGTTTGTGTAGATTTTATTTCATTTATAAAGTCTTTACTGTGCTGTAAAATGTATTATTTTACGCAACACAACATAAGGACGAGGTGTCAGTCAGCTGCGTCAGCAGCGGTCGGTCGTTTCGTTTGGTAGAAACGCCTTTTTCCTTGCATAACAAATGGATTTTATTCGTTATAGTACTGAGTTTAAGTTAATTTGATGTTAATATATGTTCTCTAATCTCCATACTGTTTTTTATGGGGAGGTTGTGGAGTCAGTCATGGCATCTCTCAGCTAGTGAAACGTGAGGCCGTAGTCTGAAGTTAGCAGTTTCTCTAGCCAACAGCAACCCTTCACAGGCTCAGATTTCGGCAACACATCAGCACGAGAATTAGCGCTATTTCAGGAAAAAGTGATTACAGAGAACGGTTAAATTCACATTGAAATGCTACTTTTAAATGTTACCTTTTTATGTCCAAAGTGCTTGTTAAACGAGTTTAAATGTGTGTACTAATATTGTAAACTCTGTATTCACCCAAATAAATTAAATTTGTCTGGTATTTTGTCCATGTGTTCTTGCTTAACAATAAATGTTCATCTTTTGATTATTGCTGTTGCGTAATTCTGTACTTATAGTACTTATTCATTAGCTACTAGTACTTATAGATGGCGGCGCGCACAACAGACGCAGCGGCTTCTCTCTCTCCCGACAGAACAGTGTTTTCATGTTTTTGTCTTGTAAGTCGCAATGTTTTTGTACATATTCGTATCGTCTAACTGTCTTAAAGTGCGCATACAGTCGTGAGTTTCTGCTCAATGTCGGCAGAACCACATTTTTAGAGTTAAACTCCGCGCATGCCGAAGAGCTGCGGGACCTCGGTCTGCTCCGGAGGCCTACAACATCACCGACCCCCACTACTGCATCTCGCCCACAGCGGAGGTGCTACAAGCGGCGTGAGAGGAAGCAGAAGAGGGGTAAGCGCGGAGGTATCCGAGCTAGGCTAGCGGCTAACCCACACAAGCCAGCTATCCCCACCATCGTACTGGCGAACGTACGCTCTTTGGACAATAAACTGGACTACATACGACTACTTCGCTCTACTCAGAGGACTGTAAGAGACTGTTGTGTTTTTGTGTTTACGGAAACATGGCTTAACAACAGCGTTCCGGACTGCGCCATTCAGCTCGAGCAGCTAACATGCTATCGAGCAGACAGAGCTCTCGTCGAGGGAGGTAAGAGACGCGGCGGCGGGCTTTGTGTTTACATCAATAATGTATGGTGCCGCGAAGCTGTTGTGGTCTGCAAACATTGCTCACCCCTGGTGGAGTTTATGATTATTAAGTGCCGGCTGTTCTATCTACCGAGGGAATATACAGCCATTCTGCTCGTTGCTGTATACTTCCCTCCCAGCTCTAACAACATCAATAGGAGTGAGGCACTAAATGATTTGTACCAGCACATCAGTGAGCAGCAGACAGCCCACCCAGATGCTTTTCTCATGTTGGCTGGAGACTTTAATCACGCAGACTTAAAGACTGTGTTCCCGAAAATATACCAGCATGTTGACTTCCCAACAAGGGGAAAAATACGCTGGATTTTGTTTACACCACCCAGAGAGGAGCATACAAGGCCCTCCCCCTCTCCCACCTCGGAGCCTCAGACCACATCACTGTCATGCTAATGCCTGCATACAGACCGCTCGTTAAAGTAATCAAACCAATACACAAACAGATTCAAGTGTGGTCGGAAGGGTCGTCAGAGGCACTTCAGGACTGTTTCGACACCACTGACTGGAATATGTTTAAGCAGGCTGCCACATACAACAATACTACAGACCTCCAAGAGTACACTGAGACTGTCACTGCCTACATCACCAAGTGCATTGATGATGTAACGGTCACAAAGACTATCCCTGTCCGGGCCATACAGAAGCCGTGGCTGACAGGGGAGGTCTACAGATTTCTGAAGGAACGGAACGCTGCCTTTAGAGCTGGAGATGAGGAGGGCCTGACGACAGCTAGGGCCAACCTATCCCACGGCATCAGAGAGGCCAAGAGACAGTACACCAGGAGGACAGCCCATCGTTTCAGCGACAGCAGAGACACTCGGAGCCTGTGGCAGGGAATACAGACCATTACGGACTACAAGCCCCCACCACAGACCTGTGACAGCACCATCCCCCTGCTGAACGAGCTGAATGCCTTCTTTGCTCGCTTTGAGGCAAAAAACAGCACCACTGCACAGAAGACTCCACCTCCTCCCGGCGACCAGGTGATGACGCTGTCCTCGGACAGCGTGAGGAGATCCCTCAGCAGGATCAATGCACGCAAAGCTCCGGGTCCTGACAACATTCCTGGGCATGTACTGAGAGACTGTGCAGTGGAACTCACTGATGTCTTCACAGACATATTCAACATCTCACTAAGTCAGGCTGTTGTCCCCACATGCTTCAAAGCTACCACCATCATTCCAGTCCCGAAGAAGTCATCTCCATCCTGCTTCAATGATTACCGTCCAGTAGCACTCACTCCTATTCCCATGAAGTGCTTTGAACGGCTAGTCATGCAACACATCAAGTCTGTCCTCCCCCCCTCCCTGGACCCCTTCCAGTTTGCATATAGGTCCAACCGCTCGACCGATGATGCCATCGCCACTGCCCTCCACCCAGCCCTCACACATCTGGACAAAAAAGACTCATATGTCAGGATGCTGTTCATAGACTTCAGTTCAGCATTCAACACAATCATCCCTCAGCAGCTCACTCACAAATTGGTCCAGCTGGGGCTCAACACCTCTCTGTGCAACTGGCTGTTGGACTTTCTGACTGGAAGACCTCAGGCAGTACGGGTCGGCATTAACACATCCAGCACCATCACACTGAACACAGGGGCCCCCCAAGGATGTGTGCTGAGCCCCCTCCTCTTCACTCTGCTGACCCACGACTGCACACCGTCACACAACTCTAACCTTTTCATTAAGTTTGCGGATGACACGACTGTGGTGGGTCTCATTAGCAACAGAGATGAGACAAACTACAGGAGCGAGGTGAGTTGCCTGGCCGGGTGGTGCAGAGACAACAATCTCTCTCTGAATGTGGAGAAGACGAAGGAGATTGTTGTTGACTTCAGGAGAGTGCACACTCAGCATGCTCCTCTGACCATCAACGGTGCGACTGTGAAGAGAGCGAGCAGCACGAAGTTCCTGGGTGTGCACATCACAGAGGACCTCTCCTGGACCAACAACACTGCGGCACTGGCCAAGAAAGCACAGTAGCGTCTCTACTTCCTCCGCAAACTCAGAAGAGCCAGAGCCCCGACCCCCATCATGTGCACCTTCTACAGAGGCACCATCGAGAGCATCCTAACTAGCTGCATCACTGTGTGGTATGGCGCCTGCAACGCGTCCTGCCGCAAGTCCCTTCAACGGATAGTGAGAGCAGCTGAGAAGATCGTTGGTGTCTCTCTCCCCTCCCTCCAGGACATCTACAGCACCCGTCTCACCCGCAAAGCCCTCAGCATTGCAGGTGATCCCACCCACCCGACACACAGCTTCTTCAGTCTGCTGCCATCAGGGAGGAGACTGTGGAGTCTCCAGGCGAGGACCAGCAGACTGAAGGACAGCTTCATCCAAAGCTGTTAGGAAGCTGAACTCCCCCCCCCCCCTCTTTTACCCCACGCAACACTGAACTCTGACACTATGACCACTCCCCCCCCCCCCCCAGCTCCCCACACCCCCAGGACCTTACAACATTCCCCCCCACCCCTACAAACTGTGACCCGCACCAGTCACTTTGTGCAGCACTGGACTGATCTCTACCTCATCCAGCATTGTCTGTAAACTACCTCTTCTGACAGTCTGATAAAAGACTGTTCTTTTTTTGCTCTACACATATATCTGCACAGTTTTGTTTTGTTTTATTTAACTGGTTTGCACTCTATCTGCCATGTGCCTTATGCCACTTTATCTATCTCTTTTTATTTTTTTTATTTTTCTACAATGTCCTCATTTGTATATCTGTATAGTTTGTATGTACATATGGTTAAACTGTATTTATCTGTATTTGAACGTCTACTGTCAGTGATTAATGTTAACTGTATGCACCAAGGGTCAGAGAGTAACGCAATTTCAATTCTCTGTATGTATGTACTGTACATGTGGAAGAATTGACAATAAAGCAGACTTGACTTGACTTGACTTATTTTTAGCTACTGGTGCTTATTGTTTAGCTACTAGTACCTTTTTAACAGATACTAGTAGGCCTACTTATTCATTAGACGCTATTTCTTATTCATTAGATACTAGAATGTATTAAATAGACACTACTTATTTATTTGATACTAGTAGTCATTCATTAGATACTAGTATGTATTAAATAGTATTAACTAAGTATTAGGCTTTCCTGTAGCTCAAATGGTAGAGCATGGCGCTAGCAACGCCAAGATCATGGGTTCGATTCCCAGGGAATGCAAGAGCTGATAAAATGTAAAACTGTAACTTGAATGCAATGTAAGTCGCTTTGGATAAAAGCGTCTGCTAAATGTAAATAGACACTACTTATTTATTACATACTAGTACTCATTCATTAGATATAGTATGTATTAAATAGACACTACTTATTTATTAGATACTAGTACTTATTCATTATACTAGTACACCTTTCAATCGTGACTAGTAACTATTCTGTTGTTGCAAGTAACTAATTTAAATTTTTTGTCATTGACTTCTATGGTGATCTGTCATTATAGGTACTGTAGCCTACCTATTAAATAGATACTAGTACTTATTTGTTACATACTAGTACTTATTGATTAACTACTAGTATTTATTCAGTAGATACTAGCACACATTTATTAGACACCAGTGTTGGGGAAAGTTACTTTTAAAAGTAATGCATTACAATATTGCTTTACTCTCAAAAAAGTAACTAATTACGTTATTTAGTTACTTTTTATGGGTAATATTTTATGGGTTACTTTTGAGCTACTTTTTAAATCTGGGCAGGACTTGCGTGTTTGTTTTTAATATAAAAAGTTCTTCTTTTACAAATGTAAAAGCCCTTTCAAAACAAAAGTGAAATGAATACGCCTCAGGCTGAAGGAAATGTAAATTCATGTCTGTACAGTAGAGGGCGCAGCGCAAACAAATTGCATGAATTTCTCCTTTTCATCAGTCTTTTTAGTTTGTGCCTTTTTTTAGATAATGTTCGACTTTCTCCATAGCATTTTAAAGTGGCAGTTTCTCAATAGAATTCAAATAGATTGCATATTTTACCATCAGCTTTGCGATAGCTCGTGCAAATCTTCTCAAACTTCTCGAGCGCGCTGGTGAACGCGCACAGAGTATTCATGGGTTTCATGTGACGTCACACAGTGGTGCGGCCGCCATTTGTAGGACCGAATTTACAGTTCCGTCAATCTGCTGTGCTGTGCTCTGGGCTGTGGTAACAGCAAACCACAATGGATTATTTACCAAGAGATGTGGATGTACCGGATTCTTTTTATTAAATATTTCTCGTAAGCATAGATGCGTTTTTACATTTTAGTATTTTATTTAGCAAGTTCATAATGAAACTTGCAAAAGGTTAAATTCTCGTGCGAAACTGCTGATTTGACAGAAAACTTTCGTTATGCTCCACCTAAACCTAATAAATCAACAAGATGTTTGATCTTTGATCTAAGTACAGTAATGTGAGTCTAGAATGTTTACGCTTCATTAAACTTTGACGAGCAAAACACTGATCCACAAACAAACAGATGAAGAAGAGGAGGAGGAGGATGACGGTACAGTGCATACAAGGAGAAAGGTTTGTAGTTTTTGTTTCCTCATTCTTATTTTTATGAATGTAACTGAATGTAATTACTCCAAGGATGTTAGAGTGAATAGGATTGTTTTGTACTATTAGTATTATAATTTTATAGAAGAACGTTCTTTTCAAATAATGTCAGCTAACTAAATATATAAGCTAGTTGCAGGGATTTTTACGATAAAAATGTACTGCAATAAAATTTATATGCATCAATATGTCTGAGATCATCTGTAGTAGCTCTGTCCTGCTTTTACAGTTGCTAAATGTAAGCAGACTTAAATATGTACAGGTGCTCACCAACCAAAACACATGTAACTAACTATAACAAAACACAGAATCACAGTTTTGTTGCTACTTTAGTTGCTTCTTCACTTAGCATGTAGAGACATACATGAATAAATGAACATTCATCTTAAATGTGCCACGAATTTCTTTTAACCTATGTTTTGTAGTAACCAAGAGAAGTGTCATCGCAGAAGAAGTGGCAGAAGTTCCTCAGACACTTGTGAACACCGAGCAGTGCTTGGAGTCCAAGACACACATCATCACATCATGCACATCATCTTCATTATACTTCTCTAAATGGACTACCGTGGAGCAGTTAGAGTCGATGAGAAAGTAAGTTCAAGTAAATGTCTGCACTGACCATGATTATATCATGTAATATAATGTTTTCTGCAACAATTGGGGAGAATCTTAACTAAAGAGACAAACTGACCAACAGGAAGCTATGGATCTATTGAATGTGTATTTTTCAAGCATTTTATTCTGGCATTCACTGTTATTTTTCTGCACAGTGATGACTAGAGAAAAGTGCTTCTACTAATTTACTTAACAGTATAGGTAACCCAGAATTCTGTCATCAATTACATTATTACATCAAATCCCCCAAATTTTTTTCAAACCCCTGACTTTTGTTTTTCTGCAGAACTCAAAAGAAGATACTTTGAAGAGTGCTGCAACAAAACCAACAGGTTTGTCATGTGTAGATGACATAAAGAGAGTAAATTATTTAAATTTTTGGGTAAACTATCTCTTTAATTACAACCCCAAATCAGAAAAAGTTGGGACAGTATGGAAAACGCAAATAAAAAAAGAAAGTAGTGATTTCTAAATTTACTTTGACTTGTATTTCATTGCAGACAATATGAACACAAAATATTTCATGTTTTGTCTGGTCAACTTCATGTAATTTGTAAATATACATCCTTTCCTGTCATTCAGACCTGCAACACATTCCAAATAAAGTTGGGACAGGAGCAATTTAGGGCTATCAATGAGGTAAATTGGTTAAATAATGATGTGATTTGAAACAGTTGATGTCAACAGTTAATTGTAATTATGATTTGGTACAAAAGCAGCATCCAAGAAAGGTATATTCCTTTAGGAGCAAAGATGGGCCGAGGATCGCCAGTTTGCCAACAAATACGTGAGAAAATTATTGAAATGTTTAAAAACAATGTTCCTCAAAGAAATATAGGAAGAGATTTGGATATTTCACCTTCAACAGTGCATACCATAATTAAAAGATTCAAGAAATCTGGAGGAATTTCAGTGCGTAAAGGACAAGGGCGCAAGCCTAAGCTGAACAACCGTGATCTCCGATCCCTCAGGCGGCACTGCATCAAGAATCGTCATTCATCTATAAGCGATATCACCACATGGGCTCAGGACTACTTTGGCAAACCTTTGTCAAGTACCACAATACGTAGTTACATCCACAAATTCCAGTTAAAACAGTGTCCAGAAGCGCCGTCGACTTCTCTGGGCTCGGAAGCATCTGGGATGGACCATCACACAGTGGAAACGTGTACTGTGGTCAGATGAATCAGTATTTCAGGTATTTTTTGGGAGGAATGGACGCCGTGTGCTCTGGACCAAAGAAGAAAAGGATCATGCAGACTGTTACCAGCAACAAGTCCAAAAGCCAGGGTCTGTCATGGTATGGGGTTGTGTCAGTGCCCTTGGCAAAGGTAACTTGCAGTTCTGTGATGGCACCATTAATGCTGAAAAGTACATAGAGATTTTGGAGCACAATATGCTGCCTTCAAGAAGACATCTTTTCCAGGGACGTCCATGCATATTTCAACAAGACAATGCAAAACCACATTCTGCACACATTACAAAGTCCTGGCTGCGGAGGAAGAGGGTACGGGTACTTGACTGGCCTGCCTACAGTCCCGACCTGTCTCCAATAGAGAATGTGTGGTGCATTTTGAAGCGCAAAATGCGACAACGAAGACCCCGTACTGTTGCCCACCTTAAGACTTGTTTGCAGGAAGAATGGGACAAAATTACACCTGAAACACTTCATCACTTGGTGTCTTCAGTTCCTAAACGTCTTTTAAGTGTTGTGAAAAGGAATGGCAACATTACAAAGTGGTAAATGCTTTACTGTCCCAACTTTTTTTGGAATGTGTTGCAGGTCTGAATGACAGGAAAGGATGTATATTTACACGCTTGCCACCAAATGACATGAAGTTGACCAGACAAAACAGGAAATATGTTGTGTTCATATTGTCTGCAATGAAATACAAGTCAAAGTAAATTTAGAAATCACTACTTTCTTTTTTTATTTGCGTTTTCCATACTGTCCCAACCTTTTCTGATTTGGGGTTGTAGGATGATACACACTTTAAATTTCAATCATACTGGACACAGCCACTTAATGTGCTAGGATTAAATGGGTAAATAATAATAAGTAAATAGTCTTTCAAACATCATCATACAATATATATATTTAATTTCATTCAGTTTGGTGCATTCAGTTAGACCTTTATTAGCAGATATTTGTGCATTATTTGCTCTTTACAGGTGCAGAAATGAAAGCTCCCAAGCAAAGAACTCACTGGACTAAGATGTGGAAAGACATGCTTCACAATAAACAACCAAGAACAGTATTCAGTGATTACCTTTAAAAATGATTCATAGTAACAGTTAGGTAATAATTATTTAAATTATTTTGCCAAGTACAAAATGTTTCATTCCAAAACTTTGCCATTTACCAATGTGTTTTTCAAAACACCTTTTACATTTTTAATGTTTTAACCTTTATTTATTAAATGTTACAGTCCAAGAGTAATTATAAATGCCTCATTCATTCAAGTAAATGCATGGGTAATTTTGCAAAATTTGTTAAATATTTTATCTACACTTATTGTATAACTGCTGTTTTTTGGTGTAATTGCATGGTTTTGTAAATAAATTTTCCTCATGCCAGCTTGGTCAATCTAGTTATTTAATGGACTTTAAAATTGCTTTCATAATAATGAGATGTTTATAGATTTGTTAAGTCATGTTATTTATGTATTATTATATAATTAAAATGAAAGTAAATGTTTTGTCTAGGTAACGTTATCAATTTTAAATGAAATATTAATTAATAGTACAGTAGATACAGAAATGAATCTGGGCTAAATCTGGCGTGCTGCTCAAGTCCGGTTTGGATGCGGGAGTGTTGGTAAGTTACAGCTGTCGCATCTGGTCCTGTTGATTCGGCCCAGAATCTGAAAGAGAGTACACAGGCATCCAGGCCAGGTGCGGGAGATGGATCTCTAGCAGGTGAAAATGTAACTGAAACTGGCCCGAGTGTACAGAGAGGGATTACATATGAGGTAACGTTAGATGTAAATAGCCTTATCAGCAAACATCAAATTGGTAAGTTTTCACTAGACTTTAGTGGAATCAGCAGTTTGCTTGATGGTAAATAAGGATCTAATGCTAAAGTATCTTTTTTTTAATTTAAATACCATTGTTTTCAGTTGTTGGTGAAGTGTTATTTTGGTTTCCGATCACCAAGCATAGACATAATAAATACATAGGCACCTCATTGGCCGCTTGACCGCACGTCAACGTCGCCGCCATATTGGTGCGGGCAACTCTCCATGGCTGCATCCGAAAACTTAGGCAGCTGACTTGCTGCCTCGCTGCCTTATGAGGCAATGACTTTGCAGGCAGCGTTTTTACACGAAGGCACCTCACGAAACTGATTTCAGACAGGCTTCTGAGGCAGCATAACGGTTTAATGATCTACAACAAAATAGAACGAGTTTTGGTGATAACTAAATTAATATTTAATTACCACAACACTGATTTCTCGCTAGAAATAACATCAAAAGTGCAAAAAGTTAATCAGAAATATACATTTACACACAAACTAACCACCAAACGCAACTTTCAGATGCCATCATGTTGTGCTGATAAGCGCTCCGTTCGGTTCGTACTGAAGGCGCGATTCAAATAATTAATAAATAGCCTGATTCTGGTTATGATTTTCGGACGGATCAGGCCTTAACTTAACATTCCCTATTAGTCGGTCACTCCGAGTCACGTCGGGTGACCGACGAATTGGGATCTCGCTTAGAGAGACCAATCCACTACGAGTGTATCTAAACGAGCCAATGCACATTGGCATGCGATTATTGCATCCAGCTGCTGCTGATCACAGCGTGAGTATAAGTAGGCAGCAGGTGCAGCGCATATTCAGCTTTTCGCTTCGGAGCCGAGCGGTTCATCGTTCTGCTCCTGACAAGCCTTTCTACTACGGTGTCTGCAGTCAAGCACGCTCTTCCAGAGGACTCTCGTGCTGGTGTTACGGCGCTTCAGCGGCGGTGGTTTTTTCCTTCGAGTGGATTGCACACATCAGATTGCACTACCTCTGATTGTGTTGCAAGCGGCCATCTCCCCTGTGCGCTTCAGCACACTAAGAGATCAATTTCTCTAAAAGAGCATTCGCGGGTAGAACGTCTTTTCAAATACGCGTCTTTTTAAAGATGTCCTTCCACCCGTGCGTTTCTGGATGCGGTCGTTACCTGGTGCCGGGTGATGGTCACGATCGCTGCCTCTCGTGTCTGGGCATTAAGCACGCTGAGGCGGCTTTCGTGGACGAGTCATGCTCCCAGTGCGGGAAAATGACCGTCGCGGAGTTGCGGACCAGACTTCGTTTCCTGCAAGGGGGCGGGGTGCCCGTGCCTCTGCCTAAATCTAGGGCTCCCCCTGGCGGCAGCAGTAGCTTGGTGACGATTGGTTCGAGGGCTCTCGGGGTGGCTCGGGAACGCTGGACCCCCTAGTTCTGGTATACCTTTGGTGCTCCCCCCGAGGGCCCCACGGAGGGTGAGGCCCGTGCTGCTTTCTCAGCGGTCCCGGAAGAGATGCATGAAAGGGTCGGGCTGAGCTCACTGGGTTGGATCGGGGTGGACGGCACCTTTCACGGCCCGAAACCGTTCCAGTGGCTCGTCCTCCCTCACCACCCTCGACGGTGGGGCAGCGCGGGGGTATATGGAGATCCCGCCGGTGGAGCGGTCGGTTGCGATGCAATTGTGTCCAAATACCGCGGCCACTTGGCGTGGAAATCCGTTGCTCCCCTCCCGGGCCTGTAGGTACTCGTCGGCCCTGACCGGCAGTGCTTATGCGGCCTGTGGTGAAGCTGCTTCCGCCCTACACGCTATGGCGTTGTTGCAGGTTCATCAGGCCAAGGCACTGAGGGACCTGCACGAGGGTGGGCACGACCCGGAAGTTCTCAAAGAGCTTCGTACCGCTACTGACCTCGCGCTACGAGCGACGAAGGTCACTGCGCGGTATCTGGGCCGTGCGATGTCCACTATGGTGGTCCAGGAACGCCATCTCTGGCTGTGTCTGGCTGACATGAGGGAGTCTGACAAGATGCGGTTCTTGAATGCCCCTGTGTCCCAGACCGGCCTTTTCGGTGACGCAGTGGAGAACTTTGCCCAGCAGTTCTCCGCTACACAGAAGCAGACTGAGGCCATCAGGCACATCCTGCCCCGGCGTGCAGCTGCTGCCTCCACCCGGCCGCCGGTGGCAGCGCCTCAGTCTACTCGTCGCCGAGGGCGGCCCCCTGCCGCCGCCCCCGCTCCCGCGCAGCAATCGCAGCAGCCTCCAGCAAAGCAGCGCCGTGGAGCCGGTCACAGGGCAGCCGCCCCGCACGTCCAGGCCCCCGCCAAACCTGGTGGCAAGCGTAAGAGCAAGAGGCCCTGAGACGGGCGACCCGGAGATGGAGGAGGATGCTCTTCGGGAGATGGTGAACGCACCACTCCCTCCCCCGGAGGAGGGCCGGGTGGAGAATCTTTTGTTTCTTTTTTCCCCGTCACTGGCCTCACGGTCAGTGGTACCCAAAAACTCGACAAAAGAGCAGTTTCCTCTATCTCTGGGTCCCCAGAGGGGCTGGGGAGTTGTGGACGAGCCAGTCTTGAGTCACACTCACCCTCCTCTCTCGCCAGTGAGCAGCTGTGGGCGGTTCGAGAGTGCGATCAATCGTACTACTCACGCACCCTCTGCCAGGACGCGGGTAAGTGTTGCGCACACTCTGACCCTGTTTCGGACCGGCATCGAGACGCCCGAACAGGGTCCCTGCATTCCCCCTCACTGCCCCACCGCGGGTACGTCGGTGGTTCCGTTGGTGCCACTTGTACAGTTTCTGGGAGCCTGGTTAGCGCTTCCCAGTCCGTCTTGTTGGCTCCGTCGGACCATCAGACTCGGCTATGCGATTCAGTTTGCCCGGCGTCCTCCCAAGTTCAGGGGCATCCACTTCACTTCAGTGAAGGCGGTAGATGCTCCTGTCTTGCGCGCAGAGATCGCAGTCCTCCTGGCGAAGGATGCGATAGAGCCGGTCCCTCCAGCCGATATGAGGACAGGGTTCTACAGCCCCTACTTCATTGTACCCAAAAAAGGCGGTGGGTTGAGACCTATCTTGGATCTGCGCGTCCTGAACCGGGCCCTTCACAAGCTTCCGTTCAAGATGCATCCGTCCCCAAGATTGGTTTGCAGCGATCGACCTGAAGGACGCGTACTTCCATGTGTCGATCCTTCCGCGCCACAGGCCATTCCTGCGGTTTGCGTTTGAAGGACGGGCATATCAGTACAAGGTCCTGCCCTTCGGGCTGTCCCTGTCGCCCCGTGTCTTCACGAAAGTTGCGGAGGCAGCCCTTGTTCCCATGAGAGAACTGGGTGTTCGCATTCTCAACTACCTCGACGACTGGCTCATACTGGCTCAGTCTCAGGACCAGTTGTGCGAACACAGGGACTGGGTGCTTTCACACCTCAGCCAGTTGGGCCTTCGGGTCAACTGGGAAAAGAGCAAACTCTCCCCGACGCAGAGGATCTCTTTTCTCGGTATTGGAGTTGGATTCGGTCAGTCAGACAGCACGCCTCACGCAGGAACGTGCTCAGTCGGTGTTGAACTGCTTGAATACGTTCAAGAGCAGGACAGCGGTCCCACTGAAACAATTTCAGAGGCTCCTGGGGCATATGGCATCTACGGCGGCAGTTACGCCGTTGGGGCTGCTTCATATGAGACCGCTTCAACATTGGCTTCATGGCCGAATCCCGAGGTGGGCGTGGCAACACGGCACTCACCGGGTCCAAGTCACACCGGCCTGCCGCCAAACCCTCACCCCGTGGTCAGACCTTTCGTTCCTTTGGGCAGGAGTGCCCCTGGAACAGGTCTCCAGGCATGCTGTGGTTTACACGGATGCCTCCACCACTGGCTGGGGTGCCACGTTCAACGGGCTTGCAGTGTCGGGGGTTTGGACGGGCCCCCAACTGCACTGGCACATCAATTGCCTAGAGTTGCTGGCAGTACGCCTGGCCTTGATCCGCCTCAAGAGCCGCCTACGAGGCGAGCACGTACTGGTCCGCACGGACAACACTGCGACCGTTGCGTACATCAACCGACAAGGTGGTCTACGCTCCCGTCGCATGTCGCAACTCGCCCGCCACCTCCTCCTCTGGAGTCAGAAGCATCTGAGGTCGCTTCGTGCCATTCACATTCCGGTCTTGCTCAACCGGGCAGCCGACGAGCTGTCACGAGCTGCGCTCCCCGGAGAGTGGAGACTCCATCCCCAGATGGTCCAGCTGATGTGGAGACATTTCGGGCCAGCTCAGGTAGACCTGTTTGCGTCCCTAGAAACCTCTCATTGCCAGTTGTTTTTCTCGCTGACCGAGGGCACACTCGGCACGGATGTACTGGCACACAGCTGGCCGCGGGGCCTTCGCAAGTATGCGTTCCCCTCAGTGAGCCTTCTCGCACAGACACTGTGCAAGATCAGGGAGGACGAGGAGCAGGTCTTGCTCGTGGCGCCGTATTGGCCCACTCGGACTTGGTTCCCAGAACTGATGCTCCTCGTGACAGCCCCTCCTTGGCAGATTCCTCTGAGGAAGGATCTACTGACTCAGAGACGGGGCACCTTATGGCACCCGCGTCCAGACCTCTGGAAACTTCATGTCTGGTCCCTGGACGGGACGCGGAGGTTCTAGGTGACCTACCCCAAGGGGTAGTTGACACCATCACTTCGGCGAGAGCGCCGTCTACGAGACATGCTTACGCCTTGAAGTGGAACCTGTTCGTCGAGTGGTGCTCTTCTCACCGAGAAGACCCCCGGAAGTGCCCGATCAGAGTCGTGCTGTCCTTTCTGCAGCAAGGGCTGGAGCGAAGGCTGTCTCCCTCCACCCTTAAAGTCTATGTGGCTGCAATTGCTGCTAACCATGAACGTGAACGGGAAGTCGCTGGGGAAGCATGACCTGGTCATCAGGTTCCTTAGGGGGGCGAGAAGATTAAATTCTCCGCGGCCCCCCTCTATACCTTCTTGGGACCTGTCTCTAGTGCTCACAGCACTACAGCAGGGCCCATTTGAGCCTTTGCAAACAGTTGAGCTGAAGTTTCTTTCAATGAAGACTCTGCTCCTGCTCGCATTGGCCTCCATCAAGAGGGTAGGGGACCTGCACGCATTTTCGGTCGACGATTCGTGCCTAGAGTTTGGACCGGCTGACTCCCAGGTAATCCTGAGGCCCCGGCCCGGCTATGTGCCCAAGGTTCCCACCACTCCCTTCAGGGACCAGGTGGTGAGCCTGCAAGCGCTGCCCTCGGAGGAGGCAGACCCAGCCCTAGCTTTGCTTTGTCCCGTCCGAGCAGTGAGATGCTACGTTGACAGGACACAAAGCTTCAGGACCTCAGACCAGCTCTTTATCTGTCACGGAGGCCGGCAGAAGGGGAATGCCGTCTCCAAGCAGAGGATGGCCCACTGGATAGTGGATGCCATCACCCTGGCTTATCAGGCACGGAATGTGCCTTGCCCGTTCAGGTTGAGAGCCCACTCTACTAGAAGTGTTGCTTCTTCCTGGGCGTTGGCTCGTGGCGCCTCACTGGCAGATATTTGTAGAGCTGCGGGTTGGGCGACCCCTAACACGTTCGCTAGATTCTATAGCCTTCGTGTGGAACCGGTCTCCTCCTGTGTTCTCACCTCAAACGGGTAGAAGCACTGAGAGGCTCCGGTTTCGGGTCGGCTTGCTGAAACTTCTCCAGAGAGTCCATACTGTAGACCCTGTAGAGCTCCTCCGTCCCCTCGGCAGCCAGACGTGGCGGAGCGTCCGGCGCCAGGCCCTTACTCGGTGAATCCGTGAGAACCGGTAGAGGGCTGGGGTCCATATGTGAGACCTAATTGGATCCCATATGTGTAAAGTCCACGGTATAGCCTCAGAGCCCGTGTTCCCCGGCAGACATTCTGCTAAGAGGCTACAATCACCTCTAATCTTCCATATGCACCTAATCGGTTGTTCATATGCGTAAGTGCTTCTGAACCTCCTTCGGGAAGGTTGAGCTTCCGCAGCGTTCCTGTTCCAAGTGGAACGGGTACGTTTCCCAGTGTTATCCAGTCTTACTGAGTGGGTAGTGCCATAGCAACAGTAGCTGGTCTTCTTGTGAAGCTCTGACCTGCGCCAAAAAGTAAGGGCACAGGAGGCTTCCACAGGGCACTGGAAGGGGCAGTATCCGTGGCCTTTTGGTAGGGATCCCAATTCGTCGGTCACCCGACGTGACTCGGAGTGACCGACTGATAGGGAACGTCTCGGTTACGTATGTAACCCTCGTTCCCTGAAGGAGGGAACGGAGACGTCACGTCCCGTCGCCACGGCTACTGTACCACCGCTGAGCGGCCGGGTCACCGGCTCGGCTCCTCAGCGAAAACCTGAATATGCGCTGCACCTGCTGCCTACTTATACTCACGCTGTGATCAGCAGCAGCTGGATGCAATAATCGCATGCCAATGTGCATTGGCTCGTTTAGATACACTCGTAGTGGATTGGTCTCTCTAAGCGAGATCCCAATTCGTCGGTCACCCGACGTGACGTCTCCGTTCCCTCCTTCAGGGAACGAGGGTTACATACGTAACCGAGATGTTCTTAACGAAAAAGTTGTCAATCGTTCTTTTCAACTTCTCTCATCATCCGCGGCTACATCCACTCTGTTTATCTGACGGGCCTAGGCTACTCACCTCTCTCTGTCTGTCTGACTGCAGCACACGTTTTTTCAAAGGTACACACACGTACAGGAATATCTGGACCACGGCCAATCAGAGGGGGGGGGGTCCGCCCTTCACTATCTCTGATTGTGTGCCTGTTGTTGAACCACAGGGAGACTTTCAGAGTAGGGGTGTGCGATACTGCAAATGTTGGTATCGATCCGATACCAAGTAAATACAGGGCCAGTATCGCCGATACCGATTCCGATACTTGTCCTTTAAAAAAACATACATTTAAATTACCAACAACAATTTAAAAAAATGAACAATATCTAATGTTGATATGACTAATATTATATTCACCTTAAAGCTACGTGGATATTATTTGCCTTTCTAAGGACTTTGCAGGCAGAGGAGCCCAGAACATGAAAGCAATGCACAGTTTCATGTTAAGTATTTTCCTCCCATAGAAAAGAGTTATACATTTTTTTACATGGCTTAATAAATTAAGAACGTAATATTAAAAGACAAAACTCAGTATACACCTTATTAATGTTGCAAACTAGATATACAAGTTAGCAGATGTGCCCAGAATATGAAAGCAACTCTCAAAATTTTCACATTATATGCATTTTCCTCCCATAGAAAACCATTATAAAGAAAAGTTTAACGTAAGTGGCTTATTGAATGAAGACAGTGATATGAAAAATAACTATTAAACCATAACTCGTTTATTATTGAAAGGATTTTCATATGTACTGTATTTTGTTTATTTTATACATACTGTAATAGTTGTTTGTTATGCAATAAAAAAAACTGTGATGTGAAAAGGACAAATTTGGTATATTTTATAAAAATATATACTATGAATGTACAGGTAAGCAGATGAACCCAGAACATGATTGCAACATGCTGAATTTCATTTCCTCTCATTGATAACCAATATAAAAACATTTAATATGGTGTAATGGAGGAAGACAGTGATAAAGACCAAATAAATAAAGACTAAATTCAGTATACAATTTGTTAATAGAATATAATATGTGGCAAGCAGCTGAGCCCAGAATATATATGAAAACATGCTAAATTACATGTTAAGCATTTTACTCCCACAGAAAACTGTTATAATGAAAACATTTAAAGTGGCTTAATGCATGAAGAAATAATATTCAAAGGCCAAACTCAGTATACACCTTACAGTGATACTGCATAAAAAGGACAAATGCGGTATACAGATATATACAATATGCACTATGTGAAGGATTTCCTTCCTCCCCTTTTCATTTCTTTTGTAGCTCGGAGTTCTACCATTCCATCTCTCACTGTATCCGCTCGTGCTTGGAGCCGCTGCGTCAAGTGATGCATGACAACAAACCAGCGTAGCAGGGGATGAGCAGGAATGTTTGCATACGAGATGTGAAAAGAGTGGAATATACACCCACAGGCATGTCTACACTTTGTTAAATGTATTAAGCAATGTATTAAGTGTATAGGATAAAAAATTAACCGAAAGTATCGATCTTATCAGGCTAGTATCGATCCGATACCAATACCAACGTTGGTATCGATACTATCGATATTAGGATCGATCTGCCCACCCCTATTTCATAGTCGCGGAGACTTTTTTTTTTTCCTCGAACAGCTGCTCGCGACCTCAGATTTTTTTTGTCACACCATTGAGAAATTAGGTCGCACTCTAGAGCCCTGCAACGCCTCTGCACTTACATACTCCTGATTTCTCTCAACATGAGGAAAGGAGAGCTGTCAGTAAATGAATGGGAAACAAAGTAACTGGCATTACTTATTTGAAAAAGTAACTCAGATATTTCCTTCTAAATTAAAAAGTAATGTGTTACTTCACTAGTTACTTTTAAAAAGTAATGTACTGTGGCCATTCAGACTAGTCATAACATAACAAAAGTTAAAAAAGCAGATCTGACTAGTGAGATAAGAATTAGGCTATTACTAGCAATAATTATGAAAGATACTAGTGTCTAATAAAAAAGTACTAGTACGTAATAAGAAATCAATCTGAACTGGTTTAAAATGTTGACAGTTGTTTACTCAAAGCATCAAAAGTGTGGTATACAAATGTTTTTGTTCAACTGCTGCATCTCTTTATATTTCCTCACGCTTGAAATATTTTCTGTTCTTCCTGATTTATGATCTACACTCCACTTTTTTTGAAAATAGGCTAATTGTATAACGCCCCTATAGTTAAACAGTTCAGTTTTACCATTTTTGAATCCATTCAGCCGATCTCCGGGACTGGTGGTAGCACAGCATAGAGCTTAGCATAGATCAATGAATCGGATTAGACCATTAGCATCTCGCTCAAAAATGAAGGAACTTTGCTGCCGTACAATGGGTGCAGCAGGCGCAATGATATTATGCAGCGCCTGAAAGTAGTCCCCAGCTAGGTAACTAGTTATGATATAGCTGGGGACTACTTTCAGGCGCTGCGTAATATCATTGCGCCTGCTGCACCCATGGTACGGGAGCAAAGTTCCTTGATTATTACACCAGAATGAGTGTAGTTCCTAGCCATATCGGCCTAGAAAATCGCAACTTTTCATTTTCCGTCGGTCTTAGTACACGATGTAACTACAGAAGAGTCAAGCTTTAAATAGGAAAATTATCGAAACTCTTTGGTCATTTTTGAGCGAGATGCTAATGGTCTAATCCGATTCAATGATCTATGCTAAGCTAAGCTAAAAGTGCTACCGCCAGACCCGGAGATCGGCTGAATGGATTAAAAAATGGTAAAACTCAACTGTTTAACTCTAGGGGAGTTGTAAAATGAGCCTATTTTCAAAAAAAGTGTAGCGTTCCTTTAAATCTAACTGCATAATGTTCATTGTTCACACTATAATGAAAAATATGATTTCTTTGGAACTCTGAAATTGAAATAAGGCTAAAGGGAAACCAATGGGAATACACAAGGTAAATGTACAAAGCAATAAACATACAAAGCAATAAACCATTTGAAAGCTTTGCGTATCAAAAAAAATAAATAATAAAAATAAATAAATAAAACAGTAACAAAAAACTGAACTCATTATCAATCAAAGGTATTTATCAAAGTTTATTGATAGATTGATCGTCAGGGTTGATAAATGTCTATGTTGGGCTGGGCATCCATATTTTGCTCCATTTCATCTATTCATAAACTTTTAGAGGGTGGTTTGATGGTCTGTTTTTCCAACACTCCCTCACCTGAGGACACATTCATGACATGAAAAAATGTACCAGAAATACATGATCATTCAAAACACTGTACATCTTGAATGTCTCGTGTACATCTTGAATGTTGGAGGGGAGGGGAGGGGAGGGGAGGGGGGAGGGGGGTGCTTAATATCAATAGTTAGGCTAATAGTTTGTGTAAGCAAACTTTGAACAACTGCAGGGCCACTTGGTTTTTGAGCACCATTTCAAATGTTTCCTGTGGTCTTTAAACATGTCCTAACTAATTTTAAGACTTATTTTGAATGTAGAGTCTTAAATTGTGTTTAAATGTAAAAATAAAATCATTCCAGAGTTTGGGTATTGCAAACGAATTAGACAGCAACAGTTTTTCAGCAACAAATCAAACCGGCCTGTGGTCCCCACGAGGGGAAAAAAATATATAACAAATAGTAAATTATGTTTATCTGAAAGTGTAACAATGCAAACAGGTTTTCTGTAGGTTTAAGGTTAAGGTTGGGTTAGGGCAGTGGTTTTCAAACCTGTCCTACAAGCACCCCTGCCCTGCACATTTTGTATGTCTCCCTTATCAGACACACCTGATTCAACTCATCAACTCGTTAGTAGAGACTGCAAGACCTGAATTGGGTGTGTCTGACAAGGGAGACATACAAAATGTGCAGAGCAGGGGTGCTTGTAGGACAGGTTTGAAAAACACTGGGGGATGGATAGAAAATATAGTTTGGTCTGTATAAAAGTAAAAGAAGTCTATGGAAAATCCTCACAATTCACAGAAACAAATGTGTGTGTGTGTATGTGTACTTACCTTCAGAATCACAAAGACTAAACAAATTATGCACAGTAACAAAATGACAGCATACAAGATCATCGCATGAGGAACATCTTCTGGGCACACTTTTGTATCTCCTTCTCCTTTTTCTTCTTGGTTTTTTCCATGACAGAATAGAAAATCAAGGCCACAGAATAAGATTTATCCTCTATGCTGTTCTTCATTCAATATTAATCAGAAAATTATTATACTTCTCAATCTCTGCATCTGAATATAAGTTTCCTATATAGTTTACTTAGTAAATACATGTGTTACATTCATATAGACCACAATAAACCCATTATGTTTGATAATAAAATTATTTACATAAAGTGTAAGACACACTTACCTATCCATAACCATGTGACTGTGCCAACTGTAATTTTGTCTTCCAAATTAAATTCACACAAGTAAAGCCCAGTGTCTGTGGCGGCAACATTTGAGAAGGTGACATTAAGGTTGGTAATTGTTCCATCTACACGGACTTTGGCTTTGTACATTGCTGATTTAGGGGTTAAAGTGTAATCTTTGTAATAGTAGAAGACTTCCTGTTTATTTTTACTTGCTCCTTCTTGTTTGTACATGTATACCCCATCTTGAGGGGTTTTATCAGTAGCGCACTGGATGATGATCTTTTTACCAACAGCTCCGATTAAAGGTGTAACTATGTTGGAGAAAAACAACTAATAAGACTTTTTTCCTTAAACACTTAAATACACTGATTAATTTACAGGCTATCTTGCATCTGAAATAATTTTTGTAGCAATAAGCCCAGACATAATTAAGAAAACACACAAAGAAAGTATTCTTTACAGCATTTCATTTACATACACTTGGTCTTTTTTAATGAATGCAGACTACAACATTTTCTACTACAGGGTCTAGCATAGAAATGTAATCCATGAAAGTAACATTTTTAATGTTGAAATGGAAAGCAAAATGTATATACATATACATATTCATACCTTGCACCATTGTGTCTGCCCATGAGGTGCTTTTTAAACAGATACTGATCAATAGAAAACTGTATCTCACAACACACGCCATCTTCACAGCTGTGTGATTATGACTATAGTGGAAGGTGGAAGTGGTGTTCAAAGTCAGTGTTTATCAAAAGGAAGCTGAAAATCAAAGATTTACATTGTAAATATAGTGTCAACCCAAGCCTATACATTCATAGATTAAGGTAGTAAAATACAATGAAGATTTTTTCTACCTCTATAGTTTTTGTCCAAAAAACGCTTTATGTTTGAGCACATAGACTTAGAACTTCTACTGTCACCTCAGGAGTATTGTTAATTGATGTTAAAAAGGAGAGGCATTACAACTGAGCCTGCATTACAACCAAACCCCGTGCTCCATAGACGTGGTAATGAATGACAAGAACACATATTGTAGTGTATTTTTTGTCATTCTGGTCACAAGTTTTAGCCTACAAAACATATCCATTTTTGGTTAAGTCAGAAGGTGGCATTGCTGACCTCAGTATGAAGACAAGGGCTCAGTTTCCCTTAGTTCCCCTTTCCAAAGATCTTTGGAAGGAATTATTGAGCATTTAACCATTTGAGCAAAAGTATTACTCAAGTTATTTTTTCATCTCAGTTTTTAGTGTTTATTTAAAACGAGACAAATCTGATATTACTTTAATCTCAAATATGTTATTTAGCAGTTTAGATCTTAGTTCTTTAATGCTTAGCTAACTAGCAAGATACAGTAGTGATATAACTTAATTCACATATATTATTTTTATTAATTCTATTGAGAAACATATTTATAAAAACTGAGGGGTAGCACTAAATGTTCAGAAAATATTTCAAGAAATTTTGTAGCATTCTTACCCTTTTGTCTTTTTTCTCCTTTGAGAGAGCTGTGTGGAGGGGGGTGTTCAACTATGTTTTCCCACCCCATATAAGCGGCTAGCCTAGTTCTAACCCCACCCATAATCCTGAACCTCACCAATAGCAGGTCTCTGCAGGAAAGTAATTGGAATTACCAGATCAGTGGGCGAGGCCAAAACAGAGGGGCGTTTTCGACCATGTTACCTGATTGGCTCACGTCACAGTGATGGGTATGTTTAGGGGTGGGGTCAGGTAAGGGGCATAATTTTCATTGCATAAACGAAACACCCACCAAGTTAGAAACGGGCACTTTTGTTCTGCAGAGACCTCATTCATAACAAAAGCATAAATTATTTCTTGACAATTAAAAGTACTATAGCCTATTCAATTAATCTTAGACTTAGTTCACTTCAAACATGAAACTTCTGTCATCATTTAGTCACCCTCATGTCGTTCCAAACCTGTATAAGTTTCTTTATCTTCAACATAAAAGAACATATTTTGAAGAATGCTGGTAGGCTATTTGTATGTAAATAGGCTCTTTATGTTCAACATAAGAAAGAAACTCATACAGGTTTGGAATGACATGAAGGTGAGTAAATGATAACAGAATTTTCATTTTTGAGGTGAACTATTCCTTTAATGCTGAAAGTAATCGAACCACTTCAGAGACAAATGTCAGAAGACTTATTTCTTTGCACAAACAATGGCATATGTTACATCTATGAGGTCATGAGGATTACATTGTTGTAATTGTGAAAATAGTAGCAAAAGTAATACACAAATGCAGCTTGCCAGAATCAGAATCAGGAAGAGCTCTATTGCCGTGCTTACACACACAAGGAATTTGTCTTGGTGACAGAAGCTTCCAGTGCACAGACAGGATGACAAGAGACAAAACACAGATGACAAAATAAAGAAGTGAAGACAATAGACAATATTTAAGGAACTAAATTATTCAAGCTTTCATTTTCAGATCAGAACAGGAAAATGGCAAACAAGTGTCTCAAAGCTGGCAAAAGTTATGAGCTGAGTGATTGTTTCATCTAACACAGTCAGACCCAGCAGTGAAATGTTTATATATATATATATATATATATATATATATATATATATATATATATATATATATATATATATTCACACAGGAAGTACCTGTGACCAAATCAAAAGATATGTGTTTAGCCTTTTCTAAAGCTCATATTAACAAAATGAAGTTTCTGGGAAATCCACAGTCTGGTCTCATGAAGCCAAGTCAATAATTTTTGATCTAACAGCATCCAGGGGAGCAGTACAGTGAGAAGTGCCTGGTTCCCACAGTGAAGTTTGGTGGTAGTAAAGTTCTCATAAAGACATTTCTGAGTCCAGAAAGTGTGGGGGAGTTGTGCTTTCCCAATGGTTAATGGATTCACAGATGTAATGCACAATTTTAAAACAGAAGATGCTACCCTCATCTCATTTTCTGCATTGTTCGTCACTTTTTTCAACATGTCTTGAGAAGTTATTCTGGTGCAGCTTCACAAAACCAACAAGGTACATTGGAAAATTAAAAATACTTATTGAATGTAAGCTAGCAACACTTGTGGAACAGAGAAATAAAAGAATAAAAAGGAAAACCAGTCCTTTATTATGCCAACACGTTTGTGCACATACCTTTATCAGGACTGAAAAAATACAAATGCATAAGCTCCATTCAAATACAAACAAAGAACAAGTTAAATGCATGTTGAATTTAATCAAGGGTGTAATCATCTTTGCAACCCTTCATTTAAGCAAAAATTGCCTAATTTACTTATTTAGAAAATTATGATATTTCTCTTTTTATTAAGTATGTTTAAAATATTTAAATGTTGATCATTCCACAAATTGTAGGGTAACAGTGATATTAAGAAATAGAAATGCAGTATGTCTTTATTAATAGACAATGCATTAATTTAAGTTAACAAATGAGACCTTATTGTACAGTGTTACCAAATAACCATTAAAAAAATAGGTCTAAAAAGAAACTAGGTCAGTTAGTTATACTGTAAAACTAGAATGTTATAAATTGTTCCATGGAAGATACCCCACTGCCTCATGTTTTTAACAAGATAGCAAGAAGGCAAAATGTCATTTTTATTTATTTTATAACAGTAAGGTTAAAAACAAAACAAGAAATACAATAGTGCTTAAAGATTCAAGGTCTCTCTGCAGGCTACATTTTACAAACAGGCATATATTTCATAGTTTTACTCCAAATCAAGAGAGAAAACACACACATCCTTAATGTGAACATCCCTTGTATTGACAGAAACTACTCCTCTTATTGGTACACAGTTTTATTCACGGTTGCTGTACTTTGCTGAAAAATCTCCACATTACAAATCATGCATCATTCACTTTACTTTTAAATGAACAGAATCTGAAAATTAAAGTTGAATTATCATTGAGGTGAAGCGTAAGTGACCAGTGATACAATGCCAGCAGTACAGACACAATTACATAAAATGTTGTGATTTTTTTTTTTTTTTTTTTGCATTAACATTATGAATGTTTGATGTATAAAGCTGAGAAGCTAAATTTAATTCAAATATATTTGTATAACGCTTACTTAATAAGCATTAATAATGTTACTAAGATGCTTTACAGAAAAATATTACCAAAAAACCCTTAGTGAGTAAAGCCAAAAGTGACAGTAGTGAGGAGAAACTTCCTACATGGATACAAAACAGTTTTGACAAAACTAGATTTAGATTTTGATATTATTCATATTGCTGAAAATTATAGCTGTCATTTTGTTAAATTTGTTAAAGTAACCTTGAATAATGATTTATGATTTCTGACCAGGTTTAAGAAAGCAGAACAAAAATGAAACAGTACTAACATGCTTGTTATTGTTTGTATAAGCTGGTTACTGTTATAAAGTCATTGACATATTTAACCAATTGTACATTAACCTTGACAGCCATAAAAAAAAACACTTTGCAAAAACCTTTCCTATAATTTTCAGCAAATCTCCAAGAGCCTCTTTAAAAAAAACTCTGTGTTTACATTGATGTAGTAATACATTTGACAGTTATTAGTGTACATGACCTCTAAACCCACATTTGATTGTAAATGTAAAGAGAACTGATTAAGTCTGTCATTACTGCAACAGCTGCCATTTTCCTTATGGCTTCACTTTTGTTTCAGTCAAATGGCTGCTGCACAGACCTCAGTATGAAAATCAGGGCTTATGGTTTCAATTTCATCTACTGAAGCTTCTCAAGACTAAAAAAAAAGGACAAAAAAGACAAACAGAAAGTGAAACTTTCAGTCATATAACTGAACTTATAGGCCATAACAAATAAACAAACTGTTAACTATTAAGTAATATTAAACCGTGTGCATTATTGTTTTGATCTAAGCCTAAACACAAATGTGAACTGTGGGCTTACCTGCTGACATCATTTTCCGGATCATCATCAGCCCTTCCTGTTTCATAATCTAATAACAACATATTTGTTTCATATTTAATAACAACATTTCATATATTAATCATTGATAATAACTTTTTAAATGTATTAGCTCAGTCTATACAGCTGTATTTGTTTCCAGTCACAGGGGTTGCACAAGCTACAGCACTTTAAGTGCCAGGTCCAAGCCCAGAAAAAGAGAGTTGTGTCAGAAAGGACAATTATCTTAAAACCTGTGGCAGATAAACTATGCAGATAATCCACTCCAGCATTCCCTCAAATGAGCAACCGAAAAAGAGTAAGAGTGAGAGTGATAGTAAGAGAGAGAGAAAGAGAGAGAGAGAGAGCGCTGTATCTGTTTCCCATGTGTATCAGAATGACCCAGAGTTTCTGTACTTTCCCACAAAATATGCTTTCAGATAGATCTAAACAGATTGTAACTCAGATTAAACATCTGGCTGGAAAAGCGAAACAAATGATCCCCATGGAGAAACAATTCCAATGTGCAACTAACAGGCCCAGATGAAACAGAAACAAAAAAGTCTTACAAAAAAGATGTTTAACCAAACACCACTTTTAAGAATAAAAAAATCACACAATTTTAACATACTTATAATAGGATGGGCAGAAGGTCGTCTACCATCTGTGAATAAATTCAGTGCAAAGTTATGATATCACTACTGACTGTGAAACCTATATTTTTAAATAGCCTTAAAGGGGATGTCTAATGTTATTTCATGCATTCTGACTTATTTACACTATTGGATTCTCATGCTAAACATGACCATGAGTTAGTTGTATTACAGAGTATTTCTGTGCCAAAGGCACTCCTTCAGGGTTCCTATAAGTTTCAGATTTTTTTTTTTTCCCCGAGTATGTATGACATCATAAAGGGCGGAATTCCTTGTATGGGCATTTCTCCCGGAAGAGCGCGTACACACATCAACCAGAGCGAGAGCAAGAGCACACCTATCAACATGCTTCATTCGTTAATTCATTAGCCATTGTTAATTTAAGCCCATTTTTGTCCCTGTTTTAGATGTCACAGCTTGCAGACAATTGCTTCACAAAACTTGCCCGTGACTCTTTAGCGCCGCCAACACTTTTCGGAGAGAAGCGGTACAACTTTATCTGTCTTTTATAAATCTGAAAAAACTAAAGACTCTTGGGAGATATGAAGGATTCAATACTACTCTATATGTACTCAAGATTAACATGAGATTGGCAGAAACTGTGTGCGTTAGAAGAGACCTGTAGAGAAGTGAAAACATCACTTCACAAAACCTAAGTCAAGAATTATAGAGAAGTGAAAACATCACTTCACAAAACCTAAGTCAAGAATTATAGAGAAGTGAAAACATCACTGCAGTTTAACCCAAACAAACTTATGACAGTCATGTTATGTCTAAATACATTTAGCAAGATACAGATAAGGAAGTAAGCCTAATCTATTTGAAGTCTTTCAGTAACAAGAATTTCCTGATACAAGCTCTGCTGAGGCTTGTTCTTTCTAAATTTAAGCATGGCCATACTTCCTCTTTGGCAACCAAATAAGTAAGCAAATAAAAAGCCTGTGTTTTCAGAAATCCCTCCTGCATACATAATCACTGAAATGTGCATGCAATTTAAAATAAGAGTAAATAAAAGTAGTCCATTTGTTACCCTTAGAATGAATGTTAAAGGTATACTCACGCTGAAATTTTCTTTTTCTGAAAAACAACAGAGCAAACAGCAGGCCGACAATAAGCGATCCAATGACCATCACACCAGCAACAATGTTTGTTGTATTAGATCCGGAAGAATCCTTGTTATCCTTGTTAACATCACCTGGAAAAAACAAAATACATATAATTCACACCAGCACAGATTCTCCCTGACAGTGTTGTAAAAATATATAATGTACTAAAAGATTATCTTCAGTACAACGGGCAGTTTTAGAAATCTGTTGACTGTAACCTGAGATATCTCTAGTAGACTATTGTGTTGCAGTGTCATTCCTATATTGCACTACTCTAAATCGCATTGCTAAGAAAAATATAGACTCCAATGATACCAGTGAAATTGTGCAATATAATACAATTGAAATCTCAATGTGTTTTCTCTCAAAACTTTCATTTTGAGAATACATATCTTCACACACCAAAATATGATCATGTAAATACTTGACATACGTCTAGACATAATAGCAGATCTTTTCAGCAGATCATCTTTGTTGCACAACCTGCTTGCTATGTAAAATAAGCACTAATAGAGATAACAAGAAAATTAAGCTTAATTACTTATAGCAGATGTGATCACCCGTGTGTTTTCTCCATCTTGTACATATTTGCTATTAAGGACAATGCATCTAAATGGTGCCAGGCCCAAGTTGATAGACTTGAAAGTCAGTTTGCTAGACAAAGCCACAGATTTTACACCGCTGATGTTCTTGGGGGCTTTTGTCAGCTCTGAATTTATGGTCCAGTTGGTTCCAGAACGGTCAAACCAATGGATGAAGCCTTCTGGGTATCCGTCAGTGGCATTGCAGTAAAGGCTGACAGGTCCTCCATCTGTTACATATTCAGGCCATGTGCTTGTGATGGGATCCTTGTACTTCGCTTTATTGAGAAAGAACAAAACAATGATGAGTACCAAGACTCTTGCAAGGCAGTGTGCTTGTATGTATTTTTAGTCATATATATAGTTTTATATGTTAGTTTTATAGTTTTATGACTAAAGAAACTGAATCTCACCTGTGACACTGATGCTAAGTTGTATTTCTTCATCACCAATGTCTGTTACAACACGGTACATATATTTGCCCTCATCAGAAAACTTTGTGTTAGAGATTTGCAGAGATGGACCCACTGCTAAGTTTTCAAGACTAAAGCGTGGATCTCCTGAATCTTATTACATCTTCTTGAGTAAAAAATGCCTCATTCTCTTCAGCTTTTGTTAAAGAAACTGCAACTATGTTAATATCTTTGATGTTTTTGAAAAAGCATCTGATAACTGTGGTCTGAGCAAAAATTCCAACTGTAGGTAGGCATTCCAATTTAAACAAATCTGTTGAACACAAAATTACAAACATAAAATTTGGATTGTGGTACTTCAGAGGAAGCAGAACAAATTTAATGCAGTTTACATATTTGTAATTAAAAGGTCATGGTTTTATACAAGTAAAGTTCTGTTGACAGAATCTGTGGCATGCTGTTGATTAACCACAGAAAATAATTAACAGTATAATGCACAACTAATATTGAGCCTGGAACATAAACTGCTGTAAGCATAACAGTCATAATCCCTAGTAACATGGGTACAAACATTATTGTGAAAATAATATTGTTCCTATTCCTTAAACCCAAAAGTT
The DNA here is from genome assembly GCA_027422415.1 of Schizothorax lantsangensis. Lineage (NCBI taxonomy): Eukaryota > Metazoa > Chordata > Actinopteri > Cypriniformes > Cyprinidae > Schizothorax > Schizothorax lantsangensis. The sequence continues at coordinate 19,724,986 of CM049853.1, read as the reverse complement.
CCTTTTAACACTCAACAACAGCAAACGCAATTAATCTGTGTATTAAAGCATGTACCTGAACTGGGCCTCACAGCAGGGATGAAGAGAGAAACTACAAGCATAACCTTCACTGAAGACATGATTAGTCTGAAATGAAAAGTAAAAAATAGACTTAACAAAAACGATTGTGTGTGTGTGTGTGTGTGTGTGTGTGTGTGTGTGTGTGTGTGTGTGTGTGTGTGTGTGTGTGTGTGTGTGTGTGTGTGTACTTGTTGAGATTGAACCCTATCTCTGTAAATGGACTGGGTTTCAGGAAGCATGTACAATGATATTTCATTGCAAATTTTTTTTTTTTTTAATCACAGATGGTAGACAACCTTCCATAAAATTACAGATGGTATCTATAGATGACCTTCCATATTCTAAATCCAGAATATGGTTCTTAATCAGAAAATGATGTGTAAGTAACTGATTAAAGTTGAAAGGATATAGAAATATATATCCTTACTGCTGATAGTGATTTCAGGGGAAAAAAAAGGATGTGCAAATGTTTCTTTGTGAATTTACATCAATAGCCACATTAAATGAAACATTGCATTTACAGAATTGGTCATTCTCCATAAACTATGGTAGTCTGTTCTGCAGCATCATTCTAAGTTTTGGGCATATTCTTTGTATTATCACATTTAACACATTGTATGTTGTAACATATATAACATCCCAAAACCAAAAGTTGTATATATAGCTGCCCTGATAATCCTATTGTTTCTTAGCAGACAACTTTGTGTTTCCTTGTAGCTATAATTCTACTGTTTCACAAAGTATTGACTTTATACCACTAAATGAAAAATAAACAATAGTTCACCGAGCCAGAGTTAAGCTAAGTTCTATTTTAGTGTTAAAGTTTACTGTTGAATATTTACTTGAACGCATGCGCACAAAAGGTTTTAGGATAGCCTATACGAGAACAGTTCCGTGTTGGCATTAATAGAAACTATACCAAATATGTTAAGAGCCATCGCTCACGACAAATAAGCATAAGAGAGAGATACACTTCCTAATGTGCCCAAATCTGCTGCTGTCTTTTAGTTATTCTAGTTAGTTATTAAGCGGTATTTGACCTCATTGTTTATATACTTAAGGTAAACCATCGCTTTTAAAGAGTTCATGCTAACGAATATTCAAATATAACACAATCCGATTTAGACCAAAACAGTAGAGAAAACTTACTCTTGTGCTCTTCAGATGGACAAGGATCGAGAGGGAAATACAACCGAACGATGCATGAAGGTCAGGCTTTGTGTAAAGCTGAGCTGCTTTCACTTTCAATATTACTGTTTTAGCCACACCTATACATAAATTATAGTTTTAAATGCAACCCTTTATTGGCCTATTCCTTTTCAATTCGTTTTAAATAAAATACTGGCGCCATTTCAACAAAAACACAAAATATATTTATAGCCTTTATACAATAAAACCAAGTAACAAGTGTAATTTTGATGGCAAGTTACGTGCGGCTGTCAGCGTTTATTAATTTGTTTGAAGTTCAAAAAAAATAAAATAAAAAAAAGAAGGAGACCTGCTTTAGCATTTTTTATTATTATTTGTTTTAATGAACTCTAATAACTCAGCAATATCGCATGGCTACTGATTTATTTTCCCTTTACTGTCATCTGGGTTGCTTTTTATTACTTGATGTGTACATTTTAAACTTTTTTTCTTTTAAACTTTGTATCCTTTTAGATGTAAAGCGCTTTGAGAATTAACTTTTAAAGGCGCTATATAAAAATAAATATCATTATTATTATTAAAATATGAACTATAATAATAATAATCAACTGAAAAAAAATATTTTAAAAAAGTAACTGTTAACTGCTTGTTCATATTTGTGCTTATGTTTTATTTTCTCATCTGTGTCGCTCTATGTATAGGCCTAGGATGACCCAGAGCTGTACTTTTCCACTAAATATGTTTTGAGTTAAAATTCGAATGATTGTAACAATCAAAAAGATTGCAACTCTTAGAAAACATCTGGCTGGAAGAGTAGGAAACTGGATAGAAAAAAAGCACATAGGCCCTACGACTATTCCACGCAGCATCTATTCAAAGTCATTTCAAACTGGCTGTTAAGCTGGGTGTAAAAGGTAATGTTATGTTATATTATATTATATAATGTTATAAATATTGTTATATTGTCCTTTTCTCCTTACTTCACAAATTGAAGTAAACTACAAAACTCTATCTGATCTCAGAAAGCCTAACTTATTTTAGTAGATATAATTTGACTGATTTCTTCATAACATTGTGTTCTAAAAGTGCATTGTGCCCAAAATATCCTTAGCACACAGATCAAGTTTTTCCAGTTTTAAAAATGACTGATGATTGTAACCTGTGAAACATAGTAAATCTATTGCACTTTATTTAATAAACTCTTTTGACAGTCTGTAATACAGCCTTAACTTTTTTTTTTTTTTTAACTAACCTTAATTACATTTGGAAAGGAAAGGAAGGAAAAGGAAAGGACGTGACGTGACGTGTGGCCAAGTATGGTGTCTCATACTCGGAATTTGTGCTCTGCATTTAACCCATCCAAGTGCACACACACAGCAGTGAGTAGTAAACAAACACACACCGTGAACACACACCCGGAGCAGTGGGCAGCCATTTATGCTGCGGCGCCTGGGGAGCAGTTGGGGGTTCGGTGCCTTGCTCAAGGGTCTCACCTCAGTTGTGCTGGACATTCACTCCCCCCACCTACAATCCCTGCCGGACCTGAGACTCAAACCCGCGACCTTCTGGTTACAAGTCCGAATCTCTATCCATTAGGCCACGACTGCCATTTGATCGTGAACTATAACACCATTTCTCATTTCTGGACATATTAGGACAATGCTTATACTAGAATCAATAAAATTGAGCATCAGTTTGACAAACAAAGCCATAGATTTTCTTAGATTATCTTATAGCCATATAAGATGTTTAGCTTTTTTCATGATTGAATTAACAGCCCAAATAGTTTGATCGGTCAGCCAATGGATGGTACAGCAGCCAGCACTGTAAAGGTCAATCTGTTACTTTCAGGCTGTAAATTTGTAATAGGATCTTGAACGATTTTCAGTCAGACTCATTTTGAAAGCAAAACTAAGTCTTAAACAATTGTGACATTTGTGAATATGAATGTTGTATAAAACTGAAACATAAAGACACTCTAAAATTGTGAATTATTTTACTGTTAAGAGAAATAAAAGTGAAAATTCATTAAGAATGAATCGTGCCCACTGATACCACAGTTTACCGGCAGTGTGAATGTTTGCTTTTGTAAATAAGGCCCATCTAAAGGATGTCTGTTTGGGCTGAAAATAATACAATACCACATACAAATGCATAAGTCTGTATCAAATCAGATTAGACTGTTGCTGCACCTACTCCAGTTTTGTTCATAGCAAAAGTGAAACATGTAGACATGGGTGGTTTTGGCTTTTTAATAACACCCATAAAATAAAAATGATATTCCAATTTTAGTTGGAAGTACTTCTATACTTCCAAGATGGCGGTGCGCACAACAGACGCAGCAGCTTCTCTCTCTCCCGACAGAACGGTGTTTTCGTGTTTTTTGTCTTGTAAGTCGCAATGTTTTTGTACATATTCGTCTCGTCTACCTGTCTTTAAGCGTGCATACAGTCGTGAGTTTCTGCTCGATGTCAGCAGAACCACATTTTTAGAGTTAAACTCCGCGCATGCCGAAGAGCTGCGGGACCTCGGTCTGCTCCGGAGGCCTACACCATCACCGACCCCCACTACTGCATCTCGCCCACAGCGGAGGCGCTACAAGCGGCGTGAGAGGAAGCAGAAGAGGGGTAAGCGCGGAGGTATCCGAGCTAGGCTAGCGGCTAACCCACACAAGCCAGCTATCCCCTCCATCGTACTGGCGAACGTACGCTCTTTGGACAATAAACTGGACCACATCCGACTACTTCGCTCTACTCAGAGGACTGTAAGAGACTGTTGTGTTTTTGTGTTTACGGAAACATGGCTTAAGAACAGCGTTCCGGACTGCGCCATTCAGCTCGAGCAGCTAACATGCTATCGAGCAGACAGAGCTCTCGTCGAGGGAGGTAAGAGATGCGGCGGCGGGCTTTGTGTTTACATCAATAATGTATGGTGCCGCGGAGGATCACGTGACCCCTCGACAGTGATGCAGGCTTAGTTTTTCGCTCCGCTCACTTTGCCACATATTTTACGATCCTGTCAGTAAAATTTGAACCACTCTGCATTAGACCCATCATGAGTACTAAGGCAGACAAAGGGGATCGGAAAAGAGAGATTGAGCAATCGCCAATGAAGAAAAAATTCAGAGATTCAGCCATCTCCAGTGAAGACCTGGACAGTGCTATTGCTAACCGCATTGAACTAGCATTTAAAGAACACCAAAGCACTTTGAATTCGGTTGTGAAATCGGCGGTACGAGATGCGATGGACTCTGTGCTGATTCCAGCATTGCGCGAACTGCGTGAGGACATACAAGCGACCAATATGTCTGTTAAAGAGCTAAGAGAGGAGTTTGAGGCCATAGCTACCAAGAGTTCTGTTCAGGCAGCGGCGCGTGAAGATAAGAGAACAGTTACGGATTTAAAGGATCAGCTGGAGCGACTCACCGAGAAGATGACAGATATGGAGGACCGGTCTAGGAGGAACAACGTTAGACTGGTGGGGCTCCCAGAAGGGATGGAAGGTCCAGATGCAGCTAGTTTCCTCCGAGCTAATCTTTCCAAGTGGATTCCTTCCTTGAGGGGCCGTGACATTGAGATTGATCGGGCGCATCGCGTGTATGACGGAGGGAGGGGCTCCGATCGGCCATGCACTCTCATCTTCCGTGTACTGAGATGGCATGACAGATCAGATATCCTGAAAGGTGCTCGGCAGGCGTATCCGGTGAAGTGCGCACAGAACAATGTCACACTGCTGTTTTTTCCTGACTTTAGTCCGGCTACAGCGATCAGGAGAAAGGCATTTGGTCCGGTTTTGAAGAAGATGACAGCACTTGGTCTCCAGCCCTTCCTCATCTATCCAGCGGTAATTAAGCTACGGCACAAAGGGGAACAGAGAAGCTACGATTCCCCTCAGAAAGTGGAGGATTTTATCAGCTCCATGTCTCAGCAGAAGTCGTATGCCGCAGCTCTGCGGGGGGATGACGGGGGAGCAGCGACCGCTGTTTCTCCAGTTCGACGGGAGGGGCGTGACGGTCGGGATGGACTTGGCCCTAGCTGCCCAGAAGTGGATGATAGCAGGATGAACATGGATGCTTGCTAAACCTATTGTTTGCGTTTTCTTCTCTCCTACTGGGATATTGTCCTTATTTATCCGGTACAACGATCTCTTTGCTGGTAAGACTGACACTCCATTTTTCTTTTCTTTTTTGGAGGGGGCTAATGGAGAGTAGGTTTAATTACTAAAAAAAAATTTTTTTTTTGGCTGTGTGAGCCTTTCGGGAGACATGTCTTGCGTTGGAGTGGATCGGTCACGAATCATCACTATTTTTTGTTGCTCAGTCAGACCTATGTTCTCGGTAATGTGCAGTCTGAGTTGTTCTCTGTTTATGGTTGTCGGTTGTTCACATTTTTATGTTGTTTTTGTTTTTTACAGCAGACATTTATACTTTTATCTATTTTACCTTATTTCTAAAGGGATTTTTCATATAGGAGGTTTGGTATCTAAAATGCACATCAGTGTTTACGTGTTATTTACGGAATGGAAGTGCTTCTGTTTTTTGTTTTTTTTTGCATTTACTGAGTACAATCTTGGGATTATGAATATTCAATGCATACTTTAAATATTTTTAAATTCTGCTGTTAAAAGAACCCGTGTGTTAGAATATTTACATCGTAAATCTATCTCCTGTGCCTTAATACAAGAGACACATTTAAAACAATCTGGCGTGACACGTTTCCAGAATAAGTATTACAAATTAATAGCTTTTTCCTGCGCTCAAAATAAAACTAAGGGGGTGCTTATCCTTGTTAACAGGAAGTTAAATTTAACGATTGAACACCTTGGTAGTGATGAGAAGGGTAGATTTGTTTTTATCCGATGCAAAATATATAATAATAGGTTAGCATTGGTCTCTATTTATGGTCCGAATGAGACAGACAGTGCATTCCTTACACAGATTTCCAAAACTTTACTTGAGGAGATTGATTGCCCTCTAGTGGTGGGTGGTGATTTTAATGCTGTCATAAATCCTGCTTTAGATAAATCTCAATCTGATACAACAGCCAATCCATCCTCTAAATTATTGAATAAATTTATCTCTGAGCTCAACTTAATCGATTTATGGAGAATTCAGAATACTAAAGCTAAGGACTTCACTTTTTTTTCTAATAGACACAAGACTTTCTCTAGGATAGACTACATATTTCTCAGCCCATCTTTAATTTCATCTAATTCCTCTATATCTATATTACCAATTTTATTATCTGATCATTCTGCTATGTTGTGCAGTGTTCCTCTTTCCAATGTTAAAGCCAAGTCCCCTAGATGGCGCTTTAACATATCATTATTAAGTAATCAGACTTTCATTACCTCTCTAAAAGAATATATTAAGGAATTTCTTGAAATTAATATGCCCTCTGATGTGGATCCTCAAATACTGTGGGAAACGACTAAGTGTGCTATACGAGGTTTCTGTATATCTTTCTCTTCTACTCTTGCCAAAGCGAAAACTCACCAGTTTACACAATTAGAAAATAAAATCCAATCATTACAAAACCTACAAAAACAACATTTTACTGAGCAACAGGCTACACAGCTGTCCTCTTTAAAAGAAGACTATGATTTACTTTCACACTCAAAGGCAGAATTTATTTTACATAGGACTAGACAAAAATATTATTTTGAATCAGAGAGACCTAGTCATTTATTGGCCCTTAGGTTGAAAGAATGCGAGTCTAAGGCATATATTAGCGCAATAAAATCATCAGATGATCAGGTCACCACGAACCCTGTGGCAATTAATGACATATTTAAAGGTTTTTACACAAATCTGTATAAAACCGAAACAGATTTTGATGAACCAATTTGTAAGCAGTATTTAGAGAAATTGGAACTGCCTCGGATCTCACAGATGGATAAAGAATCTTTGGAGGCCCCATTAAGTTTGGAGGAACTTCACGTCTCTCTAAAAAGCCTTCAAAAGGGCAAATCGCCAGGGTCTAGATGGTCTCCCCCCTGAGTTATATTTAGAAATTTGGGATTTGGTAGGGATACTTATGCTCATCATCTTATTCACTTCAAAGTCATTCATAGAGCATACATAACTCCTTACAAACGATTTAAAATGAAACTGCAGTCAAATTTGAACTGCCATATATGTAACACTACATCATCGGGCACTTTTTTGCATATGTTTTGGGAATGTCCTGTCGTCATCAGTCTATGGACACATGTAACGTACGTGAGTTACGTATGTGAGTTACGTATGCTCTATGAATGACTTTGAAGTGAATAAGACGATGAGCCAGATTTTTAGATGTTAAACTGAGACCACACTCTCTCCCAGTCGACAGATAAATTAAGGTCAGATAATTCCCTATTCCAAATAGTTTTAATAGAAAGAGGTTTTGTAATACAATCAATAATTTTATTATATATTAAGGAAACAGATGGCCGACCAGCAGATGGTGCAATCCAGTCCTGCATAGGATGAGAGGAAATGGAAGAAGACCAAGGAACGCCATACGCTTTGAGAGCAGAACGTAATTGAAGGAAAAACAAAATATGCAGATGCTGGTAGACAAAATTTGGTTCTTTTTTTTTTTTTTTTTTTTTTTTTTTTGGCCTGTCAGTAGCACAGATAACACATGACAGTACATATGCATGGCTATACTATCATCATTCACAGCCTTTTTTCTTTTTTTTTTTTTTTTTATTAAATTTATTTATTTATTTATTTATTTATTTTTTATATTAATTAATTAATTTAATTTTATATACCCTTTTACTTAACCACACTGTGACAGACAAGACCAGGGGACAGAGAAAACAAGAGAGAGAAAGAAGAAAGAAGAAAGGAAAAAAAAAAAAAGAAAAAAGAAAAAAAAAAAAAAAAAAAAGGGTGTGGGGAAAGTCAACAAAGAAGGGGAAGAGAGAGAGAGAAAAAAAAGGAGAATGGGGGATAGAGAGAGAGAGGGAGAAAAAGCAAAAAAAAAAAAAAAAAAAAACAGACAATTTGCTTCAATACCTGCTGACAAAAAGAGAAAACAACCGAAGACACAACATCAAAGAGACTGCAGCAACAACCAACATCTGTATAAATCACAATAAATTCTAAATGTTAAATGTTATTGAGCAGCACACATAACTAATATTACAAAATAAGTTTTGAAGCAACAGCAGATCAAGACAATGTGTGTCTGTGAGCACCTGTTTTTACACCAATGTGAATGCTTGAGTGTACACCTGTGTGTGTGAGCGCGCTTGTGTTCATAAGGTTCCTCCATGTAAATGTTTAATAGTGTGTGTGGGGAACAACAGCCCCATCCCGCAAGGCATGAAGCAGGCACGGAAAAGACCCGGGCCCCAAACATCCGGAGGCCCCCAGGGCACGGGACCCCCAGGAGAACCACCGCAGGGACAACCGCGGCCTCCACCCAAAAAAAGGGCAGAGGAGAGCCCGAAGGCGGGACCTCCGACAGCCACAGTGTAGGCGCCCCAGGGTGCCGTGGCGGCAAGCCCGCAGGCTCCACCGGCAGCCGACCACACCAGGGCGGACCGGGCCCTGGGCTCGGAGACCCAAAGGCCCCCCACCCCACAATCGGGGCCCAGCAAGGCCAGTAAGGCCAGGCCCCGCCAATCGACCGCCGAGAGTGGGCCGGCGCTCGCCCGAGCATCCTGCCCCGGCGCGAGAAATCACCAACGCACCGGCGGCATCCTCCACCGGCAGGGCATGGTGGTGGGGTGGGGGTCGACTAAGATGATGAGTGAAGCGGAGTCTAAGGCCCGACCTGACACATAGACGTAGACGACAAGCACACATATACACAAGCATATGTTCCCACCCTCATGCACGCAAACAAATATTCACACCTTCGCCCCACATGTAGACACACAAAAATGAACACGGTACCCACACTCACACTCCCCATATGCACTCTATACTCCTAGGTCCAGGCACCACCACCCCCAGAGGGGTAGCCAGCGCCCGATCCCGGAGCTAAACCCCCTTCGCTCCGGCGTGGGGACAGGAAGACCACCCCGGTCCCCGCAGCAGCAGAGAAAATCAACAGCCCAGACCCCGACCGGGCGGCCAGCTCATCCTCACATCCCCCGGCCCCAGACAGAGAACAGAGAACAGGGGTGTGAGAAAAAAAAAAAAAAAAAAAAAAAGAGAGACCCCATGCTTCACCCCACCCGCTCAAATGTAGTGTTGGTGTGTGTTGTTCTAAGGTGCTTTAAAACAGGGGTGCTTTAAAACAGGGGAGGGGCACCCTCCACAAGCTTGTGTCAGCTCGTCCCCTCCCTAGAGCCCTCAATGTCTATGTGCAACTTAAAATTGAGAAGTGGGCACTGGCACCAGAGGGAAGGCTGAATGAACAGACCGCCCTCCGGATGCCATTCAGTGTGCCCACCCCCAAGGCCCTATATGTATGTGTTAGGGTTGCACGATACACCGGTACTACGGTAGTATCGCGATACTAAAGCTTAAAAATACCCGCGGTGCCATCGCATTTTTTAAACGGTAGTATCGTCCATAAGGTAGTACCGTAAGATATGTAGTATGCACGGCAGCAACACTGTTTTAAACGTTCAAACGTTGAACATGCATGCCAGCAGAAACATTACAAGTTGATTGCCAAATGTCTTTCTGCTGTGCTCTGTGTAGTTTAGTCTGTGTATACGCTTTATATTGTATTGAGTGTTTCCCGACACTTCAGTTCAGTTTGTAATGAGAAGTTCACTTGCACGTCGTTGTTCATGCAGCAGTTTATCAGAAGAAAGGGTCTGATTCAGACCATCTGATGTCATTTTAAAAAACAGCAGCTCAAGCATCACTTATTCAACATCATAATATCTTGCAAGAAAGTATTGTCGCAGTTTTATTCATTTGACCACTTCTAGAACAGGTGTAATAGTTCGTTTCTGGAAGCATCTTTGCGATCACGAACGCAATTCCATTCATCAACATAGAGGCTTTGCACTTGGTTCTTATTATATATATATATTTATTCATTTATAATGTTATGTTTTAATATACATGCTGCTAACTTGGAAATTTCAAGATATGCGAGTAAAAAATGCTCCTGTCAGTTCGGCAATATGACCCGAGCAAGAGTGCTGTTTTTGTTTCGTTTCTGTGTTCGAATCCGAATCCGCGTTGTCTCTGAATCACTGAGCCATTCATAAAAACAGTCATTTGATTCGCTTCTGAAGGATTCAGCCGTTTTGAAAGAATCGTTTGAATGACTCAGTGATTCAATCACGAACTTCTGCCACCTGCTGGTCGTTTGAAGTTTCCCATCTAAAAGTAGGCATATTCAGTGGTGTAGTGGTGCCCGGAGAATACTCTTAATTTATGCCCCTAATTTTTTTTAAAAGGCCCGGCAAAGGATGAACGACCTGTGTCAAACAGTGACATGTAAACTAGTCTTGCATATTTAGTTCACTATTGTAATATTTGCACACTGTCACTTAACTTCTGCTGCTTGAGTAAGGATCATTATGAAAATAATATTATCCACAGAAGAGGTGCAGATTTTGCAATAAATAAAATAAATAAATACATATAAATAGACTGCAGCAACTGACATTTTGTCAGAACCTCTAGTAAACTACGCTATTTTGTTTAGTTGTCTGTTCAGAATTGTGGGAGAATTGTGATCTCTATTTGAAACAAACAAAACATTGTGATTCTCAATCAGTTCAGAAGTGAGAGGGACAGAAATGTCAAATATAATAACTTTGTCTAATTGACAGGTTTTATTACTATTTATTAATTATTACCTCTTGCTTTTAATTGGCTGAGAAATCAAATACACTGCGACAATAACCAATAATTTATCATATTTTTCCTGTATTTTCCTAATGACAATTTTATGATTTGTTTAGCCTATATAGGCTACTACATTTTTTCCCCATTTTTATCACAGAATAAGGCAGAATATATATTTTATAGCCTATCTATTGCCAAGTGTAATAAATGCTATCAATTAGCACTGCATTATTCAGAATCAGATGCTTTTTTATTACCTGGAGATGACTTGAAAAACACACATAAACCATATATTGTCACAATCATGTGTTTACTGTCTTCACTATTCTTTTTTATTCAGCTTAGCTACAGTAGAGATAGCTTTGGCTACAGCAATAGCTGGATTCTTGCACGTCGTGACTCGTAAGTTAGTACTTCTATGAGGCCGACTTTCTGCGCGAGAGCGCCCTCCGGCTTCGAGTAGCCTGTTGATAGTTTTCAGTCACGTGACCGGCTCGAAGACCTGGAGGGCAAAACATCCATAGAATTGCAGCACAAGCGTGTCAATTTTCCCAGCCGCAAATATTTAGATCACCTCTCAAAACAATAAAACAAATGTATTTCTGAACAAAATGCAAGTTTTGGCCATTTGCAATCCATATTAAGCACCCGCGGCAATATTTCAATCATAAACAGTGCGACAAACGTTGTAAAAACACTTAAAAGTGCCTTAATATATTTAAAACAGTAATATTAAAAGATCAAATTCAGTAATCACCACATTAATGATGCATAGTTTACACAGACAAGCAGATGAGGCCGGAATATGAACGCAGTCCTCTTAACGGTTCAGTGTTTTCCTTCTAATGGTTTTCTATGGGAAGCCATTTAATGTGAAACTTTGCACTTTTGTGTTTATATTGTGGCTTCATCCTCTTGCCTGTACAAAATATACATCATCAATAAGGTGTCCACTGAATCTCGCCTTTTAATATATGCGTTTTACTACATTATTACTATTACTTACAAACTGCATAAAAATAGCTGGCGGTCAGTGGAGCAAAGCTTGGTTTTGCTCTCCAGGGGAGCGTTCCTATACGAGTGTGACATCACGTGAAAACTATCAATAAAAGAAACATACACTGCATGAGAGTGTTTACGTCTCGTTCCTGACCGCATTACTGTCTTTACTGGATGTTTTTAGAGAATATTTGCATTTATTCACATGCGATTGGATTAGTTACTCATATGCTGGACTGTCATGATTTGGTTAGTGCAAGACGCGCATCAGAGGGGATTTAGAAGTGGGTATATGGAATGCCGACTGATAAAGAAGTGGGTATACGCCGTATACCTGCGTATACCCTCCACTACACCACTGGGCATATTGCATTATTTTCTAGAGGTCGACCGATTCATCGGTTTTGCCGATTAATCGGCACCGATAGTTGATTTGCAGAACAATCGGTTATCGGCAAAAATCCATGCCGATAGTTTTCGGTGTTTTTTTTTTTTTTTTTTTTTCTTGTTGCGTCTGTTGCTGGAGTGGTTGAGAATGGTCTGCTATCATTATACAGTATGAGAGCGGCCTCTAGAGGCGGAAATCACTGACAGCACATGTTGTTTGTTTTGGCATGTGACACTGCGCGCTGCACAGAGCGGGAAACTTCAAACGCGCATTTAAATGCAGCCGACAGAAAATCCTGCCGCGGAACAGAGCGCTATTCACATAGTTTCCCATTAAATAACATTATAGCCTATTTGTCCCAAATCATTGTTAATGTACATAATGACTTCGCCCTAGGCTATAAATTATGTATTGTGCATTTTTCAGCAAAACGTTTGTCTTTCCGTGGCTCTAATACAGTCTGTATGCTTCATATAGAGAGCTGTAATACAGATCGCGCTTTCTCTTTCCGTTTGCTCTGTTATTTAAACACCGAACTTCAAACTCATTTATGACACATAATTCATTCTTGAAGCAAACTTATGTCCGTTTGGTGATTAAATAAACAGTTTTAGACCGCTGCTTAAATTGAACGTGACGCGTCTGGTGTGTGTGTGTGTGTGTGTGTGTGATACCCGTGACTTCTCCAAGACGCAGCGCTGTGCTTTTGCACAGTGTGTCACTCACTTGCATATTTGTTTATATTTTAATTAGATAATCATGCAGTGTTCTAAAATAGCAGCAAATAAAGAGTGCACATACAATATCAATAACCTGTGCATGTAATTTTAATATGGCCTTTTGTAGGTATTTCAAGATGGCCATCTTTAAGCATGACTGTTGAAATGAAATGGTAATACTTAATAAGAGTCCATTTGTAACATTAACGAAAGCTGTAGAAGTATTGTTCCTTGTTAGAGTGTGTTCATTTCATTTCAACATTTACTAATAGGCTTCATTTTTAAATTTTAAAGTTTCTTCTTTTAACATTAGTAAACTTTGAAATAACTTTAATAATCAATATAGTAATAAATATTAATACTAAATTTTTATTCATTTATAAAGTATAGTTCAGTACTGTTACTGTTTGTTTTTTAAATAGTAAAGCTCTATTTAGTTTTCATTCAGTATCTATTTTAAAAACTATCGGTTGATTAATCGGTATCGGCCAGTGTGGTCCAACCTAGCTATCGGTATCGGTAAAATCCACTATCGGTCGACCTCTATTATTTTCCAACATATTTCTATATTCAGAATTTAGTATTTAAAACATTAATCTCATAACTTTATTTATGCAATTATAAATACAGTCTAAATGTATAAATGCCACATCTAAATGTCACTTCATGCAGCTTCTGTGCAGTGCTAAGATTTGTTTAGATCATCTCATGGATAACAATAGCCAGTCATTCATTCACATTAATTAAGTATTCAGAGAAAAATATTGTCTGTTTTCATTTACATCTATTTATTTATGAAATTTTGATTCATTTTGTAGAATAGAATTTTAAATTAACACAATACTGCATGGTATCGTGATACTACTTGGTATCGTGATACTTCAGCTGGTATAGTATCGTAAGACATTTTTATGGTATCGTGACAACCCTAGTATGTGTCATGTGACAGTAAGTAATGAGAATGTCTAAGCTGTAATGTGTAATCGAGATGCAGGCGGCCACGAGGAGACAGAGGAGTACCACCTCCCCCGCATCCCAGCGACTCACCCGCACCTCAAAACCCTACCTATGTGTTGGTGTGATGGAGCGGGAGAAGTGAAGCCTTAGGGATGGGGAGGAAAACATCAGAGGGGGCAAAATACCCCCCCCTCTGGAGCCAGCTCCCCCGCTGACCCCCATAGGCACCCCTGTTACCCCAAATCTGCCCAGGGCGGGGGACCCAGGCCCATCCAGACCAGGGCCCATGGCAGCCCGGGGCGGCCCACCAGACCCCACAGCAGAGGAAAAACTACCCCACCCCATCATCCAGTCACTTCCCAAACTACATAAGACAATAAGACACCCAGGTAAAGCCCGTATACCCCGCCTCTATTGGACCCGCCTCTATTGGACCCCCCCCCCCCCCCCCCCCCGCGGAGGCACCGATGCATCGAAGACCCCCACACCAGAGCCGGGCCCAAGCGCATGCACCAACCCATGCTCCCGGCGGCACACCAACCAGGACCCAAGCCCCCCAGGCCCAGCCGTAACCCCAAGCCGGAGCAGAGCGTCCCTAGATCCCCAAACCCCCCCCGGACCAACCCCGGAACAGTGCGGCCGCCAGGCTGGCAACCTACGTCCGCCGGCACAGGCATCCCCAGCAGCGCCGCATGCCGCCGCCAGAGAAACAGCATCCAAGAGTCACCAATACCCCATCCAGGTCAAGGCCGCAGCCCCAGCGCCAAACCCCCCAAGAAACCCATCCCCAGGGAACCCCCAGATGCCCCAGGCCCATATTGCCACCCCACGCCAACAACAAAAACCTCAGCCGGACAGAATCGGGACCCCCACCCACACTAGGTGATGGAGCTGATCAAAGGAGCCCAGAGAGATTGATCTAATGTGTCAGCAGAAGCTGTTTCAAGGCTAATATAATCCCACAAATAATCTCTATATTGGTTGATATTAAGATTATTTTTATTTTTCCAGTTCATGAGGACAGTCTTCTTAGCAATGCATAGTGCAGTGAAAGCCATGTGGATTGTGTTATCTTCTGTAGTGACACCATCTAGGTCGCCCAACAAGCAGACTAAAGGAATAGAGCATTTAAGACACTTTGATAAGTCTTCACAAATCCTGTACCAGTACCTCTGAACAGGTGGACAGAACCATAGAGCGTGGATGTAATTGTCAGGTGTATTGCCTTTACAGTGTGAGCAGTTGTTAGAAGCTGTAAAACCCATCCTGAACATCCGATGACCTGTGTAGTGCACTCTATGCAGAATTTTGTATTGTATTAATTGTAATCCAGGATTTCTAATCAGTTCAAAGGTTTTTAAACATATCTGAGACCAGAAATTATGGTCCCAGCTTACTGATAGATCTGCTTCCCATTTTGCAATAGGAAGTGATACTGATTCATCTATATTGGAAAGTACCCTGTATATTTTAGACATTAATTTGGGGGTTTTGAGATTAAGAAAATCTGCCACACTTGGTGGTATTTGTAAATTGATATGATTAGACTTAAATTTCCTTTTTACAATAGATTTAATTTGTTGATATTCTAAAAATCTGTTCTTATTAATCCCATATTGTTTAATTAATTTGTCAAAGGGAATAAAGTCTGTCCCTTCGAATATATGTTCCAGGTATTTAATACCTTTACAACTCCAATCTGTGAAGTTTATCATATTGTTGTTTAGCAATATGTCAGGATTGTTCCAGATAGGGGTACGTTTGCATGGGATTAGTGAAGACTCCGTCATTTTTAGAAACTCCCACCATGCTGTCAGAGAAGAGCTGATACTGATGCTTTTAAAGCATACGTGTCGTTTACTGATCGAGCTAATGAATGGCAGATCCGAAATCTCTATATTATTGCATAATGCCTGTTCTACATCTAGCCAAGGCTCATCTAAGAGGGTGTGTTTTAACCACCCTGAAATGTGTTGAAGCCTATTGGCTAAGAAATAGTGGTAAAAGTTAGGTAGATCTAGTCCTCCTTTATCCTTGGTCTTTTGCAGCGTTTTTAAGCTAATACGCGGGGGTTTACCTTTCCAAAGGAATTTAGAGATAGAGGAGTCCAAAGATCTAAACCAGTCAGGTGGTGGTTTGCTCGGGATCATTGCAAATAAATAATTAATTCTTGGCAAGACCATCATTTTTATTGAGGTGACTCTTCCCATGAGTGATATGGGTAGAGACCTCCATCTGGTTAGATCATCTTCTACCTTCTTTAAAAGTGGGATGTGGTTTAATTTAATCAAATCTGCCAGCTTAGGAGAAACATTAATACCTAAATATTTAATATTTCCAGATTGCAGTGGAGTGGAGGAATTCTGGAAGGAGCAATTAATTGGAAGAACTGTTGATTTTAACCAGTTTATTGAATAATCTGAGACTCTTGAGAAAGAGTTTATTAATGTAATTACCTCAGAGAGAGTGGTTTGTGAATGTTGAAGAAAAAGTAACACATCATCTGCGTAAAGACTAATTTTATGTTCTACATTCTTGCATTTAATGCCTTTAATCACTGTTGCCTGTCTAATTGCTGCTGCTAGTGGTTCAATAAAAATTGCAAACAGTGAGGGGGAGAGGGGGCATCCCTGCCTGGTGCCCCTCTTAAGACAGAAGCTAGAGGACGTTTGGGCATTTGTCCTGACACATGCTGTTGGAGAGTTATATAATATTTTTAACCAGTTTATGAAATAGTTTCCAAAACCAAATTTGTGTAAAGTTGCAAATAGAAAATTCCAGTTAACCCTATCAAAAGCTTTTTCTGCATCTAGAGACAATATTGTAATTTGAAGGTTTCTATTGCATGAATAGTCTATCAAGTTAAGTAACCTACGTGTATTTGTTGAGGAATGCCTCCCTTTTATGAAACCAGTTTGGTCGTAATGAATTATGAGAGGGGTTATCTTCTCTATTCTTTTGAGATAGCTTTGCAGATTATTTTAGTGTCCACATTAATAAGGGATATTGGACGATAGCTAGTAGGCAATACAGGGTCTTTGCCTGGTTTTAGTAAGAGAATAATGTTGGCAGAATTCATATTTGGTGGAAGTCTGCCATTTTCTTTGGTTTCCTGTAACATTCTGTAGAATGTTGGTGCCAGAATAGCCCAGAATTCTTTATAGAATTCTGCTGGAAAGCCATCTGGACCTGGAGCCTTTTTATTGGGCATACTGTTCAAAGCTTCCTGAAGTTCATCTGATGTCAGTGGAGAATCCAATGCCATCGCTTGATTGTCTGTTAATTTCGGAAGAGTTTATATTGTCAAGAAATTGGTCAACTTCGTCTTTAGATGGGTTTATCTGTGGAGAATATAAAGATTCGTAAAAATCTCTGAAAGTGTTGTTTATTCTTTCAGGGTCATATACTGTATCCCCAGTTAAATCTTTAACAGCACATATCGTTGTTTTTTCTTTATTTATTTTTAACTGGTTCGCTAAGAATTGACCTGATTTGTTACCATATTCAAATTCTTGCCAGCGAAGTCTTTGTGCTAAGAATTTAGTTTTTTTATTAATAATTTCATTTAATTCTAGTTTTGCTTTACATATTTTTTTCAGCATTTCCTGTTCCTGGGAGGATACGTAGGATTCTTCTAAAGTTTTTATGGTTTCTTCTAATTCCTGAATACATTTATTTTCTCTTTTCTTTTTATGCGATGAGAATGAGATTATTCTACCTCTCATCACAGCTTTGCCTGCTTCCCAGAGAACAGATGCTGATGTTCCAGGCAGGTCATTATAGTCTAAATATAAAGCCCACTCTTCTTTAAAATATTTAATAAAATCGTCGTCTTTAAGCAATGATGTATTGAATCTCCAGTTATTACTTGGTGGAGTGGTCTTCTTATTTACTAGAGTTAAAGAAACAGCAGCATGATCGCTGACAGCTATAGTGTGTATCTCTGTGTCTGAAATGTCACTCAGCAGTGAGCTGCTGACTAAGAAATAATCCAGACGAGAGTAAGAGTGATGGACATGTGAGAAGAAAGTAAATTCCCTACTGTTGGTGTGGAGAGAACGCCATGCATCGCAAAGTCCATAGTCGCTCATGTACTGTTTAACTATATTTGTGGATTCCCAATTGCGCTGAGTTCCAGCTGTACTTAGCCTGTCCATTTCTTTATTTAGTCCAAAGTTGAGGTCTCCCCCAATTATAAGTGCACAATCTAGTTGTTCAGAAAGTGCGGTAAAAAAACCATGAAAGAAAGAGGGGTCATCAACATTTGGACCATATATACTAACAATACATAACTTTTGTCAAATATAGATAATTTAATGATTAGAAATCTACCTTCTGGATCTATAACTGTGTTGAGTACTGTGAAATTAACATTTTTATGTATTAAAATTGCTACCCCCCTTTGCCTAGAGTTATAGCAGGCTGAGAACACATTAGGAAACTCAGTTGTTTTAAGTTGATCTGTAGCTGTGGCAGGTCTATGAGTCTCTTGTAATAATACAACGTCTGCTTGTAGTTTTTTAAGCTGGCTAAATGTTTTTAACTTTTTTTCTCTGGAGCCAGCTCCATTCACATTCCATGTGACAAACCTTAATGCACCCATAGATGTATGTGTGTAGCTAATGCTGCTGGCTGCGTGTGATGCTCAAATGAATAAGATATGAGCGGGCGTGTACGCGCTTGTATGCGAGTATGTCCTTCATGTCTGTGTGCGCTGTAAGGTCTGAGTGGTTGCGTTAATGCTGAGTGTATATGTACATGGTCGTGCCAAGCAGATGTGTAATATAGTGTATTTTGTTTATATGTGTAGTAAAGCAGGTGATCGGTGCCGTGAAAGGAGTTGGAAGTAAGAAAGACATACAAAGAAGCAAGCATAGAGGGATGAAAGTAAAAACTTGACAGAAACGAAAACATTGCAAAATCATTTAAACGCTGCGCATTTAAAATTTGGTTCTTAATGTCTGAAATGAACAGAGGCCCTGGTTATCATATACAGTCAGGTCCATAAATATTGGGACATCGACACAATTCTAACATTTTTGGCTCTATACACCACCACTATGGATTTCAAATGAAACGAACAAGATGTGCTTTAACTGCAGACTGTCAGCTTTAATTTGAGGGTATTTACATCCAAATCAGGTGAACGGTGTAGGAATTACAACAGTTTGCATATGTGCCTCCCACTTGTTAAGGGACCAAAAGTAATGGGACAGAATAATAATCATAAATCAAACTTTCACTTTTTAATACTTGGTTGCAAATCCTTTGCAGTCAATTACAGCCTGAAGTCTGGAACGCATAGACATCACCAGACGCTGGGTTTCATCCCTGGTGATGCTCTGCCAGGCCTCTACTGCAACCGTCTTCAGTTCCTGCTTGTTCTTGGGGCATTTTCCCTTCAGTTTTGTCTTCAGCAAGTGAAATGCATGCTCAATCGGATTCAGGTCAGGTGATTGACTTGGCCATTGCATAACAGTCCACTTCTTTCCCTTCAAAAACTCTTTGGTTGCTTTTGCAGTATGCTTTGGGTCATTGTCCATCTGCACTGTGAAGCGCCGTCCAATGAGTTCTGAAGCATTTGGCTGAATATGAGCAGATAATATTGCCCGAAACACTTCAGAATTCATCCTGCTGCTTTTGTCAGTAGTCACATCATCAATAAATACAAGAGAACCAGTTCCACTGGCAGCCATACATGCCCACGCTACCACCACCATGCTTCACTGATGAGGTGGTATGCTTAGGATCATGAGCAGTTCCTTTCCTTCTCCATACTCTTCTCTTCCCATCACTCTGGTACAAGTTGATCTTGGTCTCATCTGTCCATAGGATGTTGTTCCAGAACTGTGAAGGCAAGGGACTGCTCATGATCCTAAGCAAACCACCTCATCAGTGAAGCATGGTGGTGGTAGCGTGGGCATGTATGGCTGCCAGTGGAACTGGTTCTCTTGTATTTATTGATGATGTGACTACTGACAAAAGCAGCAGGATGAATTCTGAAGTGTTTCGGGCAATATTATCTGCTCATATTCAGCCAAATGCTTCAGAACTCATTGGACGGCGCTTCACAGTGCAGATGGACAATGACCCAAAGCATACTGCAAAAGCAACCAAAGAGTTTTTGAAGGGAAAGAAGTGGACTGTTATGCAATGGCCAAGTCAATCACCTGACCTGAATCCGATTGAGCATGCATTTCACTTGCTGAAGACAAAACTGAAGGGAAAATGCCCCAAGAACAAGCAGGAACTGAAGACGGTTGCAGTAGAGGCCTGGCAGAGCATCACCAGGGATGAAACCCAGCGTCTGGTGATGTCTATGCGTTCCAGACTTCAGGCTGTAATTGACTGCAAAGGATTTGCAACCAAGTATTAAAAAGTGAAAGTTTGATTTATGATTATTATTCTGTCCCATTACTTTTGGTCCCTTAACAAGTGGGAGGCACATATGCAAACTGTTGTAATTCCTACACCGTTCACCTGATTTGGATGTAAATACCCTCAAATTAAAGCTGACAGTCTGCAGTTAAAGCACATCTTGTTCGTTTCATTTGAAATCCATAGTGGTGGTGTATAGAGCCAAAAATGTTAGAATTGTGTCGATGTCCCAATATTTATGGACCTGACTGTATATCACCGCACGTTTTTACACCCAAAGTAGACCAAGAGGGTTGGACAAATGGACGATTTCCACATACAAAATTAAAATTGTGCCACAAAGGTGTACTGTTACAGAACTTGAAGGGTCCACCTATCCGACGTTCAACCGTTTTCCAGATTTTAATAGAGTTAGCCACAACTGGACCAAATTTATAATTATCCCCTTTTTTTCCTGTGCCAGTAAACAAAATATCTTGAAGTCTATTTGGTTTAACCTTGTCAGCTTCAATCACCCTCCATGAAACTGTAGATTGAGGATCAACCCAATTATGAAGAGCCTTAAGCTGGAACGACCAATAATATAATTCAAAATCTGGTACAGCCAGTCCTCCTGCGCTATTAGGATGTTGTAATGTGGTAAGTTTAATTCTGGGACATTTATCATTCCAGATAAACTTAGAAATTATGGAGTTGATCTCCTTAAAGTAACCTGGAGGGGGAGAAAGTGGTAGCATAGAGAAAAAAAAATCGATGTAACAAATTCATCTTAACAGTGGAGATTCTTCCTTAGAGAGAGACTTTAAGATTCTTCCATCTTTGAATGTCATTTTTGACCTTAACTAAAATGTTATTAAAATTGTCTCTGGCAATCTTATGACTGTTTTAATATACGGTAATGCCCAAATAGATGAAACATTCCTTAATAGGGATAAATGAGGGAATAGAAAAATTAACCTTAACATTGTTAATTGGCATTAAAGCAGATTTGCTCCAATTTATTTTATATCCTGATAGGCTACTAAAATGATAAAATTCCTTAATTACACTAGAGACTGAAACATCAAAGTGGTCTAAATATAGAATAATATCATCAGCGTATAATGAAATACTATGATTATGGTCATGAGTCTTAATCGATACTTCAGATTTCCTGATGGCTTGTGCTAAGGGTTCAAGAGATAGACAAAACAATAAGGGGGAAAGTGGACACCCCTGCCTCGTTCCCCGCTGTAAAGGGAATGAGGGGGAAATAATATTACCAGTTATGACTGATGCTGCAGGTGAGTGGTATAATGTCTTTATCATAGAAACGAAGTGTTCACCGAAGCCGAAACATTGCAGAACTGCCCACATATAATTCCACTCTAGCCTGTCAAAGGCTTTTTCTGCATCTAGTGAAAAGACCGCACAATGTGTTGGGTGGGAGTCGACGCATATTGTCAGATGCATTGCGCCCCTTGATGAAACCAGTTTGATCCTCCTTGATCAGACTGTGAATTACCTTCTCCAAACGAGAAGCAAAAACTTTAGCATAGATTTTTAGATCACATGGGATAAGCGAAATCGGCCTGTAGCTGGAACAATCTAATGGATCTTTCCCTTTTTTAAGAAGTAATGAAATCAGTGATGTTTTTTTATCTCTATGAAATACCCCATGTTCAATTGCAAAATTAAATGAGTTAAGCATAAGTATCCCTACCAAATCCCAAATTTCTAAATATAATTCAGGGGGGAGACCATCTAGACCCGGCGATTTGCCCTTTTGAAGGCTTTTTAGAGAGACGTGAAGTTCCTCCAAACTTAATGGGGCCTCCAAAGATTCTTTATCCATCTGTGAGATCCGAGGCAGTGCCAATTTATCTAAATATTGCTTACAATTTGGTTCATCAAAATCTGTTTCGGCTTTATACAGATTTGTGTAAAAACCTTTAAATATGTCATTAATTGCCATAGGGTTCGTGGTGACCTGATCATCTGATGATTTTATTGCGCTAATATATGCCTTAGACTCGCATTCTTTCAACCTAAGGGCCAATAAATGACTAGGTCTCTCTGATTCAAAATAATATTTTTGTCTAGTCCTATGTAAAATAAATTCTGCCTTTGAGTGTGAAAGTAAATCATATTCTTCTTTTAAAGAGGACAGCTGTGTAGCCTGTTGCTCAGTAAAATGTTGTTTTTGTAGGTTTTGTAATGATTGGATTTTAATTTCTAATTGTGTAAACTGGTGAGTTTTCGCTTTGGAAAGAGTAGTAGAGAAAGATATACAGAAACCTCGTATAGCACACTTAGTTGTTTCCACAGTATTTGAGGATCCACATCAGAGGGCATATTAATTTCAAGAAATTCCTTAATATATTCTTTTAGAGAGGTAATGAAAGTCTGATTACTTAATAATGATATGTTAAAGCGCCATCTAGGGGACTTGGCTTTAACATTGGAAAGAGGAACACTGCACAACACAGCAGAATGATCAGATAATAAAATTGGTAATATAGAGATGGAGGAATTAGATGAAATTAAAGATGGGCTGAGAAATATGTAGTCTATTCTAGAGAAAGTCTTGTGTCTATTAGAAAAAAAGTCCTTAGCTTTAGTATTCTGAATAATCCAAAGATCGATTAAGTTGAGCTCAGTGATAAATTTATTCAATAATTTAGAGGATGGATTGGCTGTGGTATCAGATTGAGATTTATCTAAAGCAGGATTTATGACAGCATTAAAATCACCACCCACCACTAGAGGGCAATCAGTCTCCTCAAGTAAAGTTTTGGAAATTTGTGTAAGAAATGCACTGTCTGTCTCATTCGGACCATAAATAGAGACCAATGCTAACCTATTATTATATATTTTGCATCGGATAAAAACAAATCTACCCTTCTCATCACTACCAAGGTGTTTAATCGTTAAATTTAACTTCCGGTTAACAAGGATAAGCACCCCCTTAGTTTTATTTTGAGTGCTAAAAAAAGCTGCTAATTTGTAATACTTATTCTGGAAACGTGCCACGTCAGATTGTTTTAAATGTGTCTCTTGTATTAAGGCACAGGAAATAGATTTACGGTGTAAATATTCTAACACACGGGTTCGTTTAACAGCAGAATTTAAACCATTCACATTCAGTGATAAAATATTTAGAGTATGCATTGAATATTCATAATCCCAAGATTGTACTCAATAGATGCAAAAAAAAACAGAAGCACTTCCATTCTATAAATAACCTGTAAACACTGATGTGCATTTTAGATACCAAACCTCCTAGATGAAAAATCCCTTTAGAAATAAGGTAAAATAGATAAAAGTATAAATGTCTGCTGTAAAAAACAAAAACAACATAAAAATATGAACAACAGACAACCATAAACAAGGAACAACTCAGACCGCACATTACCGAGAACATAGGTCTGACTGAGCAACAAAAAACAGTGATAGGTCGTGACCGATCCACTCCAACGCAAGACATGTCTCCCGAAAGGCTCACACAGCCAAAACATTTTTTTTTTATTAATTAAACCCACTCTCCATTAGTCCCCTACAAAAAAGAAAAATGGAGTGTCAGTCTTACCAGCAAAGAGATCGTTGTACCGGATAAATAAGGACAATGTCCCAGTAGGAGAGAGGAGAGAGGAAAATGCAAAAATAGGTTCAGCAAGAGTCCATATTCATCCTGCCATCATCCCCTCCTGGGCAGCTAGGACCAAGACCATCCCGGCCGTCACGCCCCTCCCGTTGAGCTGGAGAAACAGCGGCTGCTGCTCCCCCGTCCCGTCCCCCGCAGAGCTGCGGCATACGACTTCTGCTGAGACATGGAGCTGATAAAATCCTCCGCTTTCTGAGGGGAATCGTAGCTTCTCTGTTCCCCTTTGTGCCGTAGCTTAATTACCGCCGGATAGATGAGGAAGGGCTGGAGACCAAGCGCTGTCATCTTCTTCAAAACCGGACCAAATGCCTTTCTCCTGATCGCTGTAGCCGGACTAAAGTCAGGAAAAAATAGCAGTGTGACATTGTTCTGTGCGCACTTCACCGGATAAGCCTGCCGAGCACCCTTCAGGATATCTGATCTGTCATGCCATCTCAGTACACGGAAGATGAGAGTGCGCGGCCGATCGGAGCCCCTCCCTCCGTCATACACGCGATGCGCCCGATCGATCTCAATGTCACGGCCCCTCAAGGAAGGAATCCACTTGGAAAGATTAGCTCTGAGGAAACCAGCTGCGTCGTTACCCTCCATCCCTTCTGGGAGCCCCACCAGCATCACGTTGTTCCTCCTACACCTGTCCTCCATATCTGTCATCTTCTCGGTGAGTCGCTCCAGCTGATCCTTTAAGTCCGTGACTGTCCTCTTATCTTCATGCGCCGCTGCCTGAACAGAATCAACGCGGTCACGTGTCTGCTTCGCCGTGGTAACTATGGCGTCAAACTCCTCTCTTAGCTCTTTAACAGACTTATTGGTCACTTGTATGTTCTCACGCAGTTCGCGCAATGTCCATCGCATCTCTCACTGCCGAATTCACAACCGAATTCAAAGTGCTTTGGTGTTCTTTAAATGCTAGTTCAATGCGGTTAGCAATAGCATTGTCGAGGTCTTCACTGGAGATGGCTGAATCTCTGAATTTTTTCTACATTGGCGATTGCTCTATCTCTCTTTTCCGATCTCCTTTGTCTGCCTTAGCACTTATGATGGGTCTAATGCAGAGTGGTTCAAATTTTACTGACAGGATCGTAAAATATGTGGCAAAGTGAGCGGAGCGAAAGACTAAGCCTGCATCACCGTCGAGGGGTCACGTGATCCTCATGTGAAAATAATGTGACAGAATAAATAATTGAGAGTATTTGCAGTGGAGGATTCATTGCCATGTATTCAAGACTTAAACATGAATCTCATTATGGTGTGCGTCTGTGCGATACATTAAATGTTTAAAATCTTTTTTTCTTTCGCTTTTGTTAAATATATTTTTAATCTTGATCTCTTTATCTTGATAGATAAAGGTATGCTTATAATGTTCTGCAATTAAAATTAAAAAGTGGTCCTCAGGGATGCACAGGGAATCTACTGAAAGGAACACAGCCATACATTGAAAAAAAAAAGACTTGTAGGATTTACTTGATAAAATCTTCATAACATAGCATAGCACTAACACATTTTAAGTAAGTTTTACTGCTACTGCTCTGTACAATTTACCTGTTATTGTGAAGTAAAATACACTTACTATTGAACTTAACAAGTTAAGTAAATTTAACAAAGAAAATAAGTACCTTGAGCTTGGCCAGTAAAAGTTCAAGTATTTTTTACTTACTTGGCAATACTTTGATTTTACTCAATATAGCACTGAATTAAACCATGGTTTTAAAGCGTATGTGTTCTAAGCAAACATCTAAGCAAATAATACAATAGATATCATGTAGACACCATATCTGCATTATTGTAGCAATTCGGCACTGACCCGAACACAGAGACTTCAATATTTGGTACACAATGCACAATGACAATTTACTTCACCATAGAATATTTTGTATCATTGTAAAGCAATGTGGTGACATGCTTAATTTAATCAAATAAAATAAGCTTATTCTTCTTGTTAAATATCCTTGTAAGTAATGTTTAGTAAATTAAGCTTTTATTTCACAGGGCACTTCCATAGCAGAAGAGACTGACAAATGGTTTACGCCTCTGTTTAATGCACTTTTGACACTCTCTGAAGTATGTATTTGTTTCTTTGGAGCATTTCCTCATGAGGTCCTGAGAATGTACTCACAGCTGCAAAGTTACATTTGGGGTGGACTGAGAAGGATTCATTCATTGCAAGAATTCTGAAGGCAAATGATGACATTTTCATATGGGGATTGACATTTGGGATTTGTGAACTTCTACACATAAACCTGTAGAATAATGATCTTTTCACTAATAGTGTCATGTCCTCACTGGTTTTCACTCTTACTCTCCTGGGCTTCTAATCACTTCCATCTTCATCCTGCCTTCTACTTTGAGTGGTCTTGTTTGCCCTCTCTGGTGTTGATCCCTGTGCTCTCGTTTATATTTTCCATGTTGTTTCATTGTATTTTGTAAATCCAGCAGCTGGGTTCATCATAACAACTTGTGTTTGACGCCTACCTGACAGAAGACTAGATCAACAAAATAAACCCAGCAGTATCTGAGTTCCAACAGTCCCCTGGTTTTTCATAACGTGTTTGCAAATTGCCAAACGTTTAATTGCCAAATGTCTTTATTCTTGGGAGTAAATAGAGGTGAAGTCTTAAAATAAGTTCTGTATAAGCATGCATTGGGTTTTAACTAGATTCACAACCAACAATTGTTTTGTTTTTGTTCCCACTGTCTGGAAAAACTGAAAAACAACCACAGAACCACACAAACAACAAATATTATACCTGGCTAGGAAAATGTCTTCAACATTTATGAAAAAGGACTCAAAATGGGAAAAAAAACAGTATGATCATTTAAAGAACCCCACATACATAACGTAATCTCATTTATAAGTTACCTTATTTTACATTTCCTCTCAGTGGAATCAGATCTATCCTTTGGAGTGGACTCTCGAATCAAATAATCTATTCTTTTGAAACTGTCTCTCAGCCTTATAATTAGTCCATTGTGTGTGGTGTGATAATACTGAAATGTTGCATTGAATTTTCCCATTATTTTAATAAATACAGAACAAACATACTTTTCCAATAAGAAATAACTTCAAATAAATTCCAACAAACAAATATGTTTAGTCAAATGATAAAGCAAAGACATAGTATTCAAAAGTTAAAAAAAAAAAAAAAAAAAGTCAGCTTGTGTGAAGTCCAGTATTAAATTGTTTTGCATTTTTTGAGACTATGATGTTTATCATCATTACTATTATTATTATCATTATTTTCTTTTTCTGAGCATTTTTTGCCATTGCTTTGGTTCTGTCTTTAAGTCCCTTGTTTGTCACATTCTGTACATGATCTTATGTAACTTTGTTATAAAATTTTTGCTTTAATGTGAAAAAAAACCAAAGCTTTTACATAACAAAAATAAATACATTTATGTAAAAATACATTTACAAAAATTGCTCAGTGTTCCAGTCAGATGGAAAGTAAAAGTGAGCCTTGAAGATGAACATTTTAGTAACATGAGGATGTAACTAAAACATAACTACAAAGATAATGTCAGAGACTATTGCATAAAGTGGGGTGTAAACTATAGCTTTTCCTGTTTAACTGTCATGTAATCTGACACTATTTATTAACGTAGATGGTTGTAAGGATATTTTGATAAGCCATCTGGTAACATGTCTGAACAACATTTCCTTCTGTAGGTTGACATTCAAGCTTGCAAATGTTAGGCCCTAGTAACCATTCAAAGCTGGATTTTTGTTCTTTAGTGAAGAGAGAACATATGCTTTAAATAATCTTAAGTTATTTTGACAGTATGTTTAAATGCAAACATAAAGGTGCCTGTTTCTGTTAATTAATTTTAACAGCAATATGATTATAATATGGGTCTGTATATTTGAAACATAGGCTCAGCAACCCTTACAGATACATGGCGACACTTGAAGAGTCCACCAATTATTAAAAGGTGAAAATATGCATTAAACGTTAATGCAATCAAAGCTAGATTTAATCGAACTTTCAGCTAAATGTTCCATTTGTCATGGTTATGTTTCATCTCTGGGTTATGCATTACTTTTATTTTAAAGTTTAGTTTCATTATTACAAAGGTTTTTGTTGATAGTGTTTACATTTGTTCTTGTTCTCCCAGTTTTGCCTCATGTCATAACTCGTGTGACAAGTCTTAACACAAGGCAAGAAGAAAAGGCAAAGAAAAGGCTCATAGGCAGGAGCTGTTTCTTTGCCCTTTTGTATGTGTTGAAACTAGGACATGGTTCCCAATGCATAATAAAAGTGCTCTTTGAGTGTACTTCCAATATTAGGGCCTATTAAAAAGTGCTTATAATTAATATTAATTCAATAAAAAGGTCACTTAGGTGTAGCTACATAAAGAGCGTACACTTTCATGACTGTTTCTTAAAGTGCACTTTGTAATAATGTCAAATTAAGGGTGTTTTCACACATAGTTTGTTCTAAAAGAACTAAACCCAGTTCAAAGAGCTGACAATCCCTGATCTTAAGACATTTTTAGAGCTTTAACAATGCATTTCAGTCAAATTAAAAAGGGAATATTATGTATAAAGGTTTTTTTTTTGGAGGGGGGGGGGTACAAAAAGCTGTATTTCATTGTTCAGTTTTAAAAAAAAAAATTTTTTTTTTTGTTTGTTTTTTTCTAAAGAATTATAGAATATTATACCATGGTCTGGCTGAATACTCGATTCTGATTGGCTAGCAGGATTGCATTGAAGCCTTTTTGCACAGGTAGTTCCAAGTCAGTTTAATCACTGTTCTATATAGTGGTGGAGGTAACAAATTACAACTACTCACATTACTGTAATTAAGTAGTTTTTTGGGTACTTGTACTTTAATGAGTATATTTTTAAGTCAGTTATTTTACTGGTACACTGTAAAAAGTGATAAGTTGACTTAACTTAAAAAAATTGAGGAAACCCGTTGCCTTAAAATTAAGTAAATAAGTCAACTTATCACTTTTTACAGTGTACCTTAACTGTCACCGTCCCACCTGTGGGATGCTTGGCACTCTTTTTTTCGTTGTCTTTTTTTCCTATCAAATATTTTAGTAATCATCATAAATTATATATCATTTGAAAGCTTAAAACCTCAAAATTCATCCCATGAAAACCATTTTGAAATCAGATATTGCGTTACCATGGAAATGGTACTTTAAAATCTTTTGGCGTTCTCCTCCCCCTTAGTGGGCGGTGTCAAGTGTCATATTACACAATGCATTACGGTCTTTTAGAATCATAACTTTTTATAATCTTGACAGAATACATATCGCCGGAAAGGTCTGACTCTCAGGATTCCATATTTGGTGGTCTTTATGTGATCGGAGTAATATTGACAGAGAAATTTAGACATTTGTGACAGAAAAATGCATAAAAAAACAATTCAATGGAGTTTGGATGGCACCCGGTGGCTGTTTGAAGTATGACGCCCTAAATAAAATCTCACAGGAACCTCAATTTTTTTCATATCAACTTCAAATTTGGAACATAACTTATTTAGACATAAGGCTTTAATTTTATATCAATTTTAGAGTAAAACCTGTTATGTAAAATATTTATTTTATATAAAATATAAAAAATGTTGTACTGTGTATTTTCTTTACAGTAAATTTAAACTTCTATAACTTTTTGTTACTGTCATATTTTAAAATAATTCCACTTCTACAGTAATCTGCTGATTGTCTTCTTAAAAAAAGAGACCAAATTTATATCTGTATTCCAAAGCATTCATGAATTATAAGAGTTTAAGTTTGGATAGTGCACTCTCACGTATATGTTCAAAAATGGGGGGTGACAGTTAAGGGGTTAAGTAAAAATTAATCGAAGAAATTATTTAAAATAATTCATTACTGAGTATTCCTTCTAGGGTTGTGACATGAGCTCACAACATTAAAATGTGGCCGAGGTGAAAAGCTGTCTTGCGAAATCAAAGCCTGAGGGTGAAATTAGCACAGAAGATGCCACTGCTACATTTACATTACATTACAGTGCCCATCTCGTAGCTCTGTGTCATGCTTGAAGAAAAAATTGGTCTCTATTTGCACTTTGAATATTGAGAGGGTACTTTGATTATGGTTGCACTTATTGTTTGCACTTAATAAGATTAAGAAAAAATGTTACTTATTTTGTTTATTTATACAGTTTTTATTTATATGTTCTATTTCTGGAAAGGAGTTCAGTTAGGAGGTCAGAATTCTAGAAGCTTATATTTCATGTATAATGTGTATTGATAACTGTAAGTATGTCTAATAGTACACTGTGTGTACTGAGTATATGTATGTGTATATTGCACATTGTCATCTGTATAAGTCTGTATGTATGTAATGGTACTGTCTATATGTTAATTGTTTCTGCACTGTATGGAGCACGCTCTCAAGAATTTCACTCATCAAGGCACATGTGCTGTGATGATGTGACAATAAAAGTGATTTGATTTGATTTGATTTGATGTACAGTTCTAAGGTCTGAAGAGACTCATGTGGAATCATACAGGAGAGAAGCCAGTCAGTTGAGTTTGTGGCAAAACCTTTTACAGTCCTTGGATATCATTGACTTTGCTGCATATGATCATTCATACTCCGAAAGTAGAACTGAAATGACATTCACAAGATGATAAGTTAAAACATTTCAAAATGCACCTCCATTTTTCCAGTTATGTAATTTGTCATTGAGGATTTTCTAAATATATGTGTAAAAATCTTTTCTTGTTGTTCTTATTTTGAAATCTCCTATCATGTCTCATCTCGTCTCGTGAGCTAATTGTCTCATCTCGTGGTGAGGATTCTAACTTAAACACTTCTGATTTCGTCTCATGGTGACGAAACCCGCCCCAAAATCTCAACCCACCTTCTTGAACATAAAAACTCAGTGTTCCCAGACTAAACACACACACACACAGAACATTCTGGACCTTTGTCATCTTCTGGACCTTGTGATGATGACTGCCTCTTTGTGCTTTTCCAAACAAGCCTCAATGCCAAAACAAGACTGCGCTAGGGACACTTGGAGTATGTGAAGTGGGTAGTACTCCCAGGGGCGCCGTAAGGGGGGGGAAGTTAGGACGATTCTAAGGGCCAGACGATGGGAGGGGGCCCCCGAGGGAGAAACGTGATTTCTACCGAGGGGAACGCTAGAGCCCTGCATTTCAGCCCGGCCCCGACCGGGCTTCGATCGGGCCAATTTTCAAGTCATAGTTCAGACGTGGGCCGGGCCTCGGGAAAAAAATTGCCGCGCTCATGGAAACAACATGAGACCGTGCTGCTGTGGCTGTCAAGAGCGGCTCGATGGTGTTTAGTGTCCAGCAGCAGCAGAGAGCCGTCAGCGCAGCTGAAGAGTTCTGCTTCAAATACACGCAATAAAGCTTGCCATAAAGCCCCAGCAAAAGTAATTACCATGAATGTGTCAGGGGGAAATAGTAAGGAGATATTTGAATTATTTACTAATAAACTAGTGTTTTCTGTGTCAGTGTTGCAAAGATGAAGAATCAGATGATGATCCTGACTCGCCATCTCCTCATTAGACGCGCCTTTAGAAAGAAGTGCATCTTCATGGATTATAATGAAAGAGTTTTTGTTTTCGATTTGATTTATTTCGTTAAGTAGTAATTTAAAGCTTTCTATAGATATATTTATCATGTCTGTGAGTCATGTATTCACTGACTTTCGGCTCATTTTTGTGAAGTGCTCCTGTTCAAGACGAGACGGCACATCATTGTTTTCTTTATTTTATAAAATAATTTTATATATTCAGGGCTCTAGACTGGACCATTTTTTGAGAGTGTGCGAGTAAAAATTTGACGTGGTCGCACTAGTGCATGGTCTGCCCTGCTCCAAAGCGCGTGCGCTGCCAGCCAGCACATTGTAGCAGGAGAAAGATTTCACTGATCAGGCGCAAGCGCTTCAGTAGAGCCTGGTTTCACACCGCACGCATAAGCAGAGCAGAGGCAGCGCAGAAGCGGCGGGTATGCAGAGCGGGAGCAGCGCACCCATTGTGCTTTCACTGGCCCCGTCAGCACGAGCGTGAAGGTGCGCGCAGCGGAGGATTTGGTTTTCAAACTAAAATGAAAGACCGCTTCTTAAACCAGAGAAGGTTTACATGTTGGTATTCTTGTAGAGAAAACATGCATGTCCTGTCAGGGACAGCCAGTTTAGTTTTACTTTTTGTTTTCGTTTTGAAAAGCTTGTTATCTTTGCTGTTTACCTC
Organism: Schizothorax lantsangensis; assembly: GCA_027422415.1. NCBI lineage: Eukaryota > Metazoa > Chordata > Actinopteri > Cypriniformes > Cyprinidae > Schizothorax > Schizothorax lantsangensis. The sequence goes on along the minus strand of CM049853.1, from coordinate 19,692,745 downwards.
ATGTTACACTATGGAGGCTTTCCTTGTTTTTTTAATATTATTATTATTTGATTCCTCAGTGTTTGCTAAACATTCTGTTATGTATTAGTCGGTATAATACAGCATGTGATGTGTCCTATGCCATACCTCCTCTTATTAGTTTTTGTTAATAAATGTTATGCTAGTTTGTCATTGTAAAGTACTGTTTTATTGTTGTTGTGCTTTTTAATTAAGAATAACAATGAATCCATCTTTTGTTTTAGTCTTAAAAAGTGAAAGGTGTATAGATATAAGCAAAACAGACAATTTTTCTTTTCTTGTAAAGCGTGACACCAAGATCTGAAAGTGAAAGCAAAAAAAGGAATTCCTGTCACAAAATTTAAATCACAAATAATACTGATGAAAAAGAACGGGTTGAATGTTGAACACTTTCATTACCATATAACTATAAACTATGATAAAAGTTCATCAGCATGCATTGATTAATCAAATGTTGTATCAAAAAAAATTTAAAAAAATTGTGACCTGTCTGCCGCTGGCCACTTGGTCCTTACTTTAAGAAAGAAAAAAACTTATTTAAATAACAAAAAAAATGCTCCAAACGTTTTTCTAAATTAACTTTATAATTTACTAATTATAAATATCAAATATTATCACTTTGCTATTACATACAAAACTGAACAATTTTAATAGCTGAAACAGTATAATCTGATTTGGGAGAAGGGGAAAAAAAGACGGGCTCAGGAACGCAATCGCGATTTCTACCGAGGGGGATATCCCTCGGTATCCCCAGCCATACCCCAACCCAACAGTGAATATGCTGTCCAGGGGGCCCAGAATCCGTAGCGGCGCCCCTGAGTACTCCACAACAATTCCCCCTTTACCATTTGTGAGAGTAAGGAGCAAGTTAGCGCTCCAGCCACTACTACCAGAACAATGACAGCAATGTTTGAGACCACCGCAGACCATGAGACTGAGCCTGCCACGATACGTGAGCCAGAGCCAATGCCAGAGATTCTGTTTTTCTGCCCAGCCCTGAATCTTCTTTGTGTCTGCTGGTTCTGCCTAGTCCTGAATCTCCTGTGTCTCTGCTGGTTCCGGCCAGTACCAAGCCTGTGCCGTCGTTGATGCTCCTGCCCAGACTCCCTCCCCCGCCTCCTTTTCCAAAACCACCCAGTCTTTTGGCTCTGCACCCGATGGTTCCCTCCGGCTCATCGGCTCCTCTATGTTCGCCCCTTTGCGATGTGGATGAGCCTCAGATCTTCCTGTCTCCATCGCTGTCCAGGAGTATCAATCCCATGGCTCCACCTTAGTCCTCCAAGCCCTGGACTCCACACCTCCAACACCTCAGCCTTCTGACCTTTCAGCACCTCATTGGCTTTACGCTCCCTCGGCTCCACCGGGTTCTGTCAGTGGGTTCTCCACCATGGTCTTCCACTCCTCTGGCTACATCTCATCCCTCCATCCCTCAGTGCTCTGTCAGGCTTCTCCTTACCTCTAGCTCTTCATTGGTCCTCACTCCCTCCATCTCCACCCTGTCTGCCAAGCCCCCATCTCCACCATGGTTCCGCAAGCCTGTGGCTCCGCCTCGGCCCTCCAGGCCTTCACCGTCACCCCAGGTGTCTGACTCCTCAGGTTCGCCTGGGTCTCCACCAACTTTGGCTCCATCTCAGTCCATCATATCTCAGTCTCCCTGATTTCACGTGGCAAGGCTCCTCCCTCCTTCGACTCGGGAATACATTTTTTCTTAGGATTGTTCTTAAGACAAAATCTAAGAATAATTTAAATTATAGAAAATAATCTTCTTAAAAAGCATTGTAAATAACTTCTTAATCCCAAATAGTAAGAATGATTCAATGAATTTATTGGAATATTTCACATTAATTGTAATATTTAAGCATTACAACAACACTAGCTATAATGCATAGTAAGACTATTAATAGGGTGCGCAAGTTTTCTGAAGTGACAGCGATGACTGATAATGTAAACAATGACAGGTCATGATTATGCGTAATGCGACTTTTTGCTGAATTCAAAATTCAGTAACAACTCTACAAAAACGAGTCTGATAGGGAGCTCGTTTTTAATTTTAGCCTATAAATACAACATAATCTATTTGTTAGTATTTAGTGAATATGAATGCGCCCATACACAGGACGCGTTTACTGTAACAGTGCGGACACACACATACCGGAAGGGAAGAACAGAACAAAAATTAATGAAACCGATTACTGCAGAGTGAGATAAGTACAGTAACTGTTCAAAAAAACATTGCACATTAGAGGGTTAGTTCACACAAAAATGAAAATTAGTCCATGTTTTACTCACCCTCAAGGCATCCTAGGGGTATATAACTTTCTTCTTTCAGACGAATCCAATCGGAGTTATATAAAAAAAATTCCTTGCTTTTCCAAGCTTTATAATGACAGCGGGTGGGTGTTTTTTGTTTTCTACAGTCCAAAATCAGTCAAATAAAGTGCATCCATCTATATTAAAACGTGCCTCACACAGTTCCGGGGGGTGAATAAAGGCCTCCTTTTTGTAAAAAAAATATATAAAAATTAATCCATATTTAAAATTATATAAACATGTTTTTGTAACTTCCGCTAACTGTCGTAAGTGCGTTCACAAGAGACTGCCTTTCCAGCGGATGCCACTGGACATCTTACGAAAACCAATGTTTGTTTACAGGAGCAAGGAAGCAACTTACTTTACCAAAGAAAAACCAGTCTCCTCTCGGCTCATATCGAAATCCTCTGACAATTTCTTTAAAAATTCTTGTTTTGTACTTCTAATTCGTGACCAGCATTTTATTTTGTTCTCTCTCTGTCGTGCTTCCGCGTTCGTCACTAATCACAGGCGCATGCGCGACGTGTACGTCCTACGTCATCCGCCCGGAACGGCTTCCACCTACGACAGTTAGGAGAAGTAAAAGAAAGGTGGTTACATCGTTTTAAATGTGGATATTTTTCTTACAAAAACGCATCGATTTGGTATAGGAGGCCTTTGTTCACCCCCCGGAACTGTGTGAGGCACGTTTTAACATGGATGGATGTGCTTTATTTAACTAATTTTGGACTGTTGAACAAAAACACCCACCCATGTCATTATAAAGCTTGGAAGAGCAAGAATTTTTTTTAAATATAATTCCAATTGGATTCGTCTGAAAAAGAAAGTCATATACACCTAGGATGCCTTAAAGGTGAGTAAAACATGGGCTAATTTTCATTTTGGGGTGAAGCAACCTTTTAACAATGCGAAGCTGTGAGCGCCAGTCAAGCTGGTCACAACGAAAATAGTTTGCACGCTTATTATTATTAGGGTACTCTGCAGCAAGCGCAAACAGGCAATTCTTGAAGTGTGAGTTTATCAGTGTGCCATTCAGTCAGATAAAGAAAGAAGTCGAGGTCCTCTCTGATCTCATTAAAGTGCGTATCAATAGCACGAGTTTGTTTCGATTTGGTGTACTATTTATATGCAGAAATTGACTTTGGCGTCCATATGATACGTAATGGGTAGGGTTATGGTTATGGGGTAGATGCGTATCATTATATGCATGCCAAAGTCAATTTCTGCATATCAATACCTCGATTTTCTGTTTGTATTTGGCATACTATTTATACGCATTGTCAAGAGACCAGGCTCAAAAAATATTCTTATATTCTCCTATTTGAACCACTGATGTCACATGGACTATTTTAATGATGTCCTTACTACATTTCTTGACCTTGAACCTGGTAGTTCCATTGCAGTCTATACAGGGTCAGAAAGCTCTCGGAATTCATCAAAAATATCTAAATTTGTGTTCCGAAGATGAACGAAGGTCTTATGGGTTTGGAACGACATGAGGGTGAGTAATTAATGGCAGAATTTTCATTTTGGGTTAACTATCCCTTTAAGCTATGGAAATAGACCTCATGCCAGAGAGGGGCCATACCATGGCCACCTCCGACAGCATCGGCCAATCAAAATGCTGGATCTGAAAGGTGCCAAATTGCAAATCCCTCCTAAGATTAAAGGATTGTAAGGAGAAACAAAGAAGTTCTGAAAGAAGCGAATGTGGGGAGTTTGGAAACAGCAAAAGAAACAGCGACCAAGCTTAGTGCCCCCAATCTTCTGCAACAACTTCAGAACCTTCACCTTCTTGGTGCTCAGAAGTTCATTGTTCACCTGTGCTTTGTGTTCAAGACTGTGAAACGGATACGAATCCCACTCCTTTCTTCACTGTAACGTGGCCCAGATGCACAAGTGGAAGACATCTTTGATTTATAAGACATCTCCATGATTTGTTTATTGAATCTAGAATATGGTTTACCTTATTACTTTACAAAAACTATTAAATGGACACAATGAATGGATAAAGTGCAAAAGATCGATAAATGCAAGTAGGGATGCACCGAATGTTCGGCAACCGAAATTGTTCGGCCGAAAATAGCAAAAAAAACTCTTTCGGTGTTCGGCTGAATAAGCAAAAAGACCGAATAAATTGTACCGAACAATGACGTGACGCGATCAAATAGTGCCTGCAGTGTGAAAGTATTTAAAACTGTCAGAGAAAGACGCAAAAAACATTACAAGCACCGACAGCGAGAGACTGCTTAGCGCTTCATCTCATGTCTCCGATGAGAAGAGGAAGAGGTGGTTGATGCTGGTTACTGTGATGATTAAAATCACAAAATGGCCTCAAACGATTAGTGAATAAACTGCAGAATGTTATGTTTTCTAATAGAGAATGAGGAGTGACGTCACATTCTTTTCACTCCGCGGTGCATTTCCGGAAGGCGCCGCCATATTAGCAGGATACCCTGTCCGTTTCCATGGTTACTTCTCATTCTTTATATGGATAACTGGTTAACTTTTGTTTTGTTTTTGCCTTTAAGTTAAACAATTATTCATTTTTCATTGTATCGTTTGCAGAAAAGAGAAGCTAATTTATCGCAGTGCATGATAATTAGATTTTTTTTCTGTTAGTTTTTGTAGAATTTTATTTACTGTGTTGATCTGATTACCGTGAAAACAGTGTCACCCGCTGGACGCGCGCTGCTGCTTCAGCCATCATATTAAATTATCCAAATAAAAGTATGTTCAACAAGCTGACAGAAGTCAATCTATTTCTTTGTTGGAAACGTTTAAATGACAAAAAAAAAATTGTTGTCATTATAAATGTTATTTATTTCTATGGCCATTGAGGAGAATCAGAGATTGTGGGTCACATTCAGCAAACAGTCACAAACTCGCTGTATTTTTGTATTTATGTCAACAAATGACAAGCAAAATCTAATCCCTAGGAGCTTGTGAACAGTTTTATAGCATTTTAAAATGTTGGTTTAATGTACTAAGACAGTGATGCTAAAAGACATGCAGGTGAGGCAGAATATAAACGCGACATGGGGGGTGCTCAAAGTATAAAAGGGGCACATGGAACATGGCTTTTAATAGGGCTGTGCTCTTTGCTGATATGTGTATCGAAATGGATGCTTCTGTATTGATACAGCAGCAAATGCCATGACGCAGGTTTGAAAAAGAAACACAAAACAGAAAAGACCATTTTAAGTTTAAATGTTTTTTGCACCTCTTAATTACTCTGGAATGATATTCTTATTCTTATTATTATTGTTGTTGTTGTTGTTGTTGTGTTTACAGGGTATGGTGGTTTTGCTGTTGTAAACACTACTGTTGTTGTTGTAGAAAAAAATATTCCTGTCTTATTTAAAATAGAATTCTATTCTAATCATGTTCTGAATTTATTCATTTTTTGAATGATAATGATTATAAAAACAGGATTGATAAGTATCTTTATCAAGGAGGATGAGAAAATCTGTATAAGCCCAGTGTTGTGATAATTATTTTTAAGGCACTCTACGTTTTTTAAATAAATACTGTAATAATAATAGTTCAAAGTATGAATAGTTTTTAGTCAGATAACATAAAAAAGACAAGACACCTCGACGCGCTTTAAACTTTTCCCAATGAAACAGCAAGAACGAAAGAGAACAAGCACCTTTGTTTTTATTGCTGCGTGTAGAACTACCTTAGCTGCATTTATTTAATATTAATTTTAATAAAATGTAAATTCGTCCCTGGCACTTTATTCAAGCTCGCGCAGGTGTTTTCACATTGAGGTTACTAGATTTAAATTAAAAGAGACATGACCTGACGTTTTATTCGTATCCAAAATGAGGAGATATGAATATCAGGAGAGATGAACACTCTCGTGCAGTACATGTTTAATTCACACTCGAAGCCAGAGGGCGCTCTCGCGCAGAAACATTTGACGTGCAGGAAAGCTGAGCTGAATAAAAAGCAGAAACGTTTTTACTGATGAAACGTGAAGACAATAAACACACGATTGCGAAAATATATGGTTTATGTGTGTTTTTCCAAGTTATCTTCAGGTAATAAATAAAAAAACTATATGAAAAATACAGTACTGATTAACATATCATTTAGTACAGAAACTATAAAATATATTTCCTGAATCATTATGTGATAAAAATGGGAAAAGGGTGTTCGTAGTAGCCTTTATAAACCAATCATAAAATTGTCATTAGGAAAACATTGAACAAAAATATTGCAGCCCCTTGCTTTAGGCTGCAGCTAAAGTGCTTCCACAGGCTACACACAGCAATATAAACAACAGCTGTGCATGATCTCTTCACGCCGTTCTCGTAAAATAATAATAATTCAATAATATATGTTTACAAGCACACGCTCCGCTGAGAACTCCACTTACCGGCAGCCGCGGACGTTATTGAAGGCATCCTAAAGGTGTCTGAACATGAGGGATGTCCCGGATGAGATCGTCAGGTGAAAGGTCATCATGTGGATAATTTAATTTACGGCTAAACTATTATTAATTAATTTGACTAATAGTTAGATTGGGCAGGCCTTCACAAAAGGGCGTTTAATTACAAAAAAAATTTTTTTTAAAAAAAAATTGCCTTGACAAAAGGGCACTTTGGGCATCAAGGGGAAAAGGGGCAGGTGCTCAAGCACCCCCCACCCCCCTGGTGTACAGAATGTGGTATTTTATTTTCACTGTCTCTGAGCATTAAGCGTGTTCTTATGAGAGAAACATGCTTAATAAAAATAAACGCGTAGCGTTCACATTTTGAGCATATTTGCCTATCTGCACATAGTATGCTTTACAATTTTGTCTTTATCACTGTCTTGGTACATTAAAACACTTTAAGCATTTTAGAAAGTCCCCTGTTCAAGTTCTGCTAATTCACAAGTCTAGTGAGAGTCACACTAGCAAAGAAGGTAGCGTTAATTATTAAACCAACAAAATCAAATCTTTCAAAAACACACAGAAATATGATTCTTTTATTGAGTGAGAGGCAGTGGGTTTAATCAGTGACTAACAGATTTACTATTCAGCTTCTTCTCCGCGAGCTGCTTCCTTTGGTGTTTTAACACATAGCAAAAAGGCGAAAAAACATACTGCATTATCCAGTTTTCTCTTAGAATGATGATCTGAGTTGCTATTGCAATTCTCGATGCAGCATGAATGACATACAATGGTGACATTTTTCACAATCCCGACAAAAAAATCAAATACTGCCCTAAACTCAATAGCGGAAAGGCAGCGTTATCCTGCAAATATGGCGGATAAACAAAACAGTTTCCCAGAACTCAACGCGGCGTTATCCTATATGGCAAAATAGTCCTACGGGGGAAAAAATGCGAAAAACCGTGTTCGGTATTCGGCCTTCGGCCCAGTGTTTCATTTTGTTCGGCTTCGGACAAGAATTTTCATTTCGGTGCATCCCTAAATGCAAGTGTTTTCATTATTTGCTACGATGTTACTACAGCGGAAGTTGCCAACGCGGACTTATCTTATGAAAAGAGAAACTGCGGGTTTCTGCCAAGTTCAACATTTAAATTACTCGTCTGACAATTAATGATAATATTAATTACTACAACAGCTTTGTTAATATCTGTAAACTCCTTTCATTACACCTGTGTCTTCACTGTGTTGATAAAACAGTAAGAGGCTCTACAAGGCTATCTTACATTGAAATCACTACATAACACATTTACAATTAAGTTCATAGAGAAGACAATTAGAGAATTACAACAGTTGCACATTATTAGGTTGGCTTGAGAGAGCCAACCTACTGATCTTCTACTTAAGCTTATTATTATTATTCTTAGCAAAATTTCTGAATGCATCTCCTCCTAGAGCTTTTAAGCTAGAACCACGAAACTCAGCCCAGATCTTCAGACTGATCTTAAAACATGCTAGCGACATGCTAGTTACTTGCTAATCATGCTAGCAGCATGCTAGTCACATACTAATCATGCTAGTCACATGCTAATCATGCTAGTAACATGCTAGTCACATACTAATCATGCTAGTAACATGCTAGTCACATACTAATCATGCTAGTAACATGCTAGTCACATACTAATCATGCTAGTAACATGCTAGTCACATGCTAATCATGCTAGTAACATGCTAGTCACATACTAATCATGCTAGTAACATGCTAGTCACATCCTAATCATGCTAGTAACATGCTAGTCACATGCTAATCATGCTAGCTAACATGCTAGTAACATGCTAATCATGCTAGCAACATGCTAGTAACATGCTAATCTTGCTAAAAACATGCTAGGGACATGCTAGTCACTTGCTAGTCATGCTAAAAACATGCTAGTAACAGGCTAATCATGCTAGAAACATGTTATCAACATCTAGTTCAAACTTCAGGCTTTTACAACTGCTGTAAACTTTCAGACCAGGCTTTCTCAGGCCAACCTAAAGTTTGTCTAATTTTTTATCTAGTGTTAGCAGCATGCTAGTCACATGCTAATCATGCTAGTAACATGCTAGTCACATGCTAATCATGCTAGAAACATGCTAGTCACATGCTAATCATGTTAGAAACATGCTAGCGACATGCTAGACACTTGCTAATCATGCTACTAACATGCTAGTCACATGCTAATCATGCCAGATACATGCTAGCGACATGCTAGTCACTTGCTAATCATGCTAGCAACATGCTAGTAACATGCTAATCTTGCTAAAAACATGCTAGGGACATGCTAGTCATGCTAAAAACATGTTAATCATGTTAGAAACATGTTATCAACATCTATCTAATCTAATCTAAATGTTCAAACTTCAGGCTTTTACAACTGCTGTAAACTTTCAGACCAGGCTTTCTCAGGCCAACCTAAAGTTTGTCTTGACAAACTTTTTTATCTAGTTTTATCTAATTATCTCATTATGTAATCTTTGTTAATGATCAAGGGCTATGCATGCACAAGTAAGATACTGGCATATATGTTATTTGTTAATTTCATTTAAGTGCCAAAATACACTCTTTCTAGCTCAGATTAGTCTACTAACAACAACAACATAGACTATCACATGCTAAAACTAGAACAAATAGTCAAATCTAGAGACTACGTTTAATGTCAACCAAAAGAAGTACATTGCTAGTCAAAAGTAAAATGTTTACATTTCTACAGTGTGGTAATAGCAGACAACCACTAGTGTATATATAGTTTCCCCTACAGACTGCAATGTGAAAGTAGGTACTGAGTAAAAAAACAACAAAACCACCGTCAAAATCAAATGACCTAAAATGGGACATTGCTGCCACCTGTAGACATGAGGACTTTGTGTAAAGCAGTGTGACTATGAGCTGCTTTCACTTTCACTATGACTTACTATGTAAACACTGTTATATCTAAGCTTCTGGATATGTATTATCAAAATGGAAAAGTAGAAGAAACACTGGTAAGGTATTATGTTGGATAATAGTAATGTTTCTATTCTCATGACAATAGACAAAAATTCTTTTACTTTTTTTTTTTATTTGAGAAAAGCTCACGTACATACAAAAATGAACAGACTCGGTTACACACTTCCTCCAAAGAGTCAAAGAATAATACAGCACCTTTTTTGGCATACGTCAAAAATAACAAGGCAATAAGAACTTTAAATGTTTTTTGTTGAATCTGGACTACTTGACAGATCAGATGCAATGACTGTACACTGTGGCTGTTGTTTGTATTTTTGTACGTTTCATAACTTTTTTTTTTTTAACAAACCCATAAATAACAGCTTGCTCACATGCACCTTTTCTAGCACACCTGTTAGTGATTAGATGGTAATATTTCATTGCACTCTCATGTTCTTTGCTTTTTTAACCCTTTAATGTATGTGTGATTGTGTTTTTGTTGTTCTCTTCAGCGATCAGTGAATCAAGGTTCATACTTTTTTCTTTACATTTACAAATGTTTCAGACTTTTTTTTCAGTGATGGACGAGACATGGAATTATTCAAACTTTGTGTCTTAACCAGCAGGCCTGAGGCACCACAAACTGGGCACCACAGTTCATAAAGTGCTGACAGAAACTTAACACATAAAAATAGAGATACAAACACTGAGTAAGGGAGACATTTCATAGGCTTACAATTGATGACAATAATAATAAAATAAAACTGACTGGAGAACTTTGATGACATATTTTGGCCTATGGTTTGCAGTATCTGAGAGTAGCAGTGCACACCTGGGATCTGTTTTTCCTTAAGGGTCTGATCTTAATCAAGGCAAGACTGAGTGACCAACACTTAACACATTCAAAGGTATTCTTTGAACAAATCACAGCTCAGAGATTTGTGGCACGCTTAATCTGTTCTTTGTGGCTTATGTCATTTGATGAATACAGTTATGCAGAGGATGGGCACTGACCACAGAACAGCACGTTTACTCTGAGATGCTCGTTTCACATAGGCCCAGATCTTATCCTTAAATGAGGCAAATCTTTAGCCTAAGATGAGAGAGGATTTGCCCCCTGGTGGGTTTTTACGGCCAGAAGGAATCCCAGCTGCAGGCTGCTCTGTTGCAGAGAGGCAAGGTGGAGCTGGTGTGTCATCCTGCTCATGAATAGGTTCAGGTTCTTCTGTGCTATCTGTGAATATAAAAATGAAAAGACATATTAATGAATTATCAGATAATAAAAAAAAAATCATTAAAAAATATATGGAAAGAAAATATTATTTTTTTCAGTTTTATACTACTGTATGTCATTGATCCATTTGTCACAAGGGTGAGATTTAAGGCTAGAATACACTACACAACTTTTGCCCAGACTTTCCCCGTTTAGTGTTTGGATAAATCAATGCTAGATGCCAAAAGTCAGAGCCAGTCTGCAGATTTGAGTTGACAGATTTCATTGAAAATGTCAATGTATGATGATGGTCACAGACTCCATTTTTAATGTCAGACTATGATTCCATCCAGTCAGAGGATATCAAACATGTTTGTTATTTTCAGCCGATTTTAGAACACCTATTGTTTTTATTTGTCACACTTTTCTGTCTAAATCTGTTGTGATCGGAAAGACTTAAATGTCTGGTAGTGTATGATCCTCAGTCGTGTATGATACCCAGTTTTTCTTCTGTGGCTATTTACAAAGTCTGTAAGTTTATGATGCTTAATGTTTTAAAATCGGTTGAGATTTTAAAAGTTTGTAGTGTATTCCAGCCTTAAGTAAAAATTATCCAAATCTGAAGTATTTTAAAAAATATATTGAAAACATCTAGAACATGTGCCGAGTTCTTAAAAATGTACTCATTGTATTCATGTTGAACCTTGAATACATGTGTACACATCTTCATTATTATTTTCAAATATTTATATATTTAATTTTTAATATAATATAAAGTTAGTTTTTTTTTTCTTTTGCAAATTTCATGAAATATTTATTTATAAATATTTTAATTATATTAATTTTTATTATTCTTGGGAAGGAACATTTTACAACCTGAACTAGGCCTTGCTTTGTCATAAAAATATCAAATTAATGGATATTTTAAGAGAAGAGCATCCATGTGCATGTTTCTGCATATTAGTTTACATGACTTTTGATATGACAGTATCACCCTGACATTTTTTATGCCCTTCAAAAATGATCAAAATGAAATAAAAACTAATATCAAACATGCTCAAGATGTGTATTCAAGCCACCTACATATACATTTTTCAATGAAAATAAAAAAACGTGTCATGTCAAATATATATCAGAACACTCACCAACAGTGATTGAGTTTTCCTCACCATTCTGTGCAGAAAATAAAGCACAGTCTCAGTAATTATTTAAAGAAAAAACTTAAGTCAGTATGAAAGTCCATCCAAGGTTACAAGTTTGTTTTCACTCTGTAATGAAATGGTCTCCGTATCTTACCACGGGCACATTATTTTCGACTGTGGTGTTACTTTGGTTGGCTGGTTGAGCAGTACATCTTCTGAGAGGGGCAGATGGTTCTCCACACAACACACCTGTAGGCTTCCCACCTTTAAAACAAATAACATTTCCTGTGTATAGATGTTATAAACAATAGCGAATACCCAGATGTTCAGGCTATAAGTTGTATTTTGTTCATTGTTATGCATAAAATACACTTAAGTAATTATTCCTTTACCTGGAGGACTTGCACATAACAAATGTTATTGTCAGGTAGTGTTTTTAGAAAAACACATGAAATGATCTGAAATTCGTATCTCACATGGCAACCTGTGAACCTACAGTGCCCTCCACTAATATTGGCACCCTTGATAAATATGAGCAAAGGCAGCTGTGAAAATAAATCTGCATTGTTTATCCTTTTGATCGTTCACTCAATAAATTCACAAAATTCTAACCTATCATTGAAGTAAAACAATTGAAGTGGGGAGAAAATTCATGATGAAATAAATGTTTTTCGCCAATGATGTTGGCACAATTTTTGCACCCCTAGAAATTCTTATGAGTAAAATATCTCTGAAGTATATTCCCATTCATATTTACATTTTTTAGCACACCAGGGTGACTAGGAGCATGAAATTGTCCAGCCATGACTTTCTGTTCCACGATTATAAATATGAGGAACACAAAGCAAATTCCCTTAATCATCCATACAATGAGAAAAAACAAAAAAATATATTTCTGTTGAAGAACAAGATTTTGAGATCACAAAATAGAAAGTGGCTGTAAGAAAAGAGTTAAAACTGAAAATCCCCATTTCCACCATCAGGTAATAATTAAGAGGTTCCAATCAAAGATGTTAAAAATCTGCCTGAAAGAGGACGTGTGTCTAATCGTCCTAATGCACGCTGAATGTTTGAATGGCCAAAGACTTCCAAGGATCACTGCTGGAGAATTGTAGAGATTAGTTGAGTCTTGGGGTCAGAAACCTAAAAAAAAATATATCAAACATCCCCTATATCACCACATGAAAAGTAGACTCATCCAAAAACAAACTCCAGAAATTCAGTGTCAACACGCTGGAACTTCAAATGGCACTGGCTTCTGTGGTCACAAAAAAATACTTTTTACAGCAAACCCACCAGATGAGTTTAGTACAAACAGGGATAAAAAAGTACCCCATTCCACGGTTAAATATTTCTGGATCTTTATTTGTGGGCTTTTTCTCTAATCTTGTTCAGATATGGCACTGGATTCTAAAATACCAACAGATAAAAAATCAAAACCTGCTGCCTCTGTTAAAATCTTATAATGGGCCGTGTTTGGATCTTCCACCAGGACAACAATCCAAAACAAACATCAAAATAAACACAAAAATGGGTCACTGACCAAAATTAATCTTTTACCATTGCTGTCTCTGTCCTCTGACCTGAACCCTGTAGAAGATGAGTGAGGTGAACTAAGAGAAGAAGCACCGTCATGGATGTGAATCTGAGGCGAAATTCTGATGAGAAATGGTCTCTGATCTCTTATCAGGTGTTCTCCAAACTCTTCAGGCATTATGTTTTTTTTTTTTTAAATAGTGAAAGCATTTATTTCACAATGAGATTTTCCCCCCACCTGGTGGATTGTGAATTTTTTGAATGAAAGATAAAAAGGATAAACAATGCAGATTTATTTTCACAGCCGCCTTTGGTCATATTTACCAAGGGTGCCAATATTAGTGGAGGGCACTGTATGTAACAAATTGTACATAAAAAAAAAAGCAAACATTTGCTGATATTCAGCATTGTAAGCATTGCAGTCTTTTGTGTGTTTAAGAATCAGCAAAACCTAGCAAGTTTTTAGATGTGGAACTGTATTTGGTTTCCATTTTGTTTTTTTTAACAGGTTTCTCTTCATCTGCACTAAAGCTGATGTTTGAACCTCCACCTGGTGGACGCAGCACTCTGGGAAGGAAACAAAGACACGATAAGATCAAATATGTTGTCAAATGTTAATATGATCACTAGTTTTGTTTAGTTAATTTAGTTAATGCCCCTTGTTTACTTTTATTTTAAAAGTTCATTGCTTTTGTTGATGTTTAGCCTACTGTTCATTCCCTGTCAGCTTGACCAATGAAGGGTAAATAAAACAAAAAAAAAATTTTTTTTATGAAATATACTCAAGTCTCCATCTCATGTAAGCATCATATTATTTTATTTTATTGTATGATTATATAATTATCAAAGGTCATTTTGATCCCTTTACAGATAAAATATAAAGTAGTATTATTAGCTACTGAGTGCACATTTAAGAAAAAAAAAACATTGTGGCTTTAGTAGAGAGAAAATAAGATTAGTTTGGGTTGGGTTAACCATCTTTTTATCGAAATATATTTGTGTAGAAAAGGCCTGATAGGCTATATAATAGGGGTGGCACGGTACATGTTTTCGTACCAAACCGTCACGGTACAGGCATCTCGGTTCAGTGCATGATGCCTTACGACGAATACAGGCAATTCACCCCCAATCCAGAAGGGGGCGCCCGCAGCAATGCAACGCTGTTTGATAACCGCCAGCAGAAGAACAGCGAATGCCAACGGTGACACAGAGGAGGGCGCGCTGATGTTTGGCTCACTGTATCTTATTTTGATAAAGTACCAACTGGCTGTCAAGTTAGCAATACTGCAACTGATGTGTGTGTGTACGTGTGCGCGCGTTCCGGCGCAATCACTTCAACTGTTTCCTTATACCAGCAGAATCAACTTTAAGCACTTATTGTCTTATTAATAATCACTGTATAAAGGTCTGCTTTTATTTGTGTACACTCACAATGAAAACAAAACAGATTTTATATATAACGTAATATGTAGTATTTTCACATCTAGACGGATTTTTTTTTATTTGCACTACTGTCTGTTCAAAATAAATGAAAAGAAACCGAGCATAGTAGATTTCTTTTTTTTCCTGATATACTGAAATCGTATCGAACCGAGGTACGTACCGAACCGTGACATCTACCGTGCCACCCCTACTATATAATGTAAATATATCATAATTCCTCATGTACCTGTATTGTTTGGTATAATTAGCTTTATTAGCTTATTAACTATATTCTGTTAATCAAAATATTCCTCATGTTCATACCAATAAAGCCTTAATGAACTGAGCTAAAACAGCAAGCTGAAATAAATCTCCCTCCACCAGTCTGACTAAAAGATGAAACGACAGATAAACGGTGAAGAATTCACGTCATTAGTGCATTCAGTTATTGAAATAAGACGAATACAATTCTTTACTACACCAACTGAACCGCACCCAACCAAAACACACACACATGCGCTCAAGCATCCTCCCGTAGCCTACTCTGAAAACCTGGACAGGGACTGGTTTCAGATTTACAAACGACTGACATAAAGCATTAAAGAAGCTGTAGCCTATTAATTACTCATCAATTATGTCATTAATTATGGGTTTCCTGCAGTCAATTGAGGCCGTGTCACAAACCCTTGCGAGTTGCCTGCCTAGACAGCATTTTGGAGCATTATAATACACATGACTTGAAAAGCCACAGTGATGCCTCAAAAATGCAGCACGCGCTTCTGGCATCCCCCAAAAGATGTCTAGATAGCTAGCTAACCAGATTTTCAGACACTGCCGGAGGGATGCACATGTTAGTACAATAGAACAGGCATTTTATAAACCAGAAAATGCTGCTTTGATGGGCTTTTAAAATCCAATAAACTTTTTCCTTTGAACTAATGCGTACCGTTTTTATGCCAAAACGCAGTATTTGTACCCAAGATGGTGTTCATTTCTCATCAGCATCGCCACCCGTTTTTAAGCCAATATCGTTTAGCTAGAGAATAATTTCGTCTTTTGTCAGAAATATTACATCTCAGATAACGTCTTTAGACATCAAAACGGTTAAATATTTTGCTGTTTGTTATAACCTAAAGCGCTTGAGCATTATCTTCCTACAGACATCTATCAGCACCTGGAGCTGCTCCTCGCGGTCGGGTCCATGCCTTGGTAATTGGTGGTGGTCGTCATCTTGAACACAAAGCTTCTGTTCGCGGCTTTTCCAAAAAATTTTTGTTCGACAGATTTTGGTCATCAAGCCACAAAGAGCGTCTCCTGCTCAGGTCATCAGTCTCTTGGTGCTGAATCTGCGCTCCTGTACACGCCCATTAGACGCGATTAGTGCTGCACTTCTGCAGATTCGCCACTGGGGCGGCGCCAGACCGCAAACTGTCTTTGTGAAAAGTTTAGAAGATTCTAGTTTAGATTCTAAACTACCGCGGCTGTATTTTCACAAAAACGGTTTGCTGTTCAGTTTTGTGTGAGTCCTTCAGTTGTCGACAGGTTTTATTCTATACTTCAGAATAAAATCTGTCGACAACTGAAGGACTCATACAAGACTATACAAAATGTGCAAACATTCACTATTGCTCAAGACGGCAAACACGATGATCATGGTATTTATTCTATCTTCTGGGTAATATTGAAGTATTTAATGCAGAATCAAAATAACTCTCTGCTGGGAAGAGAAAAAAAAAAGTCAAACAATATGCCGTACCTGGAAGATTTTTTCCTGAAGAACAGCTGGCGATTTAAACTGCTCAGGACAAACAAACTCACGAACAACCGTCAAAAACAAGTTATTGATCATCCATGTAATACATTTTTTTTTTTTTTAAATGTTATAACTTAAATATGTATATATTTAATATAACGAATATATAATTAATATATACTTCATTTTAATAACACATATATATATAAAATGTATATATTTAATATAATTTTATACATTATATATAAGATTTTTGTGACCGCTTTAGTGCAACACTAAATCAGTATTTTTTTTTTTCATGTGCCCTTTGTTAAATTTTTTGAATTCTGCAAATAAATGAGCTATACAAATGATTATGATTAAAAGCAACAAAAGATCCACCTCAAGTGGTTCTGTAAAACTGTTTTATTCCAACACAAAATCTTATCAACATTTCAATTCACAACACAAGTAACTGAATAAAAATACATACAAAAGTACAAAAGAGAAATACATCAACATATATAAAAAGCCCAATGGCTCTGAGCAAACAAAACAGTACTTTAGCACTGACACTGACCAAAATTCTATCTAACAAACCAAAAAAAGATCTGATCACTGATCAGCATTTTAGTCTTGACACTCTTAGGACCACATCTGATGAAATACATTAATATGTTTACAACACCATTCATCTGATTTGCGAGAGCTGATGGGCATTTTAGGCAAGCTTTTGGCAATGAGGAGGGAGGTCAGCCTGAATTTATAGAGAGAAAAAAAAAAAAACAGGAAACAGGGAGGACTGTGATGATGGAGGGCAGAGGTAGTTATTTACATCAGGCCCCCTGTCTGTTGCTGAAATACATCAATTGTATCCTCATCCTCCATTTCCAACTGGAAATAAAAAAGAAATCAGACTTTATAGCATGCTTAAAGGATGGTGACATTCAGAACTGGTCATATCAGTGAACTATACCTGAGCTGGAGTGTCAGTCTCATTAATTGGCTGCCCATCAAACCGGAACCGAATTTGCCGCATTGTTAGCCCCTGTTCAAAACAGACAAAATGTGGACCTGAGAGTTAAGTGAAGTGTAAACTATAGCATTACCTCCAGCGTGTCTTCCAAAATGCAGTCAGTGACCCCTCAACAATTCATGTATTTTATAGAATGTCTGCCTTCGGAATGACAGAGCCTGCTTTTAATTGATAGTTTTCAGTCACGTGACCGGCTCAAAGACCTGGAGGGCAAAACATCCATAGAGCGCTGCACAAGCGAGTCAATTTTTCATCTGTTTCCCAGCCACAAATATTTAGATCACCTCTCAAAAGAATAAAACAAATGTATTTCTGAACAAAATGCAAGTTTTGGCCATTTGCAAACCATATTAAGCAGGCAATATTTCAATCATAAACAGTGCGACAAAACGTTGTAAAAGCAATTAAAGTGCCTTAATATATTTAAAACAATAATATTAAAAGATCAAATTCAGTAATCTCTATATTAATGATGCATAGTTTACACAGGCAAGCAGATGAGGCCAGGAACATGAACGGAATCCGCTTAATGGTTCAGTGTTTTCCTTCTAATGGTTTTCTATGGGAAGCCATTTAACGTGAAACTTTGCACATTGCGTTTATATTCTGGCTTCATCTTCTTGCCTGTACAAAATATACATCATCAATAAGGTGTCCACTGAATTTTGCCTTTTAATATCTGCGTTTTACTACATTATTACTTGATGCAATCTGCGTAAAAATAGCTGGCGGTCAGTGGAGCAAAGCTTAATTTTGCCCACCAGGTGGGCGTTCCTATAAGGGTGTGACATCACGTGAAAACTATCAATAGAGGTGGGAGAAAAAAAAATCGATTCACCTAACTATCGCGATTCTTTTTAAAACGATTTAAAAATTGATTGGTTTACCTCAGATTCGATTTTTATTTCATAATTTTATTTTTCCTAAGATGTGTTGGGGAGAACCACCCCACTAATTCCAACAGAGGGCGAAACGTATGCGCGTTCGAATTGGAGCAGCACCGCGCAGACGATCAGCATATGACATCACAGTACCACGAGAGCGATTCGAAAGCACGTGGAGCCGTCATTAGGCTATATATAGATCAGTGGGAGCCGTCTGCTCTCTGTAGCTCTCGCGGTGCTTTGATAACGTCATACAACGATCGTTCTGCGTGCGCAGTGCCGCTGCATTAGATGACGTCATATACGTTTAAAGCCGGCGCGAGAAAGCAAAACCATGACGGAGGCAGAGGATCAAACCTCTTCCAGAATTATTTCTGCACCTTCACGGAAAACATGACTAAACATGACTGAAACGGTATGCAAAGTAACATAGTACTTTATTTTATTTCGAAAGTGTTTTTTCTGCTCATTTTGTTGAACATTTGACTATTGTATTCTTGTGCAAGTTCACGGTTTTGGTACTTGAAAGTTTCATGGTTCAAGGTACTTTAAATATACACTGTGTATGTGTATGCTTCTGAAATAAGTTTAGAAAGATGTGATTCATTGTTTTTGTTAATATGACTCATCATATACAGTCTCTTTTAAGGGTATAATCAACTATTTTCCATTGTCTAGTCTTTAATAAGCAAACAAAAATCACAAATTGTAATATCGAATCACAATAGTGACTGCTAAGATGTGTGTTTTTTTTTATTGTGACAGTCTGTATATTAAGTGTATCATTCAACTTTTTCCCATGGTCTAGAGTTAAAAACAAAAATCGCAACACAGCAATATCGAATCACAATACTTGTAGAATCGAAATTCTAAAGAAATAAATAAAATCGCAATACATAGCGTATCGGCACCCAAGTATCGTGATAGTATCGAATCGGGAGGTAGCGGTATCGTCCCATCCCTAGCTTTTAATGTTAAATACGTCTTACCTTGCTCCTGAAAAGCTAGCATCCTTTTCAAATGGAGTGGCATTTAATATACAGAGCCGTAGATCGCTGACAAGCTACGCAATATCACGTTCACTATTGCATGCGATTCATCTGCGATTCTGAGCGCGAATTGCGTAGCTTGTCGGTGAACTACGGCTGTGTATTGTGCCGCCGCCCTGATAAACAGGTGATGGAGATTTACGGCTAATCACAGAACCGTCTTTACTGACGAAATGCGCATGACTATCGCATGCAAAATATCGTGCAGCCCTAGTTCCAACACACCTGCCTGTAATAATCAAGGAACCCTGAACACCTTTAGCTGGTTCAGGTGTGTTTGATTGGGGTTGAACTGAAATCTGCAGTACGTGAGCTTGTCCAGGAGCAGGGTTGGAGATCCCCGTCTTAAAATCAACAAACTCTCAAACTTGGACAGATCTTGAATGCTTCTGAATTTACATTTATTTCAAACTACCAACTATTTTCAATAATTCACCTTTTCTTTCTCCATACTTATAACTGATGACCTTCAACATTTTACCACAACGGATGAAGACAACTTCCTGTTCTAAGCTCAAGAACAAGTTTTCACTTATACACTTCCTGCTTTCTTGCAACCTACCAACCCTTTCATATCTATACCTATACCTATACTATATATACCTATAATATCACCCTATACACATATAAATCATTTTTATGATTTTCAAATAAAGACAAAACTGAGAGAGAGAGAAAATCCAAATCATGAGAGTTTGATGACAATTATTGGCAGTGAGAGAAGTATATTTTCATTTGAATGTTTTTAGCACACCAGGGTGCTAGGAGCATGAAATCAGCCATGACTTCCTGTGGATGATGAGGAACACAAAGACCAAATTCCCTGTTTATGTGCAGCAAACACAGTGTAATAGAGCAGTGAAAAATAGAATAATTGTTTCCATAACAGAAACCTGCATCATTGTCATGCTCAGGATCATAGATTCAGAATATTTTGCTTCTTAGAACACAGTCCCTACATCACCACATGTTCTTTCCTTCACTTTTCTTCCCATCAGACATGACTCTTCAAATGGGACATGATCCTAAAACTCCTAAAAGTACTTATAAATGTTACTGCTGTAAAAAATCTTGGGTTTGAGCTGAAGAAATCTGATGTTTGGATGGAGCACTGAATCTGCATGTGAAAATCTGTGTGTGAACTGAATCCATGCATTGAAAAGGCATGGAGAAAACCAGAAAAATTGAACAGATGTGTCTTACACACCTGAGATGGATATTAGCTTGCAGAAGAGGGACTTATATATAGATAGAGAGAGAGAGAGAGATGCTATCAGTTTTTCTTTTTCTTTGTTTAACCACAGTGTAATGGTGTAGATGTTTATAGAAACCTCATCTCAGCTCAGGATGGTCGTAGCTTCTTAGAACACATAGATATTTTGCACATTCTTGTTCTTTACACTTAAAACTGAAGTCCTTATAAATGTAAAAGTAAATGGAGTTTGAAATTCCACTGATTACAGAGCTAAGTCCAGCTGAAATCGTGTGAAAATCCTACATTGTTCATGCATTTTTCCAGAGATGTGTATTAGCCCTAAGCTCTGGGACTTAAGACTATGGACTATGAAGTGTACCTACAGAGATCAGTTTTTGTTCAAAGGATCTAGGACCACTCTTAGCTTTTGAGGTTTCCGCAACATATATAGAACCAAAATTTGTTGTGCAATGAAGCCCTACTAGGAGTCATGAGAAAGGGCCTTATCTTTTGTATGAATGAATGAATGAATGAAGCATTTATATAGCGCTTTATTGTGTATTGCTATACACCCAAAGCGCTTTACAATCATATAGGGGGTCTCTCCTCAACCACCACCAGTGTGCAGCATCCACTTGAATGATTTTTGACTTTTGTACGAGTCTCATACTTCAGAATGAACTATAACTAAAGTTCAATCATAAAAAGTAGTTTTAGCATGTTAAAGGATTTGAGTGTTCATGCATTTGGTGCACTTGGCAGATTAGATCTACTACACATATTGAGCATGTTAGCCATG
The DNA here is from genome assembly GCA_027422415.1 of Schizothorax lantsangensis. Lineage (NCBI taxonomy): Eukaryota > Metazoa > Chordata > Actinopteri > Cypriniformes > Cyprinidae > Schizothorax > Schizothorax lantsangensis. The sequence continues at coordinate 19,671,060 of CM049853.1, read as the reverse complement.
ACTAACGGGTAGAAGGTAGCAGAGGAACTCTGATAATGCAATACTGGACTAACTTACACTAAATAATGAAACAGATTATTTAAATGTTAAGCTCATTTGCTGCAGATATATACAGCTGACATTTTTATCCAAATTATGACCAATTATTTCCAGGCATTCGTGTTATCACCAATCTCTTATTGGCAAATATGGCAACATAATCCTGTGCACCTAAACAAAGGATTATTATTTTTGGAAGTAAATTATGCAGTTGCATGTGCATAAAAACCCTTACCTGTCTTTCACAATATGCTTTCATCAGTTTGCAGAGGGGTGTGTGCCTCTTGATTTTGAATTGAACCACTGAGCCGTCCTGCCCGGCTACTTTCAGATTTATGTGGTCATTCTCTGTTTTCACACCCTCCTGAAATGAAAAGTGAAATAAAGCTACCATCAATAATTCTTGTGCAATGGAAAAATATACAAAAACAACAACCGTAGCATCTTAGTGATAGGAATCAAAAAAGGTAACAAACAACCATAAAGCGAACAAGAGTCCAAACAAGTCACTTTGCTGCACCCATCTAAAATAATATGTTGTCCTCTGAAGTCTAAGCCATTTAACTAAGTAATAATGCATTTAACAACAGAACAGAAAAAAAACATAGTTCCATACGATAGTGACACCACAACATTGATAATGTAGGCATTTCAAATGAAGTGTTTACAGCACGTTAGTAGAGTGTGTCCGTCAGTAAAGCAAACCCCTGAGATTCCCATTATAACGTTACTCCAAAAATGCACGAGCACACAACTGTTTTCAAATATTAAAGTCTTTAAAAAATGATTGATGATGCATCAGTTAAAAACATAGATGAAGAAAGTCGAGTAAATCTGAATACACATTATCATATACACTGCAAAAACACAAAATAAGTCCTTTATAAATCAACGCAAAAGTTCAAATGAACGCACTGAAACGGCACTGATTATTAAGCTGTGTTCGCGAGAGAAGAGCGCTTTGCGCGCGAAAGTGCAATAGACCCTGTGCTTCGTTTACTGTAAGTTTTATCTTATCACTTGCCGTTTGTATGAGCTGCAAGCCACATTAGCGAACTAGATAATTAGCGTGTTAGCTTTATGAAAGACCATCAAAATTTCACTGAATTACTGAACAATAAATTAGAGAGAGAGGGAAAAATTATTCTTTATAAATGGTACCCATTCATCATGTATCAAGTAAGTATTGTACTTATAAAGACCCCTACACACACACCTTTGGCTTCTCGTCTGCCATGACTGCCTCTGAGACGCGCGTAATGCCGCCGGACATGACGACATTTAAAAAGGTCCATTTCCGGAGTCCCATTACTGACCCTTTTTTTTATTGAACATATATAAAGGTAAACACACATATTTACAGCTCAAAACAGATAATAACAACAATATTAAATATATAGACAATATACAAAGAACCACGAAAAGAAAACAAAAACAAAACAAAAAAACTTTAATCCAGGGGTAATATATAAATTAAATTTAAGGAGAAAGAAGAGGTAATAAATCCTAAATAAACCCCACCCTCCTAACACAATAGCACATTATAAAAAAAAGTCAATAGCATTTTATAAAAAAGCACAAATATTAGGGGAGAGTGGGCAACAATTTTTGCATTTCCTTTGCATAGTTTTTCAGAGACTGTATTAAAAAGGCAAATTTTTAATACAATAAAGCCACATCTGTCAGCTACTCACCCACATTGCTGCAACATGTGTACATATGATAATATACGTAAATTTACACTTAAATAGACAAAGTGAAATGTTGCTACTGACCCCACAATAGGGGATGGTTGCAACATTCATTAAAATGTAATTCAATCATTCTTAAATATCATTTTGCAATTTCTTTATTTTATTTGTGTACAGACAGGGTCTTCAATAAGGTAAATTGGCTGTATAAAACCAAAGAATAGTAAATGGAAAAACATTCTCAAGTATAACAAGTAGATTTTTAACCTATTTACTTAAATAAAAATAAAAGGAGAGATAACTGAAAGAGGTTCTTTATTAATCCATAAAATTACAATTATGTAATGTTATGGCAAGCTTTTAAATCAATGTCGTAGTAAGGGACAGCATGTTGGGACATCCTGCAACTGTCCCTACACTTAAATTTGGTAAATTTGATATCATTGACAAGAAAACACTGATTCAAATGTTGTTTTTACAATATGTCACACAAACAACTTAGACACTATGACAAAAAAATCTGATCTTTAAAAAAAACAAACAAAAAAACTTTTTTACCATGAAAATTATTTTTTGTAGTAGGAGTGGTCACGTGGCCGATTTCTTCCAGGAAGGGGCTTCAGGGGCTAATAGAGCATGTGCAGTATGAATATCATCACTGTAGCTTATTCCTGCTTGAAGAAATAAGCCATTTTGCAACTGCCCCTCGTTGGAACCGTCCCCACTCTCCCCTATACTTTGTGCACAACATAGGCCTATAGGATTTTAAGGCTTTGACATTGCTGGAAGAGGATATAGTATATTGTATCCAAATAACATTTCAAGTCTTTAGCTACATGGACACAATCCTTGAATTTACAAGTTGAGAAACCAAAAGAATATTATTATTAAATCAGTCTGGAATTTTTTTTAAATTGTGTGGGGACTTTTTGCCCAAATTTGACAATTTGATGGGCAATTTAGAGAAAATATAATTACATATCAATAACCATTACTGACCCTTATCCTCCCTGTTGCCTAAAGACAAAATCAGGCAGGGGTGTCACCAGCTGATTTTTGCAGCAATACTGAGTGTGCGTAATTGGACCAAACAGAAAGCAATCAGCAGACACATTATACCGCTATGTAAATTCAGACAATTGTTCAAAACAATATATTTATTTGTCTTTAAAACCGTATACATTGCGCTGAATTGCAAATTTTAATTAAAATCTAAAAAGAACAGCATCATAAGATTCATGAAGCTCTTCTTTGAAATAATTTAGAAAGTCAATTTTATTAATATGATTTTCCCCATCACTTTCTCTCTTGCACACACATGCAGCACACACATTCAAAATACACTGCTGGACACATCCAGCAAAGCAAAAAAATACTGAGGCAACTGCTGTAAAAAAAAACAACAACAACAAAAAAAGCCATACCAAAAGAAAGAAAAATATACTTTCATTCCTTCCATAATAACACTTTTAACAGTCAAAGTTGATCATATAAATAATGGCATCTTTAATAACTCCAAAATGTAAAGCTTCCAACTTCCTCTCCAATTATATACATCAGAAAAACACTATATAAGTGATTCCTTCCAGCTGTGTAAAAAAAGGAAATTAAGTGAAACAGATACTTTGCATTCATTCAAAAACACAGAAGTCAAAGTATGCTTTGCACCATCTTTCACACACTTCTTTGTGGGACTGTTATCTGATGTAAAACTAATTAAATTTGGCTTTAAACCAGTGACCATGTCAAACACCACAAATCTGAATAGAAATGAAATAAATATGTAAAACTCAGAACATCAATAAAAATCACAAAGCACAAAAACACAACTAATGCATCACATCAAGGAAAATAGATTGAAAGAAAAGATGTAACATGTCCAGTGTTATCACATTACCCTCCACTGCTTTCAGGGTGAGGTATGAGTTGAATAGTTTAGTTGTGGCTAACAATAAAATGACCCATTATGACTCAAATGCTCATAGGCAACATATTTATATTAATGACAACAGTTTCTAATGACCAAGACCAATACATCAAGACATTTGTGGGATTACTCAGAGATTGGGATTCACAAATTTAACACCCAGTGTGTCAAAGGTAACGTCCTGGACATTAAATCTCTCTGTGACACTGCTGATGGTGCTGATTATCCATGCACTTACACACTGAGTTTTTCATTTGTCTTCGTGAGTATTAATGCTTACACAGCTACAAATGACCCCATCTTTCCACTGGAGGGAACTTGTCTATCTCTCCAGACTCTGTGACCTGTCGATCTCCAAGGATGAATGTCAGCTTGTACCTCATTCTCACTTTCTCCTGCAAAAGAAACACAAATACATTTAAACACAGCCATTTAGTTTATCATAGAAATTGTATCATGTAAGCACACAAGCAATTGCTTTTTAAATGACACTAGTTAAAGTCCATCTAACTAGCGCAAAATATTGCTGAGCTTTTAGTTCTCTAAATATGGTGACAAACATTTCCCTTTTCAGTGCTTCCAATGTCAAAGCTCAGAAGAAGACTGTCCAAATATGCATGCATTGAAAAATCCCATGTTGAAAAACTATTTAATAAAAAAAAAACGTTACTTGTTTCCACATGGATATGTGCTATTGGTGATAGATTGCTTTATGTTAGTGTGTTAGTAAATGGTTTTTAATGAAAAAGAGAGATAGATTTAATAGTATAATTTATTGATTTTGGTGTCATTTTTTATCTTATTAATCGATCTTAGAAAATGTATGTGTTCAATTTGTAATTGGTGTTACAACCCTTTTATTTATTTATTTTTATTTTATTTTAATACATTTTGACAAAAGTCAAACTGATTATTACAATTAAAACCGGACCTTACTACATCAGAAAAGCAAAATTTTGGGATTTTTTTTTTACCCATTTTATTTCTACAGTAGGCAATAGAGATAAAACAAATATGGTGACATTAAGTTACTTCTCTTTAATAAATGTCCTAATAATGCTGAGACAAGTGTCTCATAAATATGGGGATAAATTTGCACCCAGAAGTAAGCTACATCTCACAAATCCAACTTTTGAGGACATCCTCATTCATGAAATTTGTTTAAAAAAACAAATTAATTTATTTTTAATTAATAAATTATTTTAAATTATATTTTTACTTGTATTTGTAGATTTTTATTAATTTGTTTTGAAATCTCAAGCTCTGTTTTTCTTTTAAGTTTAGGGTTAGGTTTCAGTATTTACAACTAATTGTATGTAAAAACAGAAGTTTATGGATTGTCCTTATTTTGATAGCTAAGTAAATGTGTGTTAGTGTATGTTTGTGTGTGTGTGTGTGTGTGTGTGTGTGTGTGTGTCTTTCTTCACCTTCAGTGGGTTAGCCAGCAGCATGATCTGAGTGATGGAACTGGGGGGCATGAAGGGGTTAAAGGGGGCCATTTCTGTTCCAGAAGGGGGCTGCAGCTTCACTTTCATAGACTGTCAATCACAAATTATAGAAGTAACAAAAATGAATGAACCAAAACAACTGCAAACATGTGAAACCAAAAGCTATTCAGAACTGCAAAATCCATAGAGTAAAAATGCTTATCTACCATCACAAAACAATATCTGTGTGCTGTTAGGATCAATTTAAATCATATATGCAAAAGTATTATTGTTAAAACTTCAGCAGAACATTAAAAAAGACATTCTGTGCCTCTCACCTTTGGCACAGCAACCTGAAGCACTACGTTCCTCACCAACAGGGGTGCTGTGTTCAGCATGGACACCACAACCACCAGAACATCAGGGCGACCAGGCGGGTGGTCAGTAGCAAAGTGCAACAACACACGAACACCATCCTTATCGTAGGCTGTCACTGGACACTCCTTACCTGTGAAAAGATCAAAGTAAATGACACACAGTACTAAGCCTAACAGGCAAGTCATTAATCTGGAATAACTGATATAGACTGGTCTGGATTTAACTATTATCAGAACAAAAGGAAACTGCTTTTATCAACAGCATCCACATTCATTTATTGGCCTTACTTGGTTTAATGGCCTCCAGTGGGACAAAGACACTGGTCAGGGAGATATCCGAGCCTGAGGGTGACTGACTGGTGGGTAATGTAGGAGAGAGGGATCTGAAGAGAGGGCTGTCCAGCGCAAAGCTCTGAGGTTTGGCAGAGGTTAAAGCAGAAGGCACTGGTGTTATTCCAGCGGGCAAACTGAATGTGGTTAATGCAGGATGGATGTTCTCTTCTCCAGCTCTAGGTTCTCTGCTACCCAAGCTTGAATAATTGGACTGGCTGCTTCATACAGAAAGAACAAACAATTAGCTGTGTTTAAAAAATGAGCCATTCCACTACCAGCACTTTGATCATAATTAAAGGCTCTAATAATAGATTGTGCTCTAATAATAGTGTGCAATATGTGCCCCTTTCCTTCCATGTATGAATGCTACTATTAAACTGAACAACTGGCATTTACCAATGGCATCAATCCAACACACTAGAATATATTTTAAAATGCATTTATTCCTGTGCTGAAAAAGCTGCATTTTCAGCAGCCATTACTCCAGTCTTCAGTGTCACATTACACTTTAAAAAAATTCTAATATGCTGATTTGGTGCTCAAGAAACCTTTCTTATTATTATAATAGTTGAAAATGGTTGCTCATAAAAGTGTGACGATTCTTTCTGTTTCTGAAAACCATGATGCTTTTTTTAAATGATACTACTCTACTACTAATTCTACTTTTATTTTATTTTATTCTCTCACTACCTATTAGTCTTGTCCAGGTCCAGCATGGCAAAATCTTTCCAGCTCTGCTGGAGGGAGTTTTCAAAGACTGAGGTAGCTTCAGAGGCAGGTGGCGCTGTTGAGATGAGAGGATTTAAGGGAGCAGAGCTGCAGAGTAGGTCAATCACTGGTTTGGAAGTCTGTCACCAAAAAAAATAAAAAATCATAAGATGCAGATTTTTATAGGCATGTTTAACCTAAATGTCAAGCACTCTTGTAATCTTACTTGTGAAGAAATCCACTGATTGCTTTGGGCTTCTTTTGTATTCTTTTCTTCTGACTTGCTTGAGTTTGAGTCCAGATTAGTAAGGCCTGCAATGTAGTCATTTTTAAGTGTTAATTTTAAACAATGAGATTGTCTTAAACTAAAAAAATGAAGCCTGGGTGTCTGTTTGATATTTATTATATTTGAACACAATGTAAACTAAAAAACTGTTTTCTATTTGAACATTTTCTAAATGTTATTTTTCCTGTAATGCCAAAGCTCCATTTTCAGCAGCTATTATATCCATTTTAAGTGTCATATGAATCTTCTGCTGTATTCTAATAAAGTTTTCTGCTGTATAGCAGAAAAAAAAAACAATGAACATGCTTTTAATTTCTAAATTAAAGTTTTTTATTATAAATAGTGTTATCAGGATTTTGATGGACACAAAGTTTGCAGAACAGCATTTATTTGGAATGGAAATCTTACTGATACCAAACATCTGAAAGGTAGGGTATTACATTCTTAATAAAATATCTATCTTACATTGCAAAAATACTATCAAGCCATGTTTACCTAATGAATCAAGTTCGTCATCTAGAAGAGAGAAACTGCTGGGAAGCTGGCTTGGTGGAGGACTGGTTTGGAAACTTGCTGATCCAGAGGACGTGTTGGAAGAGGAAGGCTGTGCTCCAACTAAAGGAGTAAGTGTGAGGAGGTCAGCTGGTAGAGAATCAGAGTGCTGAGGTGAAGTCAAAACATGTTTAAGGGGTGAAGGGGTCCCAGAGTCCAGATCAGCCAAATCAATCAAAATTTCAGAAGAGGTTCTGTCATTGGTGCCTAAACAAATGAAAAACATGAACTCACACTGAATTGCATTTTCAGGGCAGTAATTTGATAAATCCTGCAAGCTCTTTAGATTATTCAGATACCAAAATTTTTTTTTTTTTAAAAATTAGTACATTAAGTCATGAAGTGTAAGAATTCTGGTACATTATTATACATACGTTCTGAAGCTGTTGATCCTGGTATGTCAATCATAATGTTCTGTCCTTCAACTATCTTTTTATAGGAGTTGATGACTCGTGAGAGATCATCACTAGCATGCAAAATATCGCCTGCACCAAAGAAAACCAGAAGGTACATGTAGAACACTTTTTTATTTATAATACATTATTGGCTCAAAACCTAAATGAGTTTTTGTTTACTAGTGTGCATTACCTAAGGCACTGTCATCATCATCTGTCTCGGTGGCAAGTCTGAAGACAGCAGTTCTAAGTTTGTCACAGTCATTATACAGATCCTATGAACATAAAGCAAGTTGCACATGGTCAGATACATTTAATTACAGGTTAAGTCCAGCAGTGACCAGATCTAAACTCAGGTGGCTCACCTTTAGAAGTTCTTTGTCTTCTTGCGTTGACTCATCTCTTTTGAAATGACTTAGCATCTCATTGAGGAGCTTCACACTGTTGTTCACCTCCTCTAGGGTGCTGGCACGATGGAAAACTTTCTGCTGTAAAGCCTCATCCTGGAAGCAAAGCAAAGAGGCCTATAAGCCATGTGAGGAATCTATTCTTCTTTCAAGCAAAACGATAAAGGGAGTAAACAAATGGATCAATGACATGACGCAAATGTGAATTTATTTAAAAATACATTAAACAAGATTTTAAAAACAATGAGCATGATTTTTTAAATTAAAATATTTTTTTATATTCTTTTGGTATAATATCTTATTATTACTTCTTAGAAAAGTACCAAAACTACTAATTAAAACTATTTATAAAAAATAAAGCTAATAGGCAGAAAGAAATTATACCATATAACAGACCATGTGTCAAGGTCAATAAGTCTCTTAAAATATCAAAAAATTTACTATGACAATATTTTATGAATATGTCATGTGGTGCATCTCCCCCAAGACATAGTTACATTTATAAATTAATAATTCATTATGTTTCTAACAAATAATTGTTACTTAAAAATATGTTTTTAATATATTTTAACATATATTCTCTAAAACATTAGCATAAAATTATCCAAGCCCTCACCTCTTTGACCATGTTCTTAATAATGCAGTTGGCTTCTTGAAGATCCTCCAGCTTTTTACTTTTAAGAAGTTCTGAAAGACGCTGCAGGGACAATTTTAAACAAAGACAATGGTTTACAACTTAACAAGATGGATCACAAGCATTGGCTCACACCGTGGTCAAAACAGTTCCCCTTAAAAGAAAATTCCAGGCTCAGTACAAGTTAAGCAAGAGCTTAAAAGCAGAACTGTAAAAAATATTATTTTATAAAAGCACTCACGTTGACTTTTCTGCTCAAATTTAAGCTGTAAAATTGTTTAAATTATAATTTTAAAGCCATTTTAAAGGATTTTTGGTTTATGGCCTGATGTTGTCACAGCAACAAAATGATAAATTGGATGTAACTTCTCCCAGAAAAAATTAATTAAATCAAACAAATCATTTTAACACACATTTGTGGCTACACGTTTGAAACTGTAATTATTTTAACATTTACTTTATGTATTTGCCTCATTCAATTCCACTGAAATTGTGAAGTTGTATCACTTCCATTGTAGGTTCCACTTAAAGCTTTGTAAATAGTAAACAAGAAACAAATTTAATGGCACAGTTTAATTAAACTTTAATGGTACCGAACCCAGAATATGTGTTTAATCTCTGATACTCTAATGTGCTTCTTCACCTTACTCTTTTCCTCATTGTCAAACACTGGATTCTTGGCTTTGGTGAGGGAACGAGAGTCTTGTCCACAGGAACCACTGGGTCTTCTGCTACAATGCCTGAGAAAGAATGTGGTAAAGACTGAACAAGACAGGCTGGCGAGACGGGAACACAGAAATGAAGTAGGTGATATTCTTATAAATGTTTATATTTTGTGGTGAAAGAACCTTGCTTCTTTAGCATGTGATAGGCCTCTATAATCTTTCCCTCATCTGGTAAAGCAACTGACCAGCTGTAAAGCAACTCTATTACTTTAGTCTTCACTCGTTCAGATACTCTGTCTCCCAAATACTGTAGGATAAATAAGCATACATAAGGTAAATGTGTTATTAAGGAGACATTAAAACATTTCATGTGTTGATTTTGCTGTATTAAATAGATAATTTACTTAAATCATTACCTTTGGGGAAACTATTTTGATGAGTTCATTTAAAAATCTAAATTTTCCAACTTCATTATGAAATCTTCTTCCACAGTTCTTCATGCAAGCTTCTAAAACCTGCAAGAATGATCTATATTTAGTTAGTCACTATATTATTTTTTTATTTAAGGGACTGCAGAAGTTAAACTCACAGTTAGTGCTTGTAATGATTCCCAGTCTTGTGGTGACTGGATTTTATGTGCTAATAATCTGACCGAGATCTGTGGGCTGCAAGATACAGACAAAATTCTCACTTGATTCATGAGAAGAAACACAGACATAGTGTCCCCAGTATAAGAAGACAGTTTCATGTACCGGTTACAAAAGGTAAACATACCCCTCAAGTTCTTTATTGATTTGGTCGCAGAACCCGATAATGTACTCCCACTCCTCCTGTCTGTTGGAAGGATTGGTGGCTTTGTCTACCAAGAAAAAAGTCACACTAACATTATAATTTTCAAATTGTTACTTTTATACATATTTATAAAATAACAAAATGTCAAAATTACATTTAAATTTGTGCAATTAGCAGATGTTTTTATCCCAAGAGATAGGATAGAATAAAGTCATAGTGTCCAATCACAGTCAAACCAATCATAGTGTGTGATTCCAGGTTTGCTTCACAGTTTACATTTAATAAACTGTGCAATATGCCAGTAAAGTTTAAGACAAAATGATTGGTTTTCTACTTAACACTGAAGTTTCAGAGATAGCAAAGAAGTGTTACGTTAAAATGTTTTAGGCAACAGCAGTTCAGAAGGAGTTTAATAAATGGTAGATGACAGATGAGCTTGCTAATCACAAATGCGTCTGTGTCTCAAAACCTAGTGAGCTGCCTACCTAGACATTTAGGTGCATAATAGACGCGTTCTAACGTTCGTCCCAAATATTCTGCTGAATTGGAACGCACCTATCTCACCTAAAATGCTGTCTAGAAAGGGTCAGTTTATATTCCGTCTAACCATCATGGCATCATGTCAGTATAAATATCACAGACACTCCAAAACATGTCGAAACAACTGGTCACAAATAGCATCTGGATGTGACTGCTTGTCTTAATTTAAAAAATTAAATCGTATTCTGCAAATATATTAGCACAACAACTCACTTAGCCATGACTCCAGTGACTCTCCTTCCGGATCCGCCATGATCACACAGTAGCAGTAGCACAGCTGACTAAAGCGAGCTACACATTCCAGTCATGTGACATTCTCGTGCTTCTGTGATAATTAGTGGCGCGTGGTCTTCCGAAGGAAAGCGAGGTCATGAACGAGAATGAACTATCGCGTTCTATGATGTACATCACGGTCGCGGAAATTACATTGAAATTTGCAATACGTCTGCCTTCTGCAATAATTTCTGTAAGACATTTATTAAATGCATTTAAAAGAAATACGATAAGAAATTAACAGTAGAAATTATGTTAAACTTTCTTTCTTTCTTTATTTGCTTGCTTGTTTGATTACTTTATCTTCTGATTTTTATTGAGGAATATATTATGCATTTCGCTTTTCAAAAAACAACAACAACAAAAAAAAAACACTTTCATAAACATTAAACAAAACTTAATGTTTGGCACATAAAAAAAAAAAAAACTTAAATGTTCTAATTTAACTAAAGCCCAATCATGGCTTAATCTAATCCCTGTCTGTGATAGGATTCCTTTAATTCCAAATATGAAGATTGTACAAAATTTGTTCTGCTTCCATCATGAATTACCATAAATTCTATGATGTTTGTACTTGTATGGACAGTCACAATTGTTCATACGCCAGTTATTATCAGATGCTTTTTCTGAGATATTTTGAATGTTTATGGGCGTCACCTGGAAAAAGGTTAGGAACCGTTGTTCTAAAAGACCAAGGTGAAAGAAATACATAATTTAGCATCAGTATCACAGGTCAGATTTTGATCATATAGCCTACTGTCAACTTCAATTTTCTGCACTTTCTTCAACTTTCCACAATTCCTTTAAAGTAAATTAATTAATTTTATTCAGTATTCACACCTTCACAACAAATGTAAAATGTTTCTTGACTACAATTCTTAGCTATTTTGTTTTGAAAGTAGTTTTGTATAATACTTTATGTTTGTCCCAGTACTTTGCAATCATTACTGTTTTGTTGTCTCCCAATAAATCAGAGGTGTAAAGTATTGGAGTAAATGTAACTAATTACTGTACTTGAGTATCTTTTCGGATACTTTGTAGTTGTACTGACTGAGTATCAAAGATATTAACAACTTTTACTCTCTACTTCACTACATTTTTGAATGAGAATCTTTACTCTTTACTCCACTACATTTGAAATGAGTGTTGCAGTTACACATTACATTTTGCATGGTACCTAGCTTTTCTGCAGCAGTTTATTTCTGCTACAAAAGATGTGATATCGCCAACCAGGGGCGCATTAATGCACGGGCTTCAAGGGGCTGAAGCCCAGGGGCCTACACTGGAAAGGGGGCCTACTGGTTGCAGGGAAATTATATCTTTCGAATAATTATTTATATGGGAGTTTGCAGCAGTGACAACAGCATTCTGTAAACAAACTCACACACTCATTTTCAGCGACGCCCTGGTTGTAGTAGCATATATAGTGAATGGTTCAGTTTAGGTTCCCCCCACACAGTTTGTATAGTTGGTATGTTCCGCGTGAATGCACAATCAATGCATTTGCTTATTTCGCTAGTAAAGTAACGTTAGCCCAGCACAAGAGTGTCTTTATGTTAACGTGCAGATTAACAAGAGAAACAACACTGCTGTGTGAAAGGAACTGGATCGGACAACTTTCTGTAACATACAGTGCGAGTTCAGTAACTTGCGTGGATGTAATCTTTGTGACAGATGAAGGTTTTAGAATAAGGTGCTGCTTCAAAGTCTCAATTTTAAATCCAGGGATGGAAAAATAGGAATCGTCCTATTGCTTAAATGTGATCATAATCTTTATACGGCTGTGATTAATTAATTAAACATGAGCACGGCATTTTTCAAAATAAAAGCGCAGTTAGGAATCACCAAACAGTCCACATTTATGCCAACATGTGTGATGTTTCGTTCTACTGATGATGAATAATAAATATTTTGTGTTAATTATGGTGTTTAAATCATACCTGTAAACTCACATTTCAGCCAGGAAAGTTGTTATGGCATTTTCTTTTCATATTACCTCCATATAAAGCCTGTAATAGTGTTATGTAACGGCTATATTCTGCTGTTCGTAAGCGCCACCTTGTGGCAAAGAGTGAACTTGCATATTCACTTATATTCACATTTTACGCAGAACAGTGTTGTGAATGTTAACTGGCATATTAACAAGAAAAAAACAAATCAAAATTTGACATAAATAATTGTCAGGAAGCTTAAAAAAAAAGTTTTTCTGGGGTAGGGGGCCTACTGTAATGCTGTAGCCCAGGGGCCTCTGGATATCTTAAAGCGCCCCTGTCGCCAACTACAGGGCTATATCTTGTGCGTTTTGCCCTTACTCACTCAAACTCGTCAACAAGGCTACTTTACATGAATGCGAGTTCCTTAGCAAGTAGTTGTGAATCACAGGTGTTTTAAATATAAGGACATGACTGCAGCTGGCAATGAGTCTGAAACCAACAAATCCAGTGCAAGAAGACTTTGACTTTTTAATTTAATTTTCTTCATTTTTCAGAGAGAGAGAGAGAGAGAGAGAGAGAGAGAGAGAGAGAGAGAGAGCGCCCTAGTGTTTCTTTAGTTCTTTGTGAGTTGTTGAATGTAATGGTTGTCCGTTTGCCTGCCATTCTGTTCTTTGTTCCCTTTGGTTTTGGTTTATTGTTTATTCTAGTTTTTCCATGAAATATCTGCACATAGATCCTTGCCTCTGCCTGTTTTCCTCAGCTTCTCCACAACGTTACAGTTTTTGACTGGCATGTCTCTTTGACTAGTGCATCTTTGAGCCTATATTTAGTATAAGTAAAATACTTAAGCACTGTTAAAATCAGATACTCTAGACTTTTACTCAAGTTGTTTTGGAATTGGTGACTTGTAGTGGAGTAATTTTCACTGTATCTGTACTTTTACTCAAGTATGGTTTTCAGGTACTATTTACACCTCTGCAATAAATTCAATTACAAAGATCCCATCAAAAGCACATGACCTAAAAGCGTAACAGATGGAGGACCTTGTAGACCTTTACTGCAGTGCTACTGGTGGCTACCCAGCTTTTTTATCCACTGGTTTGGTCATTCTGGAGCTAATTTGGCCATTCAATCAGACCTTAGAAAAGTCAACAAGGACATTGACGTCTAGCAAACTGATTTTCAAATCTGTTGACTTGGGCCTGGTGCCATTTAGATGCACATAATTGCCATTCAATGCGATGCAAAATAAACAAAGAACTTGCCTGTTTGGTCCAGTTTCTTTACCAGATCCAAATAGAGGATATTTAAAACAAGTTAACACAGAATTTTGTCTGATATCCAAAACTAGTTAACTCTTCTATCAGCCCAAGAGGCAGGGTAGAAGCAGGAAGGAGATGAAATGATTCAACAATTCAACAATTGTTATTATACAAAAGCGAAGGCAAGCCTTGAGATGGAAACATTTCCAAACTCTAACTTGTGAAGACAACAAGATTAAACGGGAACAGAAAAATAATGATTGTCTGCAGGAGGGATTTCTGCAAATAGGCTTTTGACACACATAATGTCAGCTAATGATTCAAAAAGGGGAATGTTTAGAAACTATAAAGTATAATTTTACACTTTGCCTTATACACAAACATATTTGGCCTTATACACAAACAGTAAGACATGCTTCTAACCATCCTATATGAATGATTCTCAAATTCATGATTTTATATTAATAATGGTTAAGCAGAAAGCGTATTTTGGTGTAACAGTAAAACTGTACAGTATATGTACTTCCACTATCATAATAAACATCATGAGAAAAAAGATGCAGATGTGTAGACTGTAATAATACATTTACACATTGTTATGTGAATGATATAGAACATGTTATAAATCAGGAAAGGCTGCTAAAATGATCTGGAAACAGGCAACATACACAAAGTTCATATTTGCTTTTTAATAGATCAAAATATATCCCATATGGTACACTGTGTGATTGAAATTTTAAATTTACCCCTTTTTTTCCAGATGATGAAAGAAAGATCAAAAGCAGTTTATGCTGATTTTCTGTTTTATATCAGCAATGAAGCTGATGAATGTTTTTGAAACGGGTCCTGACAAAACTCAGCAGTGACAGGAAAAGACACCTCATATGCATGTTTTATCTTTACTCTTGCACAGCAAAATTCTGTCACTGAAATACAGACAATTAGAAGTTTCACCTGATGGACGTCTGGTGGTGGAGACATTTCTCTACATGAATTTCATGTCTTGTTCAAGTTCGGTGAGCTTGGATATGTAAATTCACAATTGGTGGAAATGTTTGATGGAGAATGATATGTTTTCTTTAAAAACTTTGTTTCTAAAGTTTATGTGAGTTTTTAAGTGATGTTATTAGGAACAAGCAATTTGCACTAGTCCTATTATATATGGGTTCTAAATAATTATTTAATTGTGATTTTATAAAGCTCCAATTTGTATGAAAGTTAAATATTTAGCTCTTAAAAGTTATTTTATATTTTGAATATTATATATTAATTTAATTATATAATGTATAGTTACTATTTTAAGTTTATTTAAAATATTTTGGGGATATTTTAAGATTATTTTTTTACGTTTGTTTAGATTAATCTGAAGTTTGTTGATTTCACACTATTTTTTTGCCATATTATCCAATGATACTTATCTGGCATGGTTTAATGTCATTTTTAGTAACTTGGTACAATTACAAAATTACAATTTAGTAAAACTACTCAAACTTTTACACTCTGAATTTCTTTTCTACAACCATGTACTTTACGAAATGCTTATAACTTGGCAAAGAGAGAGAGCAAGAGCAAACGTTCTATTTATGAAATTCAAAATAGCAGACGTTATAGTATATAAACAAGACAATGTCAATGCTCTCAAATTTTGTTAAATATCCTTACAGCAGCCAACATGACTGAACATTTTTCACACATAGTGGCCCATATAGAAACTTTAACAATGTAGGCCATTATAAACTAATATAAAATTAAGAAACTTTTACAAGGTATCCTACTGTATTAACAACACAGGTAAAGGTCAGACAATCTTCCTCTGAGGTTGCAATTAGACCCTTTTGATTGTAAAAATATGAAGTGTACATTGTATCAAACCTCTTACAATAACAAAAAACAGAAAAGGCAACTACCATTCAAGAATACTGCTGGTGGCTCACAGTTTTAGAGCTGGTAGCGATTGCTTTTCTTATTGCATCAAATCAATATCCAGTGCAGATTCATGATGCTGACTTCACAAGAGAACACCAAAACTGAACATTCTGTGCAAAACTCAAACGCTAATCAACACATGCAAATGCATGAACACAAGCTCTTCCATAATTCTCCACAGTACTATTACACGGGGATTTCCACTTCTTTCTCCCATGAAGTACTCTTTAGACCTGCTGCAAACAATGAATGCTTGAAATCCTAATGCTAACAAGTAACATCATTCTCGTCTCAGTGCCCCTCAGTTAACTACTTCACTGTAGTAGTACTTGTGTGCCGTGTCAGTGAGGGTCCAGCCACTGGCCCTGAACTCCAAGATCTCCAGGAGCAAGAGCCTTGTCATGGAGCAGAGGTCTTCCTGAAGGAGAAAACCATCCCGTAGCAAGTAAAAAAGCTGGTTCATGCGCTGGGAGTTTGTTTGCTCCAGCTGCTCGCCGACACGATGGAGCTGTACGACCAGGCAGTCCACCTGTTAGAAAAACAAAGGAAATTCTTGTATTTAGTTGTTGTCATGGATCCAAAATAAGCTGGAATTTGTTAAAACTGTCTTTTGCTGCTTCCAAAATCATTAACTCTCTGAGTAGGTGCTACAATCGACAATCCGCACATACTACATTTGCATAGAGATGTAATTGTTAATGGATTAAATCACCTTAAATAATGTAATCAATTAGGCTTTTCTATCGTCGATTCATCAATTTCAGCACAAAACCGTGATTAGATGTTAAAGTACAAGACAATAAGAACTTTATTTTGTCATTATTTCCAGTGATGTTACTCTGCGTAGTTTTAAGATCTGTTCAAATTTTAACAGTTGTTTAGTTTATTCTAACCATCAGCATTAAAAGTGGGAATAAATCTTGATATTTAGGCTCATGTTCAGATAAGCAGAAGAAATAGTTACCTCACAGTGTGTACCATTGGGATTGTTGCTACTAATGTGAATATATTAGGAGTTCTCCACAAGCATGCGGCATTCGTATTAACGATAAGTTGATTGTTAATGGTAATGAAAATCGATTATTAATATTCCTGAAAAGTTTGATCCATAATTGTGCATGCTGGCATTTTCAAGTGGCCTACAGTGTCAGTCATGCCATTTATGAACCCTCTCTCATTGTCTCATGCCATGGGATAGCAAAGCGTCTATTGGATGCACACTTCAGAATCTCGGCAGAAATCACCTGGGTAATTTTCACCAACAGTTTTATGAATACTGTAAATTTAGATTTATTCCCCATTTCACATGTAAATAAATATTACACTAAATTATTTGTTTTTCCTCTGACATTCTTATAAGATTTGACAACATAAATTTGAAACAAGGTTAAGGCTCCAATGTAGCAGACATTCAAAAATTCTCCCCAAAGTGAAATTTATCTCCAAATACTTATGTTGAAATATCTTACCTCTTCCTCATTCCTCAAGGCATCTGGCTGAGCCAACCTACAGAGGCAGTCGTATACTGGATCCACAAGGGCCACAAGAGGAGCATTGTTCACCTAAAAATAAAACATCATATAAGCAAGTCAAAAACCTTGTTGAGGAAAAAATATAAATAAATAAGATAATTCAAAATATTACTAGCAAGTGCGATCTTTTACCTTGATGTAATCAAATATGCTGCAGATAAACGTGACCAAACACACCCACTCCTGCATTGAGCGGTTTCGAGTCTCCTCTCTGGCAGTGAACTCTTGCTGTAGACGTGTCAACAGATTTCGCCTGAACACACTGGTTGCAGCTTTCTGAGCTTCTGCCTGTTTAGAGCAAAATATTATTCACCATGTAATAAAATAATAAAAAAAAGTTTCAGTAGAGGTTGACTTCACTCTGTGGGTTTTTGTAGACAGCAGCAGCAACAACAACAACAAAGATGCAGGTTCATGAAATGAGCTTTATGTTTTGACTAGATCACAAATGAGCAACATAAGAAAGACTTACCTGAACTACAGCATAACACATGCGGCCAGCATCTTTACAGGATGAGATGTCTTTCAATGACTGGTCTACAAAGGCGTTAGACAGCTTCTCCAAATCAACAGACTTGGGATCTGTGAAGAAGTGGTGTAAAACAAATGATTAGTTATTTTTAAGTGCTTAGCCTGCAGACCTAAGCTAATGGCATGTTACTTCAAAACCCTGCCAATGCACTTTAATGAACTATCAGACGAAGTCAGGTAAAGTTTACATACCGTCAATCGCTTTTTGAAACATAGTCTGAGTTACAACATCAAGAGCCGTCCAAGCTGAATCCATGCTGCTTGGAATTAGAAAAATATATATATGGTAATCAGGACAGGGATACCATCACAGACAAGCGATAAACAAATGTATTTATTTATTTAACAAATAAATATAAAATCACTTGAACTGCATGACAACAAAACAGAACATGACAAGGTTTGCTCGCATGCACTGGTAATCTTGCTGATTTTTGGCAGCTTTCAACTTAGCACAAATTCTAGCTTCGTTGAAGAAACGAATTTAAGTCAAAACATTGAGAAATGACACATTTGTAATATCACACTCTTACTTCAAACGATGCACGGGGAATCCTCGCGCTTGTTTGATTCGTTTCCTGATGGCGTGGGACCAGCAGTGCGCATGCGCTTTTACACATGCCTCCGAATTCCATTATTTTGGTGGATTTCAACACTGACATGCACCACCATGGCTTGTATTATCTTATCTTAAAATTAAATGCACTCTTAAAATGCCCTAATTTGTATTCGAGTAGTATTAAATATTTGCACAGTTTCTGTAAACTGTTAATATATCACAGGTTATCTGTATGCAGTTCTTAAAAAAAAACTTTATTTTGCAAGATGTCACTAGGGGGCGACAAAATAACAAGCATGAACATGTAGTGGCTGTTGGTGTGGAACCAAGACAAGACAAAAAGTCAGTCGGAATTGTAATAACGTTATATCAGAATTGTGCTTATATGATTTACATGTTGCTCACAAAAACTTATTTTATGTGGACAGAGTTGTTGTCAGTGAAATATTTGACAGAGTCCTGTAGTAGGTATAGTTTCTCTTTTTGTCAACCCAAAAATAACTCTAGTAGAGGTATCTTAGTTTATTGTTTTCCTCAGAATTCTGCGTATATTGTAAATACTAAATTCCTCTTTTTGATCTGAGATAACGGACATGCAGAAATAATGTCATTTAAACTACACAGGACATAACCACTGAGACACACACAATAAAACGAACACGTAAGAGGGGTAAATGTTATGAAATGTATTTCACTCGTAATCTACATTGTGCAGGTGTACATAAACTCCAGCATTATGAAACTGCATTTTTCAGACAGCAAGCTGATGCCATGTATGTTTCTATTGTTGAGGTTTACTGCAGCTGATGAAATGGTTTAGTATCAACATAAAACATTATTCCATTATGACAAAGACGTATACACATCTCATTTCTAAGTGTACAAGCAACACAACTCATCATACATCAAACATTTTAAAAAAATAAATTGAATTTGAAGAAAAATGACCTTGACAAGTAGAAAGAAACTGAATGGCTACAAGTCTTTGATGTATATTAGCTTTCTACTAATATAAAAAAAATATTCAGCATTCAAAAGTGCCTTACAGATGCATACACTTGATTGTTTTATTTTAGTAAACCAGGGCCACATAAAGAAAAACTCAAACTCAAAAACAAAAATAAACATCCTCAAATGACACCACGAACAGTATACAGCCCTCGGTTTCAAAAAGAGGCATCTACTGCCCCCGTAAAGTGTGGTAAGGAACTTTAATGACATTACAACAAAATGCATACCATCTGAGCAAGTTCAGCCCTTTGTCAGCACAGTTATATGGCATCAATCTAGATGGCACAAAGTCCAGATCATTGAATTTTGTTCACTACTAAGCAGATATATCAAACCTTTGATATTCAAACATTTTTTTTTCACACAAAAAAAAAGATCTGTACAAGTGCACTGGGAAGTTTCACTGGAAATATCTTTATTCTGTTTAATTTATTCAGGAATAATCTAGAGTAACCAACATACTCTATGAAAATCCCAAATAGAATCATATACCCAGTGCCATTTTAAAGGGCTTCATGAAATGCTCCAAATGTGTTACATTTGATCATTGATCTGCTACAGAGGCTTTGGCACCATTACATTATTTTCAAGCTATTTTGATTAAAAGGGACAGTTTACCCAAAAATAGCAATTTTGGCATCACCTTCATGATGTTCCAAACCTGCAACACAAATACCCATATTCTGAACACATTTGGAATATTTCTTCTACAGAAAAAATTTGCACACGTGGAACAAATGAGGATGAGTGCATAATGTACTCATCAATACGTCCTCTTTTTCCCCAGACATGTCCTGGCTGGGATTTCTAAGTTGCCTAAATTGTCCAGGTTACAGGTGTGTTTGGCTTGAAGCAGCGCTGCGCAGACTGATCGGTGTTTGCCATCAAAGTACCACGAGAGCTATAGAGAGCAGATGCTCAGCATGCTGTCGTATCGCTCTCGCGGTACTTTGTTGTCACACATACATATACATACGTAGATGCCTCATTAGCAACTGTTTCTATAGGCCGCTATACGCAAGCCGTCCGCCCTATTGTAATGATCAACTTGACATCATGCACCATAGTAATCAATGAATATTCCAAGATGCCACAATCCTGCACAGCCATTGGTCTGCGAACCCATAGTATGGTGAATGATGTCAAGTTAACCGTTCCAAGATGGCGGACACGTCTACATGCTTGGCAGCAGTCGAATGGGGCATCTATACATATCACACACCGATCGGTGTGCACAGACTCTTCAAGCCAAACACACCTTTTGCCTTTGTTTTCTATTGTTTCATACTTGTTGAAAGTAAACCAATTGCATGTAGGGATTGTACATAATCGCCCAATCATGGCATGCGAGAAGGTGGGATCTACAGAGAACAGTCAAACCAATGCAAGTCTTAGACAAATTATCTTAGACACATCCAGGAAAAAGAGGATGTATGACATAATGACAGAATTTAAATTTTTGGGTGAACTATCCCTTTAAGACAAAAAGACGACAACATGTAAGTTAATTTGACTATGGAAAAGAAATTATATGGCATGATGAAATTATGCTTGACAATCCCACACCAAATAACATAGTAACATTACTTCTGGACAGATGACAAAAGACGAATACAAAAATTAAGCATGAAAATGCGTGATGCATTTTAACAATACAAATCAAGCATAACATGGTGTTTAAAATTAATCCTGGTGCAAAATTGTACCAGTATTGTGATTGTGATATTGTGAATTTCCTTCACACAACATACAATTTTTCATTAGTACAGCTGATGTCATATAACATGAAATAAAGTTGCATATAAAGCCAAGTTGATGTGAAACACAGTACATGAAGGAAACATCAGTCCGGAGCATTTTTCCTCACACAGCCAATAGTGCGTCTTAAAATGTCAACCACTCCAAACAGCACAGTCTTTATTTTTCTGGCCAATCGACATCCACGTCACCAATTGAGCCTTTTCTCTCCATCACTCTGTGGTTTCAGTTTCCATGGCAACCCAGCTCGATGTCCACAGGTGCTTTAAGCAAGCAAACATTTTTTCTGCAAGTTACATGTTTTGATTGACAGGTGTGACATAATTGCGAGGGAACATTCCGGTCTGTCCATGACAAGCCCCCTTCCACCAATTAGGATCCGAGTTGTCCAGGACCTGGATAAAATCTCCACGCCTGAAACCCAGCTCTCCATCCTCTTGAGGGTCAAAGTCAAACAATGCTTGAACATATGTGGAATTCTGTGGAACAAAAGTACAAATGTTGAGAATTATGACAACATTGCCTTGAATGTGGCTTAATGCCTGGCTGTATATATGGGGGTATATATATCATAACAGAGTAACAACTACATACAACAGTTTTAATGAGTAAAATGAGTTAATTTAAAAAAAAAATGCTACTATTTATTTCATATATGTATATATACACATACATATGAAGAGTTTATTTGCAAAAACAGAAAACTTATTTTAATTTTCAAAAATCTTGTTTTTTTATTGTTATCATGTTTTTATTGTTTTTTGTGTTAGTTAGCTAGTATTTTTTGTTATTTTTTACCTAATCAAAGTAACCCAACTGCAGTTTGATTGAGATTAATTGGAGTGCACAATGAAAAAACATGATTTTTGATTTATTTGAGTTATCCGTTTTTGCAAATGAACTCTTCATATATATAAATTTATTTAATACACGAGTTTCACAATTTGAGTTGAATTACTGAAATAAATGAACTTTTCCACGACATTCTAATTTATTGAGATGCACCTGTATATCCAACAATTAAAATTGTGTGTGTGTGTGTGTGTGTATATATATATATATATATATATATATATATATATAGTCTTCTGGATCATTGCCAAGTCAGCAGTCTTCCCCATTATTGTGGTTTCAAAGAACAAGAGATACCCGGAATTTATACTGTAGGGATGATCATTAATTGAAACTCAAATGTAAATATTCTAATATTTTGAGATACTGAATTTTGACTTTCATGAGCTGTAAGCTGTAATCATCAAAATTAAAACAAAAAACTTTTGAAATGTTTTACTTTACATGCAATGTATCTAAAATATATGAAAGTTTCACTTTTTGAAATAACTTACAAGAAAAAATGAACTTTTTCACGACATTCTAATTTATTGAGATGCACCTGTATAGTCAAAAAGGTGGGATAGAAATATTTGTGCATTTGTGCATTTAATGTTTTAAAAATGGAACACCAAAGTGTAACATACAGTATTTGTGAAATGTTTCAGCACTGATTCAGTCCTACCTGTGGTACCTGCTCAATGTCCCTGAGGAAAATGGGCTGATTCCTGGACACAGAAGTGGACCGATGATAATCCACTAAAGAGTTTAACGAGTTAAATTTGACCACCCACAAGAAGTATTTTCCTGCTCCATCCCGTAAGACTTTAAAGTGCTGGACATCATTCCCAAATCTACAGGAAAGGGAAAAAACACAGTGTTTAGAAAATTACATAATAGCCGGTT
Source organism: Schizothorax lantsangensis (assembly GCA_027422415.1). NCBI lineage: Eukaryota > Metazoa > Chordata > Actinopteri > Cypriniformes > Cyprinidae > Schizothorax > Schizothorax lantsangensis. The sequence continues at coordinate 19,647,764 of CM049853.1, read as the reverse complement.
GCATTTATAACACTTAGATATTGCAATTGTAGTAAAGAACTCTGCACTGTTCAGTTTATCATGAACCCTAAGGTCTGCAGCTATCTGTGGAGAACTATTTGAATGATTCAGACAGTGGTGGCCTAGTTTAGAAACCACACAAAAAGAATTTGCAATAACACATAAATAAAGTGCTGAGAACGGCCATATTTTGTGCTGCATTGCATCAATTATTCATTGACATGCCCCTATTTACAAGAACAGATTCAATTACTGCATCAAAATTTCAAAAGAAGCAGCCTGTGTTAGTGTTCATTACTAGAACAGTCATATGCAAACTGGCAAAACATTAGAATAGAATACAATGACAAATACATACTTGACAGACAGCGAGAAGTCTCCAGGTGCACTCTCACTCTCTCTAATGAGAAAAGCTCCATCATGTCTCTGTTTATTTAACATTTCTTCTGCCTTTGCACGAGGAATCTTCCCATAAAACCAGCTGCATTTTCAGAACAAATCCAAAAGCAGTAGTTCAGATACTGTGTAGAATGCACGAAGCACATTTGAATTTTGAGAATGCAAAGACTGGGAAACTTATGTAATATAATGTGTCTGTGGGTGTTTATTAGATTGTATATTAGTATACTGTATATTAGAAAGGTATTTGTTCTAAAAGAGGCATGGACTCATAACTGAATCGGTACTAAATCGGACGTTACATTGACGTTATGTAACAATAACTCTGCAAAGTTCAGCATACTGAACAAAAAAGAAAACTATAGACCTTCAACAGAAAAATTTGACAATGTAATTTTAAATATGGTTTATTGCATTATTTTCCTCCATTTACTAACATGGAGGAAATGCAAGGAACTGTTCACCCAAGCATGAAAATTCTGCTATGTTGTTCCAAACACACTTGGAAGACTTTTGTTTAATATTTTTTATGAAACCTGAGAGATTTCTGGCCCTTCGTTGTCCATTACACCAATTCAGTGACGTTTTTTGCTTGAGGCGTTGAAAACAAACCTTACTTGTTCTTTGCAGAAGCTCTTGTTTGACAAGTGAGAACAAACCTCACTGGTCAAGCAAGTATGGATGAGCTTCTGGAAAAAGCTGAATTAAATCAGTTCATTATATAAAATGAGTACCTTTTCAGAAGACTTGGATTAAAACACTTGATTGAAACAGATTACTTTAATGATGCATTTATGAATTTTTCAGTGAACTCTCTCAGGTTTAATTTACATTTTCTTCATTTGTCTTTCAAAAATGAGCAAAAGTCTTATGGGTTTGGAGTGACAGGGGAGCGAGTAATTGATGACAGAATTAAAATTTTCATGAAGATTGTCACTAAAAAGAGCAAATACTCACAGGTGTGGCTTCATTTCTATGTAATTTTTAGGGATGAATCCCTCTTTTCCATTAAGTTCTGCCTTGTACCAGTTCTGGTCACATTCTTCATTTAAAACCTGATGGGAAAAAAGACACTTTAAAACTTGACCAGCATGGTGTCACTACACACAGTAAACCTCCAATCAGCCCACTTCCCTCAGAACACAGAGGACATAAAGAGCCAATCATCTCACTGCCTGTGGCGTTTAAAACCCAAGGCCTTGCTCTATAAATAGCGTACAGGAAATATCCTTCATTTCAACTTTAAACCACACATAACATCCTGTATACATAAGACTTATCTGGCACTAATGAGAAATACATTGCACACAGTCTGTTTTGTGGAATTGCAAAACTGAACCAGATGGATTGCGCAAAAAGATGTGGGCAATTAGCATCGTTCCTGATGGCCAGGATTTGATGTCTCTTTCATAACTGAAGTACAATGCTGTACCCCACAATGCTACCATCTGTGGTAATGATGACCATCACCATCAAATATGAAATGAAGAAAGGAGAACATTACTGTACTGTGTACAATCTCAGAGTTGAAGGGCCGAAACAGATGAAGTGGACAAATATGAAAAAGTATCACTTTATGTGATTACTTTAGACTCAAAAGACACTCTCTCAGTCTTGCTTAAGTCAAGTATGCTATGACACATCCGTCTAAGATAAATGGGAACCCTATCCTATAGCCTGGAACGTTCTCACAACTCTGAAAGATGGTCTCCCCATCCCTTCTCTCTCTGTAAACAACCATTAATCTGCTCTCACTCCCACCGTGCATGGCGCCTCTTTTCTCTGCCTTCAAGAAAAATACAGAGTGACATTATAAACAAGCCAAGATGTCAAATTCCAAATATAAAAAAGGGGGAAAGTAGGTCTTGATAACTTCTTGATAATGTTATAAATACATGCATATGCATATATATATATATATATATATATATATATATAGTATTTTTAAAATTCACTCCCACTCTATGCAGTAACAAACAGGGAGAAAAATATTGTTTTATTCTTTTTTTCCCCCTCTTGTCATCTTGGTGAATAGAAAGCAATCTGAGTTTTAGAAAATCTCTATGTGGGCACAGTGAAGAATTTGCATATGCAAAATTTGCCCCAATTTTGTGTCTTTCCAGTAAAACCCCTCGCAGTGGTTGGATGAAAACTGGTATTAAGCATAAAACACAAAATCAGAGCTTTGTTCAAGAAAAAACAGCAGATAGATACCTGAATATGATGCCAAAACCAAGTCCAAATTCTAAACCCATTTTTGTGGTTCAGAGATGTCAGCCGGCCCCAAACCACAACCACTAAATCCCTATTCAGAGGAAATCATACTAGCAGCAGCCTGCTTGCCCGCAGCAAAGCACTGTTGCTAGGCAGAAAGCACACAGCAACAGAAAGAAAGTGGGAACGAGGTTCAAACCATAGCAAAATACTGAGATATCGATGGCGCATTTGTGCCCATGAGTACAATAAGTTGACCTAATTATGTCCAACATGATAAAGTAACAAAAAAACAAAAGCTATTTCTGCCATGTTACAGGCAAAACATTTTTGTTACCATTGACATCTGGGTCATTCTGTGTCACTGTCAAATCAACCACATTTCAGAAAGTTCCCCGGCTCATTTATTATTATTTTTTTAAGAACCAGAATCTAAAAGGATATTAATATATATCTAATACTTCTTAAGTTACAGGTATGCAAACTTGAGGCAAAAATAAAAAAGTGCTTTTTGACATTTTTGAACTGTCACTGTTGGCATATAATGAAACAAAGATTGCTAAAGTCAACAGATTTTACTAATAGACATACCAATCTCTGTGTAAACATAAAATAATGATGCTGCCATCTTTCTGAAGTCAGTTTTACCCTCCTGTAATTTGGATCCAAATCTCAGGTGAAAATGGCCATTTTGGCATAAAATGGCCTCTACAAAACAGTGGACTACTCAATAAATACATGCATGACATTTAATATTTTGGCTTTTAATCACTATACATGCTTTCTTCAGAAAAAATATTAACAAAATCAAAAAGATCTGAAAAAAAAAAAGTTTAAGGAATACGGATCCAATTTGCATGTAATAATCACACTTTCGTATTATATTCCTGTATGTGGACCAAACAAACCATATGGAACAGGTTAACTTTATAAATACATTAACTTCTCCATCACACATCCACACCACTAGTACATTAAAGGACACAGCTCACAAGTGCAGTCTTTATTTCTATTGTTACATGCTGCATTTGCATAAAATCACCACCAGCTGCTGTTGTTCACGTTATCGACTCTCAGTGAAACTGAATAACTTCTGGTCGTAGTTGTCATGTCATGCCTGGTTAAGACACAGCGTAAACCTGTAGGTGTTGACAACACTCATGCAGAGAGAGAGAGAGAGAGAGAGAGAGAGAGAGCGAGAGAGAGAGAGAGAGCACAAGGCCTCTGACCACATCTGTCAACCAGCTTGCTCTTAACATTGACAAGCTCTGTCCATATAAACCGAAGACAATTCATACTGACACACACACACACTCACAAAACAAGTCTCCACTGCATTACATTTGTAGTCTCGTTTTTCTATCCAAATCCACACTCACATCTCATCATCTGTCTTTTTTCACAAGGGATAGCATATAGAGATATAGTATATGTTACTGACCCCAAACTTTTGAACAAGACATATACAGTGACTGTGATATAACATTAAGTCTTATAAGGTTTTGGTCACACTGCAACCCAATCTGGCTAATGTAGGCCATTAAAATTTTTCGAGGAAATATGGTCCAGTGTGCCTAAAGCACTTATGAAAGACAAAGGAAGCATAATTGCTCATGAGACAAAAATGGAAAATGAAGCATAGAGGCAGGGGGTGAGATTTTTCAGGATCTTATAATTCAGTGATAATCATAGTAGCCTACTAGGCAAACCATACTGGGCTAATAATATCCACTAATCCAAAAGTTTTTACCACATGTCTGGCACGTACCCTTTCCAGCAGGCCAATTTAGCTACATATCTATAATAAACAGACTATTGTTGTGTTCAGGAGCAATGGAGAGTTGCTACTGGTTGGAAAGAATGTAATTTGCATCCCGAGGCAACTAGGAATTACACAAGCTTCAGTCTGGATCCAACCCTTACGAAGATCTGAGATGACCGAACACATGAGAAGAGATGATGCCAACCCCCCAGAAGACCTCAGATGATGCCAACCCTGGAACAACATGTAAAACTACCAAATTTAGCTTAATTGCGATGTTTAATCGCAACATATAATCATTGCAGTTAATAATAGTTTGATTACGTATAATTTGTTAAACTGCATGATTTTTACTGTACATTTCTGCCATAGTCACCACTAATAACCTACTCCTAAATATACTTAAAATTTTCTGTAAAGCTGCTTTGCAACGATTTGTTTTTTTAATTGAATTGAATTGAATTCATCACCTTCAGCAGCTGAGAATAGGTTCAAACTCAACATTACTATTATTATTGGAGATTTCCATCAAGGTTTTTTCCACACTGAAAAGGCTGATTCACGTTTGATTCATTTTGATGAATCTGTGTGTTGCATCTTACTCCTCTGTAAATAAATAAATGACACCACCAATAATATCAGACTGGCATCAGCCATGAGTCCAAACATCCCCTGAAGGGCAAACATTTCATCACAGGCTGACACGCTCCAGACACACATCTACTGATGGCTGTGCGTTAAATGCTGTCTGGTTCTGTGAGTCATGGAGGTTTAAAGACAAGATCATAACTGTAGTTAAATGAATGCAACAGACGGAAAGATGTGTCACCAAAGAAAGAAACTATAGATAGTTAGCAGATTAAATATCTAGACCTGTCTGCAATCCAAGTCCTGCAGTCTGAAATGTGTTTTGACTGGAAATGACATCAGCAGCGACGGTTGTTGTAGTGTGAAATGAACAGAAATCTGATGACCTCGAAAGTCATACAGTGTGTGGGCAGTATTAGGCATCTTGAAGTTAAGACATCAGTGATGTCAACCCAAATGCCTGCTCTCAAGGACTGAATCAGTGAATAGTGGGCTAACAAAAGCAATATGCCAGAAGATCCCAATGAACCCAACATTTTCTTAAATGCATAATTTAAACTGAAACCCTAAAGATTGCACACCTTGCATTTTGCTTTCTTAATAGTCTCCCATATAATTTTATCAACCAGGTGTTTTGGCTGCAACTATAAAAAAGAATATAGTTTACATATATATATATATATATATATATATACATATATACATATAAAATAATATAGTTAGTTATATATACTTTTGGATGTCAGTGAGAGTGATGCTAAAAATACTGAAAATACATAGTTTCTATGGCTTATGTCAAAGCACTACAGACTTGCACTACAAACAGAAGAGTTCAGCCTGGATAATAAAGTGTCTAAGAACTGTTTAAAGGAATAATTATATAAAAATGAAAATCCTGTCGCTATTTACACTCAGGCTGTTGTCATTATCCAAAAATGAATTTACTGATATATTAAAATATATTACTAAACATATTAGCTCATGTGAATATCACATTATTACTTATTCTGTCTAGAACAAATAATTACAGCAAGCACCAGAGAATGCAGTACAAAACAGATAAAGACTATATGAAGCATAATCATGTCTTAGTCAGATGTGTTTATCATGTCAATCTCATGTATAACTGCACTAGGGATGTAACGATTACCGGTTTGATGATAAATCATGATAAAATTCCAGACGGTTAGTATTACTTTTTTTTATTATCATTATATTCGATTACCGCGATTAACATCTCTAAATAAATACTGTTGTTTTAAGTTGATTTTTTTTGAATAGAATTTAACTTAAAGGTGAAGTGATGAATTATGTGTCTGAAGGTTCTGACTTCTTTGAATGGCATTTTGTTTTCTCCAGCAAAGGAAGTGTTCTTATCGCAATTGAGTCCACTGAGTTAAAGGGAAACAGCTGTAATTCACCCATATAAAGCGCCACCTGCTGTCATAATACTGATTTCTGTCTGGCCAACCGCGCCCTGCTTGATAATTTCGATAAGTTATCACAGATAAAATAATCGTGATAAGAATCTTTTTCATTTTCATACCGACTATTAAACTGTTGTCAGTCAAGTTGTCATTTAAAATCCGAGCATCACTGGTAACTGCACTGACTTTTATATTGGCTTCTAGCATTGCTCATTCTATCAGAAATTAGAGTCTGAATCAGTTGTTTTATAAAATTAGTTTTTATTTTTGAATGAGTATTCTTATGATCTTTTAATAGCATGAAGATGTTTTCTTAATGTTTTTGTTTCGTAAATACCAAACAAAAAATACAAAATGAGATAAATGAATTAAATGTGTTACTCAAAAAAAAGGAATAAAGAAAAAGAGAAATCTTAGTTTGTTGTAATTTTTTCCTTCTATGGGGCATAAAATATTAATTTTCGGAACATTTTTACTGATTTCAACTCCTGACTGCCATGACCCAGCTGACCCAAAGCCAGTCAAGGTTTTTTCTATGAACCTCTTCGTCCAAAAGTGGCCAATATGAAGTACCTGTTAGACCCAACAAAGCTGGATCATGGATTACCTTCTGAAGTTAAAGACCACTATATCTAAACCAAACTTCAACCTTCAATCATAATTGATTATTAATTTCCCTTTGAGCTAACTGCTACTCCATTAATTCAGCATAGCCTTTATTAGTCATAAAATGTTGAAGAGTCTTTGGATGTTTATAAGAAAAATGCATAAGAAAGTAGTTCTATTCACATGTTTTAAATGTGGAAATGTCTCGAAATAAAACACTTAAATAATAACTGATGATAGACCGTTGAATTATGTAAGTAATAATTGACTTCGGTCCATTGAATTATTAGAAAAATAATGCACACCCGAGGTGGTGATGCGGTCACGACGCGAAGCGGAGTGGCCGTTACACCTCGGGTGTGCATTATTTTTCTAATAATTCAACGGACCGAAGTCAATTATTACGCTTATAATACGGTTGCCACACCTCAAGACATCGATCAGATGATATATTTCAAGGCATTCGTCCGGTTTTTATACTTAAAATCGCTATTGTGAGTAGGATTATTTCTTCCGCATCTCATCCAACGCCTCCGTTGCTAATTCCAAAACATCATTTTAAACCGTAAAGGAGGCTTGAGCCGTTGATAGCACACTAATGCAGTTAATAACTAAGTTATGAGAGAGAGAGAGAGAGAGAGAGAGAGAGAGATTACCTCTGTGCGTCTCTCAATAGTGTTCGGCAGCAATGTCTCTAGTTATAGTGAAACTTAGTTCATTTTCTTCCCGAACAGCGCCTTTGTTATTACCTCGCTTGTGAGAAGTCATGTAGTTTTTAAGTTGTTAAACTACTGATAAAATCATCAGAGTAGCGCTAACAACATTAGCGCGATGTATGTTAGTGTGTGTGCAAACAACTGTTATGTATGTGCGGTCTGTGAGGGAGAGAGAGCGGGAGAGATAGAGTATGTGCTTTCCGTATATAATAAAGCGTAATTTTGTGGCAAAAACATGGACATGATCTGTCGTTTTTATCCTTTTGTTTACTATATTTATTTGTTTGGCCAGTTTCGTTGTGGGTTTTGGTTATTTTGCTGTTATAAGACGTTTGAAATAACTCAAATCATTTGGCGAAGTGATATGTCATGTAATGCGGTCAAGAGCTGCCAGGAACTACGTTCGCCGTGCGTTTCCCTGAAAATAATTGCACACCTTAGAATGTTCGTCAGCCAATCAGATTCAAGCATTCAACGGCCCCATAGTATAATGAAAAATAATGCACACCTGAATGCACAGGCCTTCTGTCGTGGCGACATTACCACCTAGGGTGTGCATTATTTCTCAATAATTTAATGGTGTGTCATCAATTATTCCCTACACATTCAACCGAGACTGCAAACACACAACTCTAGTGGTAAAATATAGATTATTTTGCCTTGGTACTGTAGCTTCCATAAATTACACAATAAAAAAAATGGCTGAAATCCTGAGATACTATCAAATCCCATCATTGCTTTATGTCTAGTGTTTTGAGTGTTTAATCTTATTATTATACATTACTGACACTCTATCCTCCAACTTGATACTGTTAAGTGCTTTGACACAATCTGTATTGTTAAAAGCGCTATATAAATAAAGGTGACTTGACTTATGTCTGTCCCAGGATTTTTAAGTGTTTTTGGAAAATATTTACTGAGTTCAAATCACTGACTCAACAGTGTCATGTCGACTGTCATGACCCAACTGACCAAAGCCTGTCATGGTGTTTTCTATGAACCTCTTCATCCAAAAGGGAGCAATATGAAGTACCTATTAGAACCAACAAAGTCGGAACATGCCCACCAATCCACCTTCGGAAGTTAAAGACCACTATATCTGAGCCAAATCTTGGTCTTCAATCATAATTATATATTTTCCCTTTGAGCTAACTGCTTTCATTGCAGTAGCAAGTAAACGAGTGACCAGTACATTATTCAAAATGGGCTCCTTGTTTTTCACTGAGAAAATAAAATACAGATTTGAAGGAAAGGAAGAGAGAGAGATGTGTGTGAGCCACGAGGAATCCTCTTATTTTGCAGGTGACACGTTCTTTGATGCAACTCCCATGAATGCAAAATCAAATCCCATGAAACTAGGAAAGTAGGGCAAAAAAAAAAAATGCTAATATGTCAGACATACAGCAAAAATTTTCAATGCTGCCCTCCGGGGAAGTGTGGGGGAAGCACCAAAATCACAAGAGACTCTGGAAAAAGACGAGTTCCCTGGAGTCAGAGGTTCAAAACAGAACCCAAGCGAGAAGATCAAATCCTATCCTACAGTCAGGAGGCTGATACAGTAATTAGCCAGGATTTCTAGGCCAACCTAACAGAGTCTTGGGGTTTGGGGATATTCTCAACATATTAGAAGCAAATGCTGTTATCCCATGGGATATGTTTAGGCTGTTATTCTCTCTTTTCAATGAAGATGATTCTCAGTGTCACAACTCATAGAGAACAGCAAAATCTGAACATTCCTCTCTATATGATCCAGATTTCCAATTCAACTATGTAAGTTTGGCAACATAATATTGTAAATTTTTGACATAAAATACCGCTTATTCAAACAACTTTTCGTATCACTGTGACATTATTTCAGTGAAGTAATGGCTAATTATAATCATGATCTTACTTGTTATAATGTTGTAGAGTCTTTGTCTGTTTATAAGAAAATATACATACAAGTAAGTAGTTCTATACACATGTTTTAAGGAAAAAAAATCTAGAAATGTCTCAAAATAAAATACCTAAATAATAACTGACGATGGACCGTTGAATTATTGAAAAATAATGCACATCCAAGGTGACCTGCCCTTACCTCCTTGGGTGTGCATTATTTTTCAATAATTCAATGGCCTGTCATCAATTATTCCTTACACAGTTTGCAACTGAGACTGCAAACACAACTCTACTGGTAAAATATAGAGACTGCAATCGCATATATGCATTTCATGATCTCATAGCTCAAGGGTTTCTTTGAGAGATGGTCCTTCATTGACCCTCTGCTGGAGTTAAACTTGGCCCAGTATCACTATCCCTTCATTTGCATGCCAAATACTTGAACAAACTTGAAGTAAAATGGGGTAAAAAGGGCAGTGTGTGATCATATTCAAGTTAGGTCAAGTAGAATGCAGAAGCACAGAGTACTTATGTACGCTAAAAGTTGTCTAGAACATTGAGAATGATGTGCAGCTTTGAAGCCTTGCGTTTTGCTGGATGAAAGGTCCAGGGGGCAAGAATAGATGATCCATGACCTAAATTAAATTACAGCAGGATGGCAAACGCTCCTGAATCCAGTCCAAAATCTTTTGGATGGAGCTGAACCCTTCAGGGGTGGGTGGGTGATTGGGGGGAGTCTGAGTTGCTAAGGTGACTGACCTTAGGTTCAGAAGCAAGATGAGTTTTTTTAAAGTCTCCGAAAGACGTGCTCACCATAGCTACATTTATTCGATCAAAAATACATTAAAAATAGGAATATTGTGAAATATTATAATTTAAAATAACTTTTTCATTTTAATATATTTTAAGATATAATTTACTTTTATGATGGCTAAGCTGAATTTTCAACAGCCCAGTCTACAGTGTCACATGATCTTTCAGAAATCGTTCTAATATGCTGATTTGGGGCTCAAATAGCATTTCTTATTATTATCAGAGCTGAAAATGGCTTAATATGTGCCATTTCATATTTTTGTGGAAACTGGAAACTGTGATAATTTCTTCAGGATTCTTTTAATAATTAATCACTTTTGATCAATTTAATGCAGTCTTGATGAATAAAGTATTAATTTATTTTAAAAAATAAATAAGAAATCTTAATGACCCCAACATTTGAATGTTTACATATTTGCAAATCACTTGCAAGTAAGGAGGTCTATATAATATTAAGAGAAAGCATTATTTGCTTTCTTTTATAAAGCATTATTACTTATTAATATTAATGGAAGTTGTCAGCAGGCACAAAACTCCCATCTTTGCTCACAGGTGCCATGTTGTTTCGAGCCAATCATCTGAACCTAAATGTCATGTGACAAATCACTGTAGAGCCACACTAAAATAACATCAAGGGAAAAATATAAGCCCATTCCATGCTTTACTGAGGGGGTGGAGAACTTTCCCCCGGCAACCAGCAAATATAATTAACTATGTGCAATTTACACCTTCATGTAAGGCATAATTTATCAAGCTGTAAAAATATCAGAGCCTAAATAAAATATTTTATGGCCTTTAAGCTAACACACAGGACAAAACTTCATTTCAAATTATTTAACGTTTGATCAGTTTAAAGAAGATAAACAAGATTACATGACATCCAATTTCACAATGCTGAGTTCCTAACAGCAGTGACAAAACTGTGGGCTACAATTTCTTGTTGCAGTCACATCCCAACTGCTATGTACACTTTATTACTGCACAGCTCTAATCTGCTAAATGCTGCTGTAAGGCATGACGATATTAAGATATCATTAACACTGACATCAAGATTTTCTGTAAAGCTGCATTGAAACAATGTGTACTGTGAAAAGTGACATACAAATAAAACTGACTTGTCATCACTGCACATCCAGACTTTATTAAATCAATGCTATATATTTCTGACACTAATTAAAGTTAATACTTAAAATTTAAAGCATGTATAAAGCAGTCATTGGAACAGGACAAACAGATAAACTAGACATGTCTGTAGACATCAGGTTCCTCGTAGCTTGATCATACAGAAAGACAGGAATGAAAAATGCAGCAGTAATAAATTCCACTTACCTTTAAAATCTCTCCTCTCTTGAAACTTAATTCATCATCCGCAGTAGCTTTGAAATCGTATTTAGCTATTGCCTCCATGGCATGGGCTGTGTGGATGTGAGACAGATATAAAGCTCCAAGTGCTTCTACAGGCAGAATAACAGCCCTGACTGATCTGATTCAATCTCCTAATATCTGTCCTTGTCACTGCTGACCGTGGAGTGACAGATCTTCCTTGTCTGGGTGCTGTCAACCTGCAGACAGACATAAAGATTTGAACCAAATGTAGTTATCTATAGACGGAGCTTCAGGCATCAGGAAAAAAAAAAAAAAATGCTCTCCCTTTTAAACAGATCTGGTATGAAGCAGCTGTGCAATGTACGCAAATATAAAGGGAACGGAATAACTGGGTCGAGCTGACGTTTTCTTGCAACCGACTATGAGCCAATAAGAGGAATCAGATTTAATGTGGGGTGTCTTGAGTGATACTGGATGCTGGTGAAAGCTTGAGTCATTCAGACCTGACACACTGGTTGAAACACTGAAGTCACAACAAAGGGCTTATACATGTTAACTAATTACAAGTACAAACAAATTCTTCATTCCTGAGTGAGATGCGTCATTATACAGACATTCATGTCAAGATCAAGTTGCTTTTCTACGCTAGTGGTTGAGGTTTTGATTCATACCAATGATTCGAATCAGTTTAATCGATTCACTAAGAAGATTCATTTAGATTCGCTCACTGATTCATTCAGAGGCCTTTTCAGTTCGAGCGTTTGAGTCAACAGATTCGTTAAAAACTCATCTACAAATCTACTAATAAGCTCTAGTGAGAGAGTTTTACTCGTTAACCGACAACAAAACAGATCATTCAACATTACTAACCGAACGACATGCCCCTTTTCCTTTAGTCGGTCAGCAGATCCTTATTAACGAAAAAATGGCCAGTTACTTCAAATCCAGATAGTTCATTCACGAATTGTAATCGAAGTCAATCGTTCAGTGACAATCCACCGAGTCTCGTTCAGTAAAGGGGCGTATTCGTTCAAACGATCTAACCAGTGAAAATGCTCCCTCATAGCCCACACTCGAATGATATTTGCTCCTGCTTATAATCATTCTGACGGCAGAAAATGCTACCAATGGAGTCACGCGCTTATTTCGACGAACAAAACACGAGTCAGTGCATGGGACTGAACGAGAACGATTCACTAAAATATTTGTTCACTCCACTATTCGACACAGCTAGTGATGCGACATTCTAGCACTTTGCCGTTATAATCATGCAGTGATTATTATACAAACATGCAGCGAAGACTGACCTCCGGACAGCTCGCCCTGAACTAAATTTGTAGTGGGCCCCGGGCGTCAGTTACGTCGTTTGTAGACAGCTTTGTTGATTATAATATAGGAGCAATATAGTTTGTCGCTTCGTGTCGCTCGTCTAGAGTTGTTGTAGTATAATCGGTTCTGTATGTAAATAGTTAGGGTTAGGGGAACGGATTCGTTTAATGATAATATGCTGTGATGGTGAAGATGCGATCCTTTGTTTTGATACCAAACTTTTCAGCCTTGTGAAGCATATAACAGTTACAAACACCACTAGAATTTCCTTCGCATTTTTATTTTCCCTACATCTAATCTTAAAAAAAAATACCAATCTGACTGAAAGGAGTCAAACATTAGTAAATCCAATGCAAGAATCTGCTAAATAGATAAAACACTTAACTTACCCAGCGCACTGAGGTGCTGTCTCTCCCTCTCCGATCCCCCTTACGCAGTGAGATAAAGAACTACATAGAAATAATGTGTTTTAACAAGAGTAAAATCATGTTCATAGGGCTTAACGGCTGCTGTTAATTTTCCCGACTCCGGAGTAGCTCCGGGAAAAGCAAGAGAGCTGCCAATTTCCGCTTCCTCCGTGTTACGGTCCGCAAAGATGGAAAGCTCCAAACATAAACTTCACACACTGAATTAATAGTGAAACTACACAAATCCATAGTGCACCATAGTTCAGAGATTTGATTTAAACGCGCGTATCCTCTTATCTAAACCTTTTAATCTCGCACTGAAGATTGCAGAACAGATTGGAACAGAACAGAAGAGAATGGTTGTTCCAGTTCTCTGAGAATAATGCATGCAGCATGACACACAGACGAACGGAGCGACATCTAGCGGATAAAGAGGGACATTGCTGGACCCGTAATTCAGAGAAAATTCTGGCTGCAGAAGCCAATTTACAGTAAATTTGTAGCAGTTTGAAAAGTTTATGATATACTTATATAACTGCCATTATAAAAAATCTCAACATCACAATAAAGCGGAAAGTAAATTATTTTCAGAGGCATCGCTAAAACATTTATTAGCCTATAAGGTGGCTTGTTTGTTCATGTGGCGATATTGTAGGCTCAAATATCAAATTTTTGTACATTCAAGGTGAATTAATAAAAAAGGGAAAAATGTAGATCCAAATTGTATATCTAACTGCAGAGATAAATATCTAATATTAAATTGAATGATTTATATAAATATGTCGAGTACGCTGTTGCGACAAGAACACTTGTGTAGAACAGCAGCACTTGGGTTGGTGCAGTGCTTAGGAAACACAAACAGACCCACACACGCCTCGCATCAATATTTGAACAAATGCAAACCTTTTTTAAAAAAGACGAGATAGTGGTGCCCTGATGGATAGAGGTGCAGTTGCCATTTCATAACTGGAGGTGTCAGCTGGTGTCCAAGGACAGTGAGTGTTGACTAACTAACCCATCTCTGCAGAGACACTGAGACTTGTGTATGCTGCTCTTCATCTCACGCGTCTTCAAACAAGTTTTCCGCGTTTTTAGCCTGAAGAAATCTGATATTTGTAAAGCTCAGATTTGTTTCGTTTTTATTACTTTTTTATTCATTGCATACATCAATATGGTATGTAATGAGTACGGTGGAAATTGACTTTCACTGTGAGACTTAAGTTATTAGCTGCTTTGTCTGCAGAGGTAGATGTAGATACGGCATTTCTTTCACAATTTTTAACATGGATATTTCTGAAGATTCTGAAAACTCATCTCTGCTTCTCTTTAACTCGTCGGGACACATACAAGGTAGGCATATATTTCAGGGATGGAAGTGAAAGATGGAAATCCATTTTTTTTTAGCAAATCAGCTGATGTTATAAGCTTCTTGGTGAACTGTTTTAAGGAACAGTAACATATGTAATATTATTATATAACGAATTATGTTATACATATGGTGTGAATATAGCTCTTTCTTTCTTTCTTTCTTTCTTTCTTTCTTTCTTTCTTTCTTTCTTATGTGCATTCGTAATAGTATGTATTTTAGGCACTACCATTTATTTTAAGTGTATCACCTTAACAACTGCATAATAATTATTTAATTAGCATAAGAAAAGCTGTTTAATAAATGCCATACACTATATGTCAATATTTTTTCTCTTAAAAGTTAAATATATTAAAAGTTAGTATATATTTTATACAGTTTATGTATTGTAAAACACACACACACACACACACACACACACACACACACACACACACACACACACACACACACACACACACATGTTGGTTTTTGTGGTTTACGGGGACTCTCCATAGGCGTAATGGTTTTTATACTGAACAAACTGTGTGTGCTATTGCCCTACACCAACCCTACACCTAAACTTAGCCCTCACAGGAGACTGTGTGCATTTATAGATTTTCAAAAAAACACCATTTAGTATGTTTTTTAAGCCTTTTGAATTACGGGGACATAGGCAGTGTCCTCATAAACCACCTTCAAATTGTAATACCTATGTCATACCCATGTTATTATACAAATTTGTGTCCTCATAAACCACATAAACCCGCCCACACACACACACACACACACACACACACACACACACCACATCTGGATCTTGTTTTTATGTGTGATTTCATTATGTGCTTAGTGACCATTGGAGACCAGAATGGAAATGCCATCTTGCCCAGTATTTTTGGGACCATATGTTTTTTGGGCATCATTGGAAATTCTATTGTCATCTACACCATCATTAAAAAGACCAAATGCCAGGCTAAACAAACGGTACCAGACATTTTCATATTCAGTCTCTCTATTGTGGATTTGCTTTTCCTCCTCGGCATGCCCTTTCTCATTCATCAGCTCCTGGGCAACGGATCTTGGTGTTTCGGAGCCACTATGTGCAAAGTCATCTCTGCCCTAGATTCGAACAGCCAGACAGTGAGCACCTACATCCTCACAGTTATGACCTTGGACCGGTACGTGGCTACTGTCCACCCGTTCCGCTTTAACCACGTCCGGACAACCTGTGTCGCCAGTGGTGTGGTGGGGATGGTGTGGGTGCTTTCTCTCATCTCCATTACTCCTGTCTTAATATACACTGGCTTGATGCCTCTCCACAACGGCCAGGTGGGATGTGCTCTCCTGCTTCCGAATCCATCCATCAACATCTGCTGGTTCACTATCTATCAGTTTGTGCTGGCATTCGCCCTTCCGCTCATGATTATCTGTGTGGTGTTCTTTAAAATCTTGAAGCACATGTCTACCTCAGTGGCACCTCTGCCCCCGAGGAACCAACAAGTGCGCACTAAAAGTGTGACTCGGATGGCTGTGGCCATCTGTTTGGCTTTTTTCATCTGTTGGGCTCCGTACTACATCCTTCAGCTTGTCCATCTGGGAATACAGAAACCCAGTGCCTCGTTTTATTATGTCTATCACGTTGCTATTAGCATGGGTTACGCTAACAGCTGCATTAACCCTTTTCTTTATATAATTCTGAGTAAGACCTTTAAACGGCAGTTTATAGTGGCTATCCAGCCTGCACACAACCGCTTTCGGGTCAACCCGAGCAGCACAGAGGCCACTGTGTCCCTCCGTCTGACCGCAGACTGCCAAAGACATATTCCTGCTAACTCCTCAAAGTAATATACTAATGTTTTTTTGTTTTGTTTTTCATTAACACAACCTAATTTTAAGAATACTATGGTGATTACAGATGATTGAAGGCTGAAGTCTGAAATTTCAGTGAGTATTTCTTGGTCCAGTTGCAAAGATATATATTTAGGCTTATGACAAGCAAGGGAATACCAAGAACAATAGAATGACTGACAGTCAGGGTGAAGTGAAGAATCTTTGAGCTGCTGTGCTCTTACATGCTGACGGCTGACAGTAACCATCACTGGCAGAACACAAAACAAATGCAACTGCTTGTCATTAAAACAACATTCTGCTTCATTACTGTATATAATATTGATTAAAGAAAATAAAAGAAAGAAGTGATGAAACAATAGATCAATATTTTGTAATCTCTGTGTGCTATGCGTGTATTTGCATTTGCATGTATTTGCATTATGTTTTTATACATCATCCCATAAGGATGTTTACTGGAAAAAAAATGTAAATGTAAATATGTGTAAAAGTGAATTTTTGTATCATGTTATTTGATCCACTGAAATATTATCAAGTTATGTAAGTTGTGTGTGTTTTTTATTTTTTTGAAGTGAAACAGGAACATGTAAGTGTTGAGTATTGTTACTGTGCTTGAATTTGTATTGTGGTGCAGACACCCTTGATATTTAAGCCAGTGTTTTTAAATCACACACAAATAAAAAAAAAACTTACCATATGTTGTTAAGCATTGATATAATATATAATTGATATTTAAGATTTTTTTTTTTTTTGGTGAAACAATCAATATACTGTAAAACATTAAATTTAATTGTTTAATCCCAGATAAATAATTACACTACCCATAAACCCTGAAGAGAAATCCACCAATCAGTGAAGTCGTTCATACCATGGAAATGGAAGTTCCAGGCAAAAGAGCTCATCAGTGACGACCCTGTGGTTTATGGGAGCATAAAGCAAAATGCATTTGCAAATGATGAAATCAAATCAGTCTCTCTCTTAACCAACTTTTGTAATATAATTACATATATTTAAATATTTTTTTGTAGGGATGTCAAAAGTATGGGTACTTATACATACTACAATCAAATGTAATATTATCAGTCCCTCTGCACTACCAGTAGTAGATATTATTCTTGTTTTTATTTTTGGATGCGTCAAAATTTCGGGTCTGTTCATACATGTAGCCTGTAAAATTGACACTCTCTATTATACCATTAATATAAATCAAACAATGTACCTTTTTTCTCTTGTTTGTACTTTGATCTGTTATATTATAGACTTTTTGCTTGTCTTGAATCTTTTGAGAATGTATACTTAAAAAGTAATGCTATATCAAAAAGTGGTAATGAGAATCATGAAATTTCACTCATATTGGTACTACCAATATTTTGCTGTTGTGACAACAATAGATATATTATTATGTCCTTCAGAATCATACAAGTACCACATTCCCTTATAAAAGACACATGTTCAAAAAAGAAGTGCATGTCTTTTTGAAGCTACAAATTGAATCTTGTAATGTTGTGATTCATCTTGAGGTTGTTTGTTGTGGTTCAAGGCTTCTTGAAATTCCCATTGAGAAAACAATTGGGAAAAATAATAAGACACAATGCTGCTTGAGAGGTGCATTGACAGTTGTTTCTTGGTGTTTTGTGCAAATAGAAAGATCCTTGAGCCATAAAAAGAGGCAAATGCTGCCTCAGAGCTGTCTTAATGTGTAAGATATGAATACATAACATTTTGTCATAGCAACAGACAGTCTCATGGTAACAGAGGCACTTATTTCTCTATACATTGCCTCTTTATATGCCAGATGTCTTTAAACTAATCTTAACCCCCAAAGTCCATAGAGGAACAGATAATATACTACAGCAGGTTCATCCGGGAAGGTATCACCATCTACAACATGTTGTAAACATATAAACTGCTGCTCAAACGTTTGGGATCAGTAAGATTTTTAATGTTTTTTTAAAGAAGTTTCTTCTGCTCATCAAGGTTATTTTGTGAAATATTATTGCAATTTAAAATAACAGATTTCTAGTTTAATATACTTTAAAATATATTTTTTTTCTGTGACGCAGCGCTGCATTTTCAGCATCATTACTCCAGTCTTCAGTGTCACATGATCCTTCAGAAATCATTCTAATATGCTGATTTATAATCAATGTTGGAAACCGTGCGATATTTTTTTAGGATTCTCTGATTAATAAAAAGTTAAAAAGAACAGCATTTATTTTTTAAAAAAAAATGTTGTGTTACAGTATACAATGCTATTCAAAAGTTTGGGGTCAGTACATTTATTCTTTTTCTTTTTTTAAAGAAATTAATACTTTTATTCAGGAGGGATGTGCTAAATGAATAAAAAGTCATAGTAAAGACTTATATTGTTAGAAAAGATTTCTCTTTTTAACTTTGTATTCATAAAATAATCAAAGAAAAAATATCTCGTTCCAAAAAACAATATGAAGCAGCACAACAGTTTCAACACTTATAATAAATCAGCATATTAGAATGAATTCTGAAGGATCATGTGACACTGAAGACTGGAGTAATGATGCTGACAATTCAGCGCTGCGTCACAGAAATAAATTATATTTTAAAGTATATTAAAATAGGAAACCAATATTAGAAATTGCAATAAGATTTCACAATATTAGTTTTTTCTGTATTTTTGATTGAATAAATACAGCCTTGATGAGCAAAAGAGACTCTCTTGAAAAACATTAAACATCTTACTGATCCCAAACATTTGAGCGGCAGTGTATATTTATATATATATTTGCAGTGTTTATGTAATCATTTGTAATACCAGCCTTTTACTTCAAGATGCAGCTAAAAGGCTGTAGACACTTCAGCAATTCTAAAATGTAAATTGCTCATTAAAATCATTCCTGTTAAAATCATTAATATGGCTTCTGAGTGGCCTTTTATCTTGAAAGCAAATGCTTTCTTTTCTATAATCACACTTCACTCCATAAATCCTATAGTGCACACACAGGTGCTCTCCATAAAGAGTTGATAATCCATAACAGGAAAAGGGAGAGTCAGTGAATATGCCATATGTGCAATGCCTATTCATGTTGCAAATGGTTTTTAAAAATATTCATACCATTCACAATAAAGGTTTAAATTTAAGGACTGTGTGCCATGCGGTTTAACCATAAAGTAAAAGGTAATAACACATTTTCCTCACATCTTGAATACGTGATTGTGAACTGAATTGTTTATTTCTGTCACAACTTTATTGCCTGGGAGGAAGTGCCACTCCACACACCAAAATACACACAAGATAATAGTTTTTCAAATATTAATAGCCTAAACACTGAAGCCACTTGGTTATTATGTTAATATATATATTTTTTCTCTTTATTTTTATATTAAATAAAAATAAAACATCAAACTACATTTCAAGGTTTTAATTTCCAAAATGTTATTCTTTTCATCAGACATTTATTCTTCATTGTGATTTCGTTAATAAAGACATTTCTGACCTATTTTGATAAGTATTTAAATGAATTATAATTCAGAAATTTAAATCATATTCATCGTCGTCTATTCAAGTCACACTGATAATATTTTTAAATTCATTAATACATGATGAGAAAAGTGTCGTGTCATTGACTGACAAGCTAAATTAAATAACAAAATCAGAATCTGAATTCCTTGAGTTTTATATGTCGAGCCCATCATTAGTTACACATTCTAAGTATATAAAGACATAAATAACACAGAAAGAGAAAACTGTTTATCCAGAACTTTTATATAACAAATCATTCTGTTAATGATTTGTTTACCTGTAACACAAAAGTATATTTAAAGAAGTCTAAGACCCGTCCATCTAGACTCGTCACCTTAATGATGTTTCTGAGGATACTCAAGATAACAACCTTTAAGCTCCCTATTGCTGTGGTTACCTTGAGATGTGGTTAACAATAGGGTTAACAATATGGACTTTTCACTTCCAAAGTATAAACCCTTTTGCCAATCTTGTATTAAGCAGACCACAGGCTTACTAATATCATCTGTGTGGCACATTATGAGCTTCCATTTAAGGTTGAAAACATGAGATCTGACTCATCTGAGTATAAACACAATATCTACAACCAACCTGTGTATTAGTCTGTAACAATAATAGGGGGAAATGGTGTAAGATGCCCTCTTAACAACAGTGTGCATGCTGCTCAACAGTCAAATGTAGGGATGCATGCAGAGAATGTATAAAATGATGATGCATGATTACTGAGATAGTAAACTTCAAACTGTCCTCTGATTTTTGCTATTTTTTTAATAGAAAGTTGTTAAAGTAAAATACTAAATCAAACATTCTATGTAAAGTTATGCATTTTGAGAACTGAATAATTGAATAATGATACGATTACACAATCTCAGTCGATAATGAGATGCATCTGAATTACACCAGTCATATATTTTTAAACGGATGTCATATTGTTTGAGATTGAATTTTATAAATGCATTTAATGCATGCAAAATTAGCCAGATTATTTTGATAATCATGAAGATGTAAAATGCCCATAAAATAAAATAATTAACCTTACACTTCAAAATACAAACATCCAACATAAAAAATATCACAATAAAGCAAGCAAACAAACAAGATAGAAATAATTTTACATTTCTAGACTGCAAATCAAACTGCAAAGTTTTAACTGCTAATCCATGTGTGCATTTTAAACTTACCTTTAGGGGTGTTTTTGCCCTTTTGGTGTTTTGTACATGAATTTGCTCTGGGTTCATTTTGTTAGAAAGAACTGTATTGATAGATGGAGATCTTAAAGCAGTTCAAAGGAGTTCACAGGCTTTGATCCATGATATAAATGTATGTTGTATATCTCCCTCCAGTAATTTTTTTCAGAATCCTTTGTTATTTATCACGTGATTTGACATAAGCCTTTAAGCAGAGGCATACAGATAAATAATATTAAGAGAAAACTATCAAAGGTATCTCTTCTGCTTTATGGTTAAAATCAAGTGCTGAAAAAAGAGAAACTGGTCTTTAATTAGTGCACATAAACTGATACCTGGAGGCGATGAAGCCTTTCTTTAGAGGTGAAAAAAATAAAATAATTAACTCCAGATAAAAGAACATCTGATGTACAAGCATGAACTTGATTTATTTTCTAAAAGTTTATAACCTTCTTTCATAGTAATTGATGACCAAAGAAACAATTGCAGTAAATATCAAATAGAATGTTAAAATTATCAATCTATTGTGTCTAGTATGGACCTATTATTTGTCCTTTAAATGTAGCAATGGGCCTATATTAAATGTAGCAATGCTGTAAACAGAGATAAAAGATGAAAGTTTCATCTAATCCCTCATGTTGTTTCTAACCTGTAAAAGTGACTTATGTTTTCCTATTAAATGCAAAATTAAATGTTAAGCAGAATGACAGCCTCAAAGTGCAGTCACATTTACAGTTGCTCTGGAAAATTTTACAGGAGAAATCCAGTCATTCCAATAGGAATCTGTGCATGATCAAGAGTTTTGCGTGAGGGGAAAGAAGTTCCCCACATAGATTTCATTCACTGCATTGAAACTGAAAGCTTCTTGTTTTGAAAGTGACTTCAGTGTTTGCTCTGCTTCATGGATTGCTACACTATCAACACTATAGACAACTGTCTATTGACCATTTCTGCCCACACAATTGACTTTCATTATGTGGAAAAGAGCTGCAATGAATGTGAATGGTGACTGAGATTATCAGTCCCTAACATTCTGCCTAACCTGCTCTTTTGTATTCCACAGAAGAAACTAAGATATAGATTTATAGATGTCATATAAATTTGAAACATGAGGATGATGACAACTTTCATTTTGGGCTGAACTGTTGACTCTTTTTAAAAACACCCATAGAATGTTAACATAAACGTAAGAGGAATTTGGCAGTTATCCAAGTATGTATGTACATGTGTGGCTTTTTATTCTTTTTTTTCCCCAGACAGTTTTCAGTGGTCCCAAACATCTCAGAGATAATTACAGTTCTCTAGCTGGCAGACAAATCGAGCATCACTTTTTTGTCCTTGCACTCCTTGTAATATTACAACAATTATGGCAGAATTATATCATTCTGAAGTGCATAGTAAGTTTCTTAGATGCAATTCAAAATGATGTAAATCAAGTTTTTGTGAAAAATACAGAAAAATACCAGAATTTAGATTTGTACTTGACACAGCAGAGATACTGAAACATTGACACCAATGTCTTCAAACTGTGGATCGAGACTTTAGGGTGGTGCATGCTGATGAGGAATGGATCAAGCTGCTCTTTGCATGCTCTGTGAAGACTCCCTCAGGAACTGAAGCTATTGTAGCCAAAGCAAGAATTTTTCACAGTCAATGTGCTGCAAAGAGCAGTGACAGTTTTAGTGTCATTCAGTATGCAAATAAACACACACTTTTAGATGTCAATCAAGATAAATGCTGAAACTAGTATTTTTTAAAAGAGTCTAAGAAACGTGGTGTGAATACCAATGTCTTTTTAATTTCAGAAATTATACAAAAATATATCCGTTTATTGTTATTGTATAGACACAGGTCCGCACAAACCTGTATATAAACATCTTGACAGCAGAAATTGTACCCTTGTGCAATAATTCAATGATAATTTGAATTGTACAAATAATTTATCCCAATACTGTTCCCAGATTATATATTATCCATTGATTTTTTTTGTATAATATGTACACACAAAGACATTACAAAATGTTTATAAAAAGTTGCATATAAAACATCTCAAAAACCAAATAATAAAAGAGAAGATTTCAGGGTAAGATTCCTTCATTCATTGTCTTGTCAGTACAAGTGTTCATTATTTTAAGCATAGTGAAAAGTATGATTATTCTGGAAGCATGGGAGTGGAAAAAAGAAATGCCCTTGGGGAGCAGACTTATGTCTACACAAATCCTGTTACATGCTGTGTAATTGCTGCTTTTTGCATAACCCCTTTGACATACTCATCAAAATAACAGGGATGATTAGATGTTGACAGAAGAAGACAAAAACCTTTAGTGGGTTTCGTACACAGATTTCAATGAAGCTGAAAAAATAAAAAAATGTTTTTCCTTTTCAATTTATGCTGAAAACTCTAAAACTGTGAATCAGCTCTTCTCTTGTACGATGGTATAACAACTTCTACAGCACAGTAATGGACAAAATAAATGCAATATAAAAGTATAAACTTTTTTTTTTCTATGACAGTGATATCCTTTGTTCCAAACATATAGGCAGAAAGTGTGTGAGCACTGAAACAAACAAACCTTCATTTCATATGTTTGCTTATTCAGATCAACAAAAACTAATATAAACCGTGCGATATAGAAACAGCATATCTGTAAATTTATCACAATAATTAAACCTTATTCTACAGTGCAATTCAAATTTTACTGCATACAGTACCCAGGTTCACTGGAAAAACGTGCCTGTGGCAACAATTCGGCCAGATTATATTACTCAAGCATGCAAGAAGCACTGCTAACGTTTAATCGTCCTCCAAACAGCTGGATGTGAATCTGGCAATGATTCATTACACTGGTTGTTGTACAAATTGTCACAGTTTATAAATGAAACATCTGTGGTGCTAAATGTGAATGCTCTATCACATCTGACATACAATACCACTCACAATATATTGTTAAAATCATGAGATAAAGACGCATTTGCCATGTCATTTAAGCTTGCATCTACAAGTCTTTGAGCTCTTTAATTGTGACTTGTGTTTCAGCAGCACTCCTGCGGAAGTGCTCTGCGTCACATTTGCAGTGCTGTACCAGGTGAGTTACAGAGCAAGTTTACTATATCAGATGGAGCATAACATATGGAGCTGGTCACATGATGCAAACACTATGTAGAGTATTAGTTTACAAATCATGCACTGTGGTAAAAAAGTTCTGAGGTCATAACATAATATTATATTGTGCAAGGAACTGCACAAATATAGGTCTTTATTAATAAATAATCTGCTCCTGTAATCATAATTTGTGTAAAAAATAATAAAAGTTGTTAGTGTTTTACCTCTACTAGTGTTAATTTCAGCTGGAAACTGCTGTGAATATTATGTATAGATATGTTTTTGGAGTTTTGCAAAAATGGAGGTAGAGGCTCGTTTTTCCAATGAGCATATGTTAGAAGAAATTCAGATAGATTGCAAAGAGATAAACAAATAGTATTTTACATTTGAGGAGCTAGTGAATATTCCATATCATGTGCAATAATCAATAGGACACTTTCTGTTTGGTCTATGACTTGTTAGATTAATTTAACACATAAATGTGGGCTTTTGATTCAGTTTGATATTTGATTTTCAATTCAATCACAATCACACTGAGATAAAATAAGCTATTTAAATCTTTGATAATGCAAAAATGTTATATTTTGCAAAATAATGAGCTTTGCAGTGCATAGCAGTAGAGTTTAATGAGCTGCATTCAGACTATTTAATTGCTTCTAGAGAGGGATACATAAGAATGACTGTTTGTCTTGTCTTATTAATCAGATTAATGGACATATGGACCCAATTAGTCCAAATAGGAACGTGACAATATGACATATTCTGACTGTTATTCCGAGCAATTATAGCCAAACACAATCTGTGTCATGGACGTCTACGCTTTAAGGTCACTTTACTGGTTTGAGGCTTTTCTTTACTCTACTAGATCTCCACGTTATTTGAACACATCAAACATTTGCAGATGAGCTTGATTAAAGGAAGGAAAAAATGAACATTGTTGTTTCAAACCTGTATGTTTTTCTTTCTTTTTTTAACACTTTAGCAGAATATTCACACGGCTCTTTTTCATACAATGAAAGTCAATGATGACTGATGACAAATATATCAAAAAGCACACTAAAAGTAGTCCATATTACAAATCTGATAAATTTCAAGTGTTCTGAAGCCATATGATAAATTTGTGTGAGAAAAACAAAACACTTTTAAAAGAATTTAAGACTATCATTATTAACTAATACTTGTGTGTGTAAACCTAACTTTCTTCAGTCCAGTATTGAAACATTAATAACACTATAAATGTACTTCTTAAATTTACTTTATAAGAATCAAGATTTCACAGCAAAATGACATGTACCATGTACAGAAGGTGGACATTTTTACAATTATACTAAAATGCCTTGTACTTGCTAAAAAGCACATACTATCAATCAGAGGGCAGACGATTGTGTTGAACAGGTTTGTTAGTGATGTTTTGATTTTGTTGATAATTTAGAGGCCCTAGCTGAATGTATCATATAATAGGCTTTAAAGGGTTAATGGTGTCATCATTTTGGAGCTTGAGCTTGACAGTTGCTGGTTATCATTAACTTTCTTTGAATGGAAAAGAGCAGCATGAACATCCTGCTTAACATCTCTTATTTGTGGTCTATTAATGAAAAAAGCCAAATATGTTTGGAACAACATGAGAGTGAGTAAACAATGACAATTTTCATTTTTTTGGTGTACTATCCTTTAAGTTAAACAGGTTCTTGTTACTGCATTCAAACTAGGTTTAGGTGATAGATTAAACCATAAGGTGAGGTTGTTGTGATTGTGCTTTTCAGAAGTGACACTGTTTTACTAAGGTGTTCTGTCTAATACATTGTGTTGTCAACATGCCATCCTAGTACATATGTGACAGAGCATTAGAAATATATCTCACCCCTTTAGATTCTGTTAGATTTCATACTTTTTAAAAATAATTTTATAATACAAATTTGTAAATGTCTTAATGCATACTGAAAAACAAGCAAAAATTAATAAGCTTCATGTTTTGGTCTGAGAGCATAATTATGTCAGACAGAGGTGCAATAAATTCACTGAAAGTGCAAGAACTGACATCTTTGATAAACCCATGAGAGGTTAGCAGCCAGTCAGTACAATCTACAGAATCATAAAAGATGAAACTGAAAAGTTATATATAGCGATTCCCTTCATGTATTACAGGTGATAAATCTATTTAGTGGCACATAAAAATCAAATCCGAGGCAAATCATTTTTCAGTTCAAAATCATGGTGCAGAGGCCAGTGTGTAATGTACTTCCAGTGCCAAAACACAATCTGACAAAAATAAAAAAAATAGCTCTGGTTCAGAGGCACTTCATATAGAAGAAAAAAGTGAACAAAAATATCATCCACTAATTCCAAATGTATGTGCAACTTCATAGTGTGCTGCCATCATTTCAAACATTTCTTTCTTAACGTACTTCTTACGTGGGCTTTTATATATTTGCTACGCTGTTGTGATATTTGGGTGTAGTGAAGTAAGTCTCAGAAGCTTGATTCAGGCACTGCCTTCTTTCTGCCCAGTGAGTTTGTGCTGTAGCGTGTGCGTTGCAGGGTGTTCTGAGAGCCCCTGTCCATAGGAACGCTCTGCGGCTGAGCCGCCGATGTGCCGTTCCTGTGTAGAGATGCCGTCCTTCTTAAGCTTAGATCAGCCTTGCTTTGAATATTGGAAGAACTTTGTGAGCGTTTGATGTCTGATGACCCACGACTCACCTTGCCATTTGCAAATTCATCTCCGAGTCTGCTACGAACTTGGTTAGTGCTATTAACTTTTCTTTCTGAAGTTCTTTTGTGTGTCCCATTGGAGAGTGAAACTGCAGATGGGCTCTTCACCTCTGCGTCACCCCTTTTCACAGATTCACTGTCTCGGGACCTCCGAAGCGAGTCTTTCTTCATGAAACCGCCTTTAAGAAAAGCAAAGACACTATCGTGATGCTTTGTCTCCTGTCCCTTTCTCTGTTTCTCCTCTAGATGGTCTCGCTCCTTGCCTGGATCATCCCTCTGCGTTGTTTCCCACCCGCTTGGACCACTGGAACTGGATTGGATGCCGGAGCTGTTTCTGGACTGTGATTTGTCCTGTTTTGATTTTCTGCTGCTCCGTCTGGTCAAAGTTCCATCTTCTCTTGGTCTACTGCTGCTGCTGGGTTGTTGACCCGTTGCTTTCTCTGAGCTACTTCTTTCTTGACCCTGCGGTATTTTGAGATACTCTGGAGGCCCGAGGTTGCTGTGGCTTGAAGATTTGGCTGTGGATTTTTTTGTTTCTTCTTCTTTACCGCTTTCTTTATCTGAAGGTCGAGTCATTAGGGCAACAATGGGGTCTTTGGTGCATTTTGGCCTTCTGCCAGACTCTAAATACTCCACCAGCTCTGCAGGAGCCTGGCCAGGAGCTTGGGCAGGTTTGTGGCGATCTTTGTTTCCAAAGGACCATCGCAGTGGGAGCAATCTGGTTTTGGTGGGACTTTTCATGCTTACGCTACGCCCTTGGATTCCTCGCACGAAAGGTCTGCTTTCGAACCCACCTAGAGACACTGACATTTACACAGTATTTACCACATGGTGGAAAACACATTCCCACAACAAAACAAATGAAAAACTATGATGAAATCTCTGTCAAGAAGCATCCTTTTAGTATTTACATTTCTTATTTACAATGACGAGAACAAACTGGATGGGTACACTCACCTCTCTCTTCCCTTGAGGGTTCATTTTGAAAGACGGGAGACTCTGGAGAGTCTGGGATGGAAGAAGGGCATGTTGTGGAAGACCGTGATACCATACTTCCTCTTTTACTGTCACCATTCAAACGGATGAGCCAGTGATCTGACATAGAGGAGCTGGTGGAACCTGCACAATGAGACAATAAAGACTGTTTAGTGGCTGGTCCATATTTCTCCTAGACATGAGCTTAAAGCATGCTGCACTCTCTCACTGCCCCTTAATTTTTAATAACTAAACTTCATCATCTGCACATATTCTGTTTTATCGTTTCCATGACGACTAAATCATGCATATGCAGTGGCATCTTGGCCACCAGTCAAATGAACTCAAATAAACTAAAAAAAAAATTCAGTTTTTACAGTTCAGTCATTTATTTCAAGTATTTTCAAAATCTGGGCAGAGGTAAGTGGAAATTTTCATATTTTGCATACTGCAAATACTTTTCTTACAACGTAAGAAAATCTGGTCCTACACTCAAAATTCCGTCCCTGGTAACAGGATTTTTTTTCTTGCAATGATTGTGGAACATTCGCATTGCAATATACATGTATATATGAGGGAAAAAAAATTCTGCTGCTTTCTGCCTAATGTTGATCCGCTGCGAAAAAGGTCAGTCTGAGTCAGCCTCCATCTGCAGTGTGGCCACAAAGGCTCATTTACTGACCTCTGACCGAGCTGTTGGCGGACCAGGGTGGGATGACATTTCTTCTCTGGTAGAACAGGATATATGCCCCTCGTGTGCACAGTTCCTCTTCTGGCACAATCTCCACACTGCTGTCGTCATAACTGTACCAGTGGCTGTCCACCGAGTTCCTACAATAGGCTGTTTTACAAAGACATATGCTGTAATCTGTGTGTGTGTGTGTGTGTGTGTGTACACAACTGCCTTTATGTCATTCAATAGTACAAACCTAAAATTGAAATCCTTTCTAACAATTATTTCTATAAGAAAATATAAATATTTTGTAACAATGTAAGTCTTTACCATCACTTTTTGTATCAAGTTAACACATCCTTGCTGAATAAAAGTATTATTATTATTATTTTAAAGAAAGATCAAATGTACTGACCCCAAACACTGTACATCATTACAAAATATTTCTATTTTAAATAAATGCTTTTCTTTTTAACTTTTTATTCATCAAAGAATCCTGAAAAAACTATTACAGGTTCCAAAAAAAAATATTAAGCAGCACAACTGTTTCCAACATTGATAATAAATCAGTGTATTAAAATCATTTCTGAAGGATCATGCGACACTGGATATTGGATATTGGACACTGGAAATTGGAATAATATTTCACAATAGTGCATTTTTATCAATATATATATTATTCTGTATTTTTGATCAAATAAGTGCAATCTTGATGAGCGTAAGAAACCTATTTAAAACATAAAAAAATCTTACTGATCTCAGCTGATATCAACTGAACTATGAATTCACAAAAGGAAATTACATTATCCCAATCAGCTAGACAATTCCTCAAAGCTCTAAGCCCACTATTATGCAAAATGTTCCTATATATAATAGTTATGTCAAGTGTAAATAAAAAACATGTATCCTGTAAATCAAATACAGTATATCATAAATTTCAATGAGAAAATCTGTAGAGATCCTAATAAATGTTGGTAATGAGTGGACAAAAAATAATTCACATTTTGTGACAAAGAAGACAAAAAAAGAATTGGTCTGAGCCACAGTCAGAAGACCAGGGGGATCTGCAAATCTTTAGGTATTTTTTGTAAAGTACAAAACACAGGTCTAATTGGGTGTTGACAACAAAGTAAGGCAAACTCTTTCTGTGAAATCCAACCCTGTTGTTTTGCATTATGTTTAAATTAAAATATTTCACTTTAAAAGTAAGAAAAGTAAGTGTAGGATCAAAAGATAACATTCCATAAAATATATCATAGACATTTTCTTGTTTATACTATCTTTCTTAGCATGCTGTACTATAATTTATGCACCTTTATTTGCAAGTTTAGTGACCAAAACTCCTAAGAGATGGTGATTTCATAGAGAAAGTGGAGATTTTGCTTATATGTTTTTCGCAATGTGGTTATCTACATTCGTGGATCCTGTTAGTAACGAGACCTTACTCAGTCCTATTCCTAAAGGGAATTACAAATTACAAATAAGTTTGGCACAAAATAATAATAATGCAACTAAGCATTTTTTTTCTTATTTCTTCTATTAGGCCTACCCGTATGTATGTGGGTAAAACATCTAGACAGCTCAAACAATGTATTAGTGAACACAAAAGTTTAATCAAATGAAAGGACATGAATTATCCAGTAGCGCTATGTTTTAATAAGTTCAATCGTAATGTGTCGACACTCCGCTTCTGTGGAATTGGAAAGGTGAAGGTGCCACCTAAAGGTGGGGACACTGACATTTTTCTGCAGAGACGTGAGGTATATTAGATTTACACCCTTCAAACTTTAACTCCTATGGGTCTTAATGATGAGCTTCCTTTTAATGTCATATTGTAATATTGATATTTGATGATTTTTAATATGGTAGACATGTATATATTTGTATTTAGTACAATGTAGTTTACATTGTATATTTGTTACATATTTGTGACCCTGGACCACAAAAACAGTCACAATGGTCAATTTTTCACAGCAGAATAAATAAGCTTTCCATTGATGTATGGGTTGTTATGATAGGACAATATTTGGCCGAGATACAACTATTTGAAAATCTGGAATCTGAGGGTGCAAAAAAATCATAATATTGAGAAAATGGCCTTTAAAGTTGTCCAACTGAAGTTCTTAGCAATGCATATTACTAATCAAAAATTAAGTTTTGATATATTTACAGTAGGAAATTTACAACATATCTTCCCGCAACATGATCTTTACTTAGTGTCCTAATGATTTTTCAAAATCAATAATTTTGACCCATACAATGTATTTTTGGCTATTGCTACAAATACGCAAGATGGGTTTTGTGGTCCAGAGTCATATTTGTATATGTTGATATTTAGTATTTTTTGTATTGATAAATGAATATGGTGATATGTACGTTTGTACCAAGTTTGTATTACTTATTTCATGACATGTATTGGTGAGGATTCATTATCTACTGAAATCTATCAAGTATTAAATTCACAATTTTTATAGAAGTAATTGTAGATAAACACTAGGAGTATGTAATGCATGTATTTTGACTAATTGTACTTGACTGTTGATCTATTGAGTTAGGTTATAACTGGCTATTATTATAACCCCCCACCTCCCTTTCATTCATATTTCCACCATACGTAGAATATTAAACGCAGCATATAAGAATTCACCTATAATTCATGTATTAAAATATGACAAATAAACTAGTGACAGTGTAAAAAGTGACTTTATAGTTTTATGGCACTGAATGAAATTTAAAATCACCTATAGTTGAAGAAGCATTAAAAAAACTGCATGCATAACAATTATAAAAGAAAAAAAAAGTATTTTAAATGGACAAACTACCCCTTGCTTCTTACTATCAGAGATCCCAGCACACTCACCTGTGTAATGGCCTCCATGCATGCCTCCGTGGTGGTTACAGACTGCATACAGGTCATAAAGGAAGTCAGTATCTCCATGTTTCCAAGTTGCAGGCCACGGAGCCAGATTCTTCATGCTCTGACTGCGTTTCACCACATGGGGAGTCATATCCAGACCGCTTATCGGAAAGCGAATGACGGTGGAGAGCTTGTTTCGCCGTTTGCCCACCTGCCGAAAACGCTTGAGGTGCAGGATGAGGATGTCAGGCAGGGTCCATAAGCTCATCTTCACCATCCCCTGCTGCATCTGCTTACAGTGGGGGCACTTCCACGCATCATCTGGCGCCAGCTGCAAGGGGAATACAAACATTTGCTATAAACAGTCCAGAACTCATTTGTGATGTATGTCATAGACAACAAATCAATGTAGATAGTTAGATGCTCCCCATGTGAGATTCAAAATCACAGGCAACTAAATAACATTTTCTTTCTTGAGTTTGTTAAAATGCAGGTTTCTCCACGGTCAACTAAACCATGTCATTATCTGAACCTGTTTTGTCTCAGTGTGGTGCAGTAAAACATTTATATCTCTGGAATACACTGCTGCGACAAACTGGATTGCAGTGAACATGCAGAGAGTAAAGGACAACAGCATTTTAATATTTACAGGACCCCTGCAGACCATCAGTAAATTGTTATTTATATCTTCAAAATATGTGGTACAGAAAAATGCAAGATTTAATTCCTGCTGGAAGCCATATCTCACATGCACTGCACACACTATGATAAAAGTGTTTTTTCCCATATCTGAAGTCCTGGTAGAAGTGTTGCCTCAGTAACGACATGACACTGTTCGAGGATCGATAATAATTTGTGGAGCCAATCATGATGAGGTAACTCTCAGGGGTTCATGGGTAAGATTTATCAAGTGGTACTTGTCAAGAACAGGCAGTATATAGAGAAGAATGAATTCAGAGTGACCTTTGAAAGAGAGTGAGAGGATGTGGGACGTGAGAGACAAAAACGGTAGGTGGGAGACCAGCTCCATTTGCTCCTCAAGTGGGTTTTTAAATCAGCTTGAATAATCTTGAATATGGAATAGAGATCGGTCCTTCTAATCGAAATGTCTAACGCCTTGACTTGCAAGCGTAGATTCCACAGAGAACCCTTTGTACTGCATTAGTTCCCACTTGTGTCAAAAAATAACAGTTTTATTCAACATTTGCCCACCAAAATTTATTTTTTGACCTATAAGAGTGCATATGAAAAACACAGCATTATGTTCATTTTGGTGAAATACTTCTTAACTGAAATACGTTCTCGATCTGAACAATTATGACTGCTACATAAGATTTAATCAAACGCTCCTGACATCCTAACAACATAATTGATTCAGATCCTGAAAATCCTAACAACATAAATGCTCTGCTAGAATACAGATTTATATAATTGGTTGGCTCTTATGTTAGATTGTAGAGCTCTCTACATCGTAAGCGATTTCAGTGTAATCACTGTTTTTTTGGTTTCTTCATGTTCAGTCCATGTTTTTAGAGCTGATTTTTTCCTTTTCATCAAAATCCACTTCATATACTTAAGCATTCGCCTCTGAGACAACAACACACAGATGAGAGCAACAGGCCACTTCAGTGTCTGCAGAGGCACTAAACTCATAACCAGACAGACCTAGAATAGAACATTATGAAATATATCAAATGTTAGGTAACAAATAAATAAGAGGAACTCATTTTCTGTGGCATTTTTCAGCTCTGGTTGACAATTCAGTCATTATTAAGTCACCCTCATGTCTTTCTAACTTTGCATTCTGCTGTTAATGTGGATCCCAAACATTATTTTGGAAGAGTTGTTACACAAATTGAATGGAATCAACAGTGCAATTACAGTTACATTTACATTATGTTTATATTTTAATCATTTAGCAGACGCTTTTATCCAAAGAGACCTACAAATGAGGACAAAAAAAGCAATCAAAACCAACAAAAGAGCACTAATATGTAAGTGCTATGACAAGTCTCAGTTAGCCCAACACACACGTAGAAAGTTTTTTTTGTTATATTTATAATTAATAAAAATAAATCAAGTATATCGAATAGAAAAAGAATAGGGAACTCTAGTGTTAGAGGGTCATTTTTTTTATAATAAATAAAAAAATACGATAAAATAGAAAAAGAATAGAGAAATCTAGTGTTAGAGGCTCGCTCTTTTTTTCTTTTTTTTAAAGAAAAAAAGTAGTTAGAAATCAATAGAGAGTGCAAGTGTTATAGGGTCAAGCTTTGTTTTTTGAATAGAGAGAGCAAAGGTTAGAGGGTCAAGTTTTGTTTTGTTTTGTTTTTTTTTATTAGAAAAGAAAACAAATAGATAGAATTAGAATAGAGAGTGCTAGAGTTAGAGGGTCAAATGAAGATGGAAGAGATCATATCAAATCATATGCTGTTCTTTTGAATTTTGTTCATCAAAGAATCCTGAAAAAAAAAATCAGTTTTTAACATTGATAATAATTAGTATTTTCACCAACAAAATTGGTTTTAAGTCAGGTTTTTTTTTTTTTTTGCAGAATATCTTTTGCTGTAGTGTGTCAGTAGGAAATATTTCCGTTTATATTTCCAAACATTCCTTTTGCCATGAATTGTAATAATTCAGTGAGATTTTTGTTTGCACAAGGAGTCTGACAACAGCCAGTGCTCCACACGGAGATCTGATCTGATCATCATCCAGTCTGTCTGGAATGACATGAAGAAACAGAACAAACTGAGACAGACTAAATCCAGAAGAACTGTGGCAACGTCTCCAAGATGCTTGAAGAAAACTTTCTGAAAAGCTACAATACTGTGAAAGGTTTTAGGCACTAATAATGCAAGTGTAAAAATGCTGTAAAGTGAGGATGCATTCAAAAATAATGTCATAAATAGATTTTATTTATCAATTAACTTCTATTAACTAAATCAAATCAACATTTGGTGTAATCACCCTTAGCATTTAAAACAGCTTTTGTCCTAGGAACACTTGTGGATAGTTTTTCCGGTAGCTTTGCAGGAAGGCATCTTCAGTAATCTTGGAGACGTTGCAAAAGTTCTTCTGGATTTAGTCTGTCTCAGTTTGTTCCGTTTCTTCATGTCATTCCAGACAGACTGGATCAGATCTCTGTGTGGAGCACTGGCTGTTGTCAGACTCCTGGATTAGTCTCACTGGATTATTACAATTAATGGCATATATATATATATATATATATATATATATATACACACACACACACACACACACACATATATATATATATACTGTATATATAGTATTTCTAGTATCTCTATATAGTTACTACACACATTCACATATATATTTATCCAATCTTTAAATGAAACAAGTAAGAAAACGGTATAAAAGAGAGAAATAAACAGAGTGTGACTGGAGGAGAGAGTACCTGCTCCTCTTTGGTGTAGAGCTGAAAACACTCATCCAGCGTGCAGCTGTGCTGCTGTACATGATTCTGCTGCTGGATTCTCACACTCTCTGCATCATCAATAACTTCCTCTTGAATGTTACCATAGAGACTGAAACAGATATGAATCACACATAAAATTACTTTTAAATGATATTACTGAGAAGACTCTTACTAATACTGGGAACTTGACACTTAGGGTGGTTTAAAATTAAATGAGTGGTCTGCCTTTAAATAAGAACATTTTATGAAGCAGCATGTATCTTACCATTCTTTGATCCTGTTCTCCCATTCAATCACAAGCTTCACATGCAGAGGACCGCCAGGACCGCATAATTTCAGGGCCCTGTGAGAGAAAGACATGATTCAGATTGTGAGTTCGGTATTCAGACACTAGGGGGCAGACTATTATCAATTTTGTGAAGTTCATAGTCAATTCAGTCTCAGTCAGTACATAATTTGGCACACTGACACTGTCGTTGTTCAATTGTGCAATTTTTTTTAAATATATTTTTAAACTGAATTTACACTACTGTTCAAATGGCTGAGGTCAGTAAGATTTTTTTTAAGGATGTAAATACTTTTATTCAGCACATTAAACTGATCAGACATTTATGTTTCAAAATATTTTTATTTCAAACAAGTGCTGTTCTTTTGAACTTTCTATTACTTCAGAAAAAAAGTTTAATGATTTCCACACTACTATTAGATTTCCACAACTGTTTTTATACAATAACATATTTTTTATTACAATTTAATTAAATTTTTGGTTTGGCCATTGATTGTAAAGGAGGGAGGGAAAGGAAACAACCGAGACGGGAGGTATGACATGCAACAGGCTCATGACCAGACTCAACTATAACAAATGTCACACCACTGTGATACGGCTCTAATGTTATTTCGTTTTCTAGAACATGTACTTTCACTCGTTTCATCATTACAAAAGACAAAAGAATGAGGAAAAGTTAGAGGGATAGAGAAAAGACTAAAAAAAGTCAGAACAATGGCAAGTTACTTTATCTTTCAAAATTGCATGTTTAAAATGTGCTTTTTATTACTCATGTTAATTACTGCAGGTTAATTCATCTGCAGGTCTCACTATCATTACAGGTTCTCAGACTGAGAAAATAAATCAATCAAATATGGCCTATGGACACAAATGACAATAATCACCAGGCTAAACCACAAGAGAGAGGAAAAACACACAGCGTTCAAGCCCTCACTGTTCACCCTGTGCAATTCTGCAAACAATCGATCAAATATGACAGAGGGAAAAGATGCGGCAAAAAGGAGTGCAGGGTAATTTGAAGATGTGACTGGAGCATGGCTGAGTTTTTCCTGAGCGCTAGGCTAAACCAGATTAATTCTGACACGCAGTCCGTCTGCGTTAATTGCGATTGTTTCTGAGAGGATTTAAATGCAGGGAACAATAATTCAGAGACGTGAGGGAAATTCACTTGAATTCATCAGATCTGGTCTATTGAGAAGAAAGCTCTGACACACACACGCAAGGGTTTTCTTATCTCACGCCGAACAACTTATCTTGTCTTACACTGAACAATTTACCTTATCTCAACCTGAACTTTGGGGAGCCAAACACACACACACACACACACACTTTGTTTCTGGAGTTACACTAACTAACTTTGCATGCTTTTTCTCCATTCTCTGAACTTGTGTTCGTACGAACAATCTATTTGATGATAAATGTTTGTGGCAACCATATGCTTCCTGTCATTACTTGGAAAACGTGGTCTTCTTAACTCAATCTTGCTTGTGAAACCTCTAGATGAATGAATACATCTTCAGCAATGGCTGACAAACTTAATTACTTGCACAGTTAAACACTGCTGTCTTTCAGAACACAAGAGCAGCAGCTTGCGTCAGAGAACAGCAGGTAACCACATGAGAAATGGAATGTCTCTGCTATCATCTGAACATCATAATTACAAATAAACAACCTATTTATACAGTGACAGACATGGATGAGAGTGCAAAAATGAAGCGTTGGTAAGAAGAGATGATCAGACACCTCTGCAACATTCATATTTTTCAAATCTGCACCAAACAAAAAAGTACAGTGCTAGTATCCTGGTATAGTGATGCTTGTATGGATCATTAGTTAATGCTTACAAATGTTATTGAACTTTCAATTCATGCACTTTTTAAAAATCTACAAATGATTTTGCAGAAATTATTTGTTAATGTACTTTTGAATGCTAACAAATGTCATTAAACTTCAGTTCACATAAAATTAGCTTAATTAGTAATTTTAAACACCTCACAAACTATTGCCGTTAACATATTATTCATTAAATCATAATCACAGTCTGTAAAGGTAACATATTTGTTTTTTGTTTGTTGTTTAGACTACTATTTACTCGTCTTAACAAAATTAACATTTATAATTTGTTCATGTTTTTGCAGTAAACTTTTCATCATTTGTAAATGTTTACTAATCATTATTATCTTTATGAGCAGTCATCTGAATGCTAAAGTGTCCCAAATGACCTGAATTCACCCTATTTACAAATCTTTACAAATCATTTATTAATTATTTGTTAATGTTGTTGCAGTACCCAATCTAAAGTTGAAACTATTAATCATTTGTAAATGTTTAAAAATGTTTACTAATCATTTAGTGTCTTTATGACCATTGGACTTTTAGCTGCTGTAACAACGTTGGTGTAAAGGGTAGTTAGTTAGGTTTAGCTAAATGCTTGCTAGACGTAACACACATTGTAATTTGGGTGCAAAACATGTTTTATTGCCTTAACACTTATACACTCTAAAAAATGCTGGGTTAAATACAACCCAGTGCTGGGTAAAATATGGACGAACCCAGCGATTGGGTTGTTTTTACCCAGCGGTTGGGTTACTGCCCAGAAGGTTGGTTGAAAACAACCCAGCATGTGTTCTGTCCAATATTTACCCAGTACTGGGTTGTATTTAACCCAGCATTTTTTTGAGAGTATTATTCCTATATCAACAGGAAAAAGAAAATCAGTTTTCCAAGAAAACGATTGTTCATTTATCAAAACAATGTAATACTGAACAATGTAAACATATTGAATGTGTTCCCTAATATTAAACAAACAGACCCCAGTACACTGTTGACCCCTTAACCAACCCGTAAACATACCCATACCACCAAACCTGTCCTTAACCTTACCCATACCACACCTCAACAGCAGCAAAAACGTTGTGCATTAACAAAAGCTTTTAATTATTGTATAACATGTTAAAATCATCTGTAGATTTTCAAGAAGTGCATGATCATATGAACTGAAAGTTTGATGACATTTGTAAGCATATTCATTTTACATGAAATAATGATCTATTAATAACTAGGTAATGTTTAGTAAGTTTATTAGTAAACATTAACAAGCACACTATCTCATATTTCTAGCACACACACACACACAGGTTTCCATTTTTTGTGGGGATATTCCATAGACGTAATGGTTTTTATACTGTAAACTGTATTTTCTATCCCCTTACTGTAACCCTACACCTAAACTTGTATGCTATTTTACATTCAAAGCACTTCATTCGGTGGGATTTATAAGCTGTTTTCCTCATGGGGACCCAAAAAAAAAAAAAAAGTCCCCACAAGGTCAGACTTTACTGGTATTACTACATTTGTGGGGACATTTGGTGCTCACAATGTAGGAAATACCAAATATTTCGAATACCATTCAAATACGAAATACCATTTTCTATCGCCCTACACCAACCCTACACCTAAACCTACCACTCACAGGAAACATTCTGCATTTGAGATTTTCAAAAACATCATTCTATATGATTTATAAGCTTGTTTCCTCATGGGGACCTAAAAATGTCTCCACAAGGTCAAAATTGACTGGTATTACTATTCTTGTGGGGACATTTGGTCCCCATAATGTGATAAATACCAGGTACACACAAACAGAGAGACAGAGACACACACAGACACAGACACAGACACAGACTTCAAACTCCTTAGTTTGTGATTTCATACATAATCTGCTCTAAGGATCCATTCCATTTTACTGAACTCTAATTTAAAAACATTAAACTTTAAAGTAGAACATATTCACAAATAAAAACATCATAATTCTGTTATATTCACTTCAGAGGGAGGAAAACAGCCCAGAATAGCAGGCACAGAAGCGAATGAGGCTGCCGTCACGACTGTGGAACTGAGTTTAAAGCTCTTTAAATTGAGAAATGGATCATTGGCTTTTGAGACTGTGTGTATTACACCTACAGCACTGAGAGGATGAGCTCTTCATGCTTTGGCTTGTTGGGTTTGTCTCTCTCTAGAGCCTCACAAACATGATGCAGAGGAGAGGATACAATTAGTGCAAACTAGGTTAAAATACTGTGATGTGGGTGTTTGGAGACCAATTAAAAAGTTTAAAGCAGCTGGAGATATTAACTTTAGCGCCACTGATGAGCATTTAGGGTGTACAGAAAACATTCTGTAGCAAGGAATTTCTAGACATACACTACAGTTCAAAAGTTTGGGGTCAGTATGATTTTTTTTTTTTTTTACAGAAAGTGATACTTTCATTTAGCAAGGATTGTAACATTTGATCATTCACAGTAAGCCTTTTTAAATTATATATATACGTATATATATATTTTTTTTTTTATTATTATTATTATTTATTTTTTTATAAATGCTGCTCTTCTGAACTTTCTATATATCAAGGAATCCTGAAAAAGTGTATAAAATTTCCACAAAAATATTAGGCAGCACAAATGTTTCCAACTTTGATAATAATAAGACATGTTACTTGAGCACCAAATCAGCATACAAGAATGATTTCTGAAGGACCATGTGACACTGGAGTACTGGCTGCTGAAAATTCAGCTTTGCATCACATGAATGAATTATATTTTAAAGTATGTTAAAATACAAAGCATCTATTCTAAATGATAATATTTTACATTATTACTGTTTTTACTATGTTGTTTATCAAATAACATCAACCGTAGACAGAATCTTTCAAAAACATTGACTTAATTGTACCGCTCCCAAACCTTCGAACGGTAGTGTATATTTAGTGTTTTGTTTTTTTCCGGCTGGGTTATGTGGGCTCACCTGTCCACGGTTGGGTGGCACAGAGGTCTGCTGTCGTGGGGAGACAGGTAACTGCAGGAAGCCGACCCACCCACCACACGAATCCTAAACAGTTCAGTAGTCTGTAGAAGGCAAAATAAAGCTCATTATCACAAATATAACACCAAATTATTGATTCACTCCATGTGTAGCTTAACTAAAAGTCATTATGTGGATAATAACTGCAAAAAGATTATTCAAAAACACTTAATTTAGTGTTCCATAGAAACAATAACAGCATTTAGGTTTGGAATGACATAAGGGTGTCAACAGTGGTGCTATATAGTTTGTGAACCCTTCAAATGGTCTGCTTTTCTGAATAAATTTGACCAACACTACCATTTAAAAGTTTAGGGTCAGTACGTTTTTTCTTTAATGTAATACTTTTATTCAGCAAGGATGCTTTAAATTGATCAAAAGTGACAGTAAACCCTCTTACATTGTTACAAAAAAATGCTACTTTCTATTAATCAAAGGATCCTGAACAGACATATTAAGCAGTACAACTGTTTTCAAGGTTGACAATAATAAGAAATGTTACTTGAGCACTAAATCAGCACATTAGAAAGATGTTTGAACGATCATGTGATAACTGAAGACTGGAGTAATGGCTGCAGAAAATTCAGCTTTGCCACCACATAAATACATCATATTTAAAAATATATTAATACAAAACATTTGTTTTTTAAAATAATATATCACACTATTACTGTTTTACTGTATTTTTTATCAAATAATTGTAGTCTTGGTGCAATTTTTTATTTTTTTTTAAAACAAACAAACAAAAAATCTTACTAACCCAAACTTTTGAACAGTAGATTGTATAGATCAGATCTTCTGCTAATGTTGATTTAAGAGTGAACCTTTTCCTTCAAAATCTGGTTTGTCCAACTTGAGTGACAATAATGGCAATCAAATGTTTTCAGTGACTGGGGATCAGATCTATTTGTGTGTTAAGATCATTGTATTGTTGCAGGAACCACTTTCTGTTTAGCTTCAGTTCAAGGACTGATACTCTGTAAAAAATGCAGGGTTCATCATTCCACCAATGATGCCAAGCCTAGTACAGAGGCAGCAAATCAGCCCCAAACAATAATAATGCCACCACCATGCTGTACAGTTGGGATGAGGCTCATATTATTGAATGCACTGTTTTGGTTTCCCCCAAATGTAATGCTTCTCATTTAAAACAATGGTTATATTTAGGCCTCATCTGTCCACAAGACATTCTTTCAATAGTCTTCTGTCTCACCCACGTGAGACACCAAACTTTAGACGAGTAGCAATATTCTTCTTGGAGAGCAGTGGCTTTCTCATTGCCAGAGCTAGGTAGATTACTTGTAGTGATTACAGATTACATGAAGAAAACTGTAGTTAACATAATATAGGCTACTCATTTTAGATTACTTTTTATCAAACATGTTTTAAACTTACCATTAAACGGACTATATTGATATAAAAAAGCAAAGGGAAAGAAAATACATTCCTTGGAATGTTTCTTTCTGTCTGTTTTTAGGAATGTAATCAAAGCTGAATTGTATGATACACAGTTGCTTTTTTAGAAAGGAACATTTAAAAGAGGAAAAAAGAAGAGTTAGGGAGAATCAATAATTTATGAATAATTTAATGCCATTGTGTGAATAATATGTAATCATGTAATCCATAAAAAAGTAACTGTAATCTGATTATGAGCATTTTAAAATGTAATCTAATTACATAATCCAGATTACATGTAATCACTTATTGCTCATTGCTGTGCAGGCATGCATACCATTACTGTTCAGGGTTTGCTTGATGGTGACGGTTCATAAACACTAATCTCAGACAACGTAAAAGAGGCCTGGGGATCCTGAGGTGTTACCCTCGGGCCCTTCCTTGAGTTATTACTTGTCTTGCTCCTGGAGTGATTTTTGTTAGATAACCACTCAAAGTAAAGTAACATTGCAGCTGAGATTCTTTCACTTGTATACTTTAATATGTACTGTAATCTGATTGAACCTTTTCCAGCTTGGGGTGCATCAACAATGATTTTCTAGAAGTCCTCGGAAATGTCTATGACCAAGAAATCTTTATATGTGTTGATCAATGTTTATATATGAATAATAGCCTAAATTAAATATGTTTGTCATTTAATTAATCAAGCCTCTTCAGAAGACTAATTGAACAGCTTGATTCATATGTATCGCTTTTATGATCTCTTAATCAACTTTCGGTGGAATGCACTTTCAATGGAGGGACAGAAACCTCTCAGGTTTCATTAAAAATAACTTCATTTGTGCTTCAAAGATGAACTAAAGTCTTACGGATTTGGAGCCGTAATATACCAGGGCCTGCTAAACACAGTTTTTAATAAACATATATACTTCTTGGAAAATTCTGTCAATGCATGAGTGACAACATTTCAAAATTTTGATTCATAAACATTCTAGCACCACTGAAAATAATGAAAACAGTTTCCTGATAATATCACATTCTTTGCATTAACAAATTTATTGCATTAACAGTTTTGAAAATGCATTTGTTTCATTCTTTCTCTGGGAATGACAGCAGCATGAGTTATAGTGGAACTGAGGAAGAGAGGAACATCAGGCTCTAAAGATGCAATTTAAAGCAGAAATAGAGCAAAATGGAGCTGTACTCAAGCGTACAGAGTGATAAATTAAAGATTTAATAGGAACCAACGAACAGACGAAAACGCCAGCAGTCTTTTGTTTGAGAAGGTGAGTTTATATTGGTCCATTAATTTATTACAGTGTGAAGACATTACAACAATACAACTCTGCACTCTGCAGTACTGGCCAATCTGTTGTACTGAACCAATTAGGAGACATTGTAAGATCTCTTGTGTCTTTCTCTCTCATTCATTTTCTGAAATACGCTCTAACACGTTTAGTTTATTGTGCAGCGCAAGGCTCCTATACAATCTATCAGGTATAATATTGTAAGCAAAAATAAGTTGCAAGAATTAGCATAAAAAAAACCTGAGTCAGTGAACAGGACCGGTGTTAAAACACAGTGATATCCAGTTTTAAAGACTTACTGCTCAAAGTGGCATTTAATGCATTAGTTAATTTGATAAATGTAAGCTGTTAGTCAGTTAAACATATTTCTACTAAAGTGATTAAAATGTATTTTAGATTTTAACTCAAGATGATTCCCTGACTTTGCAAACTTTAAAGTTACACTAGTCTCTCTTTTTGGGAAAACGGATATATTTACACTGCATAATGACATTCCTGTTGTATTTTTGAACTTACAATAATCAGGTTATTCAGCATGTATCTAAAAGAAAATGACTGATAATAAGCACATTTGTTCATATTCAGTCAGTAACTCCAACAGGTGTGTATTTAATAAGAGTGAAAAATAATCTATACTCATGACCGTCTCTCTTTCTCTTCATCTCTCCATCGCTTGTTCAACCCATTAGTCTCTATGATTAGCCTTCTCCCATGTGCATATTTAAGCTTGCATGGAGAGAGTTTTCATAATTACCGAGGGGCTTCTGTCATAATAAAGAGATTCGGTATCCTATAATTACTTTAACCACAGCATATGCAGCTAACGCCAAAACCTGAGACTTGTAATTTATGTTCAGCTCACACTCACCTTTATGATTGTATTTTTTTTAAACAAGTAAAGCTTATTGCAGACACTCTGTTGTAGATGATCCCACGACAGAGTCCTTTCTACTCTCATCAGGATTGGAGGCCCAAACCTTGAGAGAAAACGAGAAAGTCAAAATGAGTGACAGGATCAGTCAGTCAGTCGTTTGACTTTACAGGACTAAGAGGACACAGTTTTTCTCTCTCCATGTTCGTCACTAATTACGCAAAACGCCGACGTCCTACGTCATCCGCAGGAACTGCTTCCACGTACGACAGTAATCAGAAGTGAGAAAAAAGTGTTTATTACATTTGAAATATGGATATTTATCTATCTTATTTATCTACAGGAGGCCTTTATTCACTTTTTTGACATTTCTTGCTGGATGAAGGACCATCACCTTCAACTCAAACTTGCCAAGACAGAAATGCTTGTTGTTCCAGCAAACCCATCGTTTCATCACAATTTCACCATCCAGTTAGACACATCAACCATAAATCCTTCAAAAACAGCCAGAAACCTTGGAGTTATGATTGATGATCAGCTGACTTTCTCAGACCACATTGCTAAAACTGCCCGGTCCTGCAGATTTGCTTTATTCAACATCAAGAAGATCAGGCCATTTCTTTCGGAACATGCTTCACAACTCCTTGTTCAGGCTCTTGTTCTGTCCAAGCTGGACTATTGCAATGCTCTCTTGGCAGGTCTTCCAGCCAGTTCTATCAAACATTTACAATTAATCCAGAACACGGCAGAAGATTAATTTTTAACGAGCCAGAAAGAATGCACGTCACACCTCTGTTTTTCAATCTGCACTGGCTACCAATAGCTGCTCGCATAAAATTCAAGGCATTAATGTTTGTCTACAAAACCACTACTGGTTCTGCACCCCTTTACCTAAATTCATTACTTCAGACTTATGTGCCCTCTAGAAGCTTACATTCGGCAAGTGAATGTTGGTTTATTGAGCCATCCCAAAGAGGCACAAAATCACTTTCACAGACTTTTACATTAAATGTTCCCTCCTGGTGGAATGACCTGCCCAACTCAATCCGAGCAGCTGA
This sequence comes from Schizothorax lantsangensis, assembly GCA_027422415.1. NCBI lineage: Eukaryota > Metazoa > Chordata > Actinopteri > Cypriniformes > Cyprinidae > Schizothorax > Schizothorax lantsangensis. The sequence continues at coordinate 19,602,884 of CM049853.1, read as the reverse complement.
GTCCTTACCCATCTTCAAGAATCTGCTAAATCTCTTTCATCTTTATTTGACCCTCTAACTCTAGCACTCTCTATTATAATTCTATTCATAAAAAAATACACTAAAAAAACCCTAGCTTTTCTAATCTTTTTGTATTCTATCTATTTGTTTTCGTTTTATTTATTATACAATTAACAAAAGCAAAAATGGCCTCTAACACTAGCTTGCTCTATTCTTTTTCTATTCTATCTGTTTTCTTTTTATTTATTATATAATTCTTGCTACGTGTACTGCGTAAAGCTAACTGAGACTTCTTATAGCACTTACATATCATTGCTCTGTTGTTGATTTTGATTGCTTCCATTGTCCTCATTTGTAAGTCACTTTGGATAAAAGCGTCTGCTAAATGACTAAATGTAAATGTAAATTTTATTACGGATACGCACACTTTATTTCATGTCTTCTGGACTGTTGACAAAAAGGGGCCAGGACCATTTTTTATGTAACTCCGATTGGATTCATCTGGAAGAAGAAAGTCATATACACCTAGGATGCTTTGAGGGTAAAACACAGGCTAATTTTCATTTTTGGGCAAACTAACCCTTTAACTAGATAGTCTGTGAAAATTGTGGATGGGGAGAAATTCTGACCACAGTCTATAAATAGTTTTCATTATTTTTTCCAGTGTTTTCTGTACAAACATTGGTACAGACTGCTGTGCAATTTTATTTATTTATTTATATTCACAGTCTAAATTTCAGATAAATATAATAAATGAATGGGTGAATGGCCAGACCAGCTGGTCATCATTTATAAACTATATATATATATATATATAATCATTTGCCTTATTTAACACTCTCTCTTTATATATTTTCATAGTCCATAACAATTTACTTGCCAATGTTAACTTACCACTTTTCTTACCTTACCACACAAATAAATAAGATTTCACAAGCACTATGCAGTGCTTAGTAGTTTCACAGAAATCAGATATTACAGGTAGACCTGCCTGACAACATCGGTTGAGACACATCAGACTGCTCAAGCAAACAGAGCAATGTTTTGAAAGTGCCATAGAACCAATGCACTCACACTCTTTAGGGAATTGAACCTATGAATGGATACAAAGTTGTCTCTGCACATTAAGTTGGGACAGATTCAAATTAACATTGCAAAAATTACACAATTCTCCTTTAAAACACCCTCTCAGATTGAAAATTTAAACCTGGTACAGCTCTTTTAACTTTTGTTGCAAATATTGAATCAGCGAGACAACTTCCCATATCAAATGTGGGCCAGAGGCTGCAGGCATCTGCCATTAAGGTGCAGTACACAAACACTTTCTTTCTCTTTCTCTCCCTTTTCTTTAGGCCTTAAAATGTCATCTTGACATTTGTAAGTGTTTCATGGGAATACCCGTCATCTGTTTCCACCCATAGCTCTGTGTCCACGGGTGAGGGAGCGAGACTGTGTGCAGCTCTGATTGACAGCTGGAGGTTAGTGACAAAGGCTGTGCCAGATGCAGCACTCCCCAGAGTCCAGGCGATCAGTGAAGCTGTAGGTGGAGCATGCGAGATGATCCCTGTTCTGCAGTTTACTTACTTGGATTATTGATTCTGACAGAGCTGACTGATCTGACTTGTATGAATTAATGTCTTTGTGCATCTTGATCTGTCTCTTTAAAATATAGCAAAAGACTGAATGCTGCAGCATTACACCAATCTGCTTTTTTGGTGCAAATACATAATACATTTATTATGTATGTTTTTAAATGGGTAAAACAAACAATTCAAAATCTAAATATATCCCTACACATATAACACATATTACATATAAAGCTGAATCATTCATTTTATAATATATGTAACCGCCATTCAAGGTTTGGGGTCAGCAAAATTTTGTCACACCTCCTTCATTAACATAAGGTGAAATATAAAGGCACAAGTATATGAATGTTTACATTTGTTTAATATGGAGTGTTTTGGTTACCTTGTAGCTTGTTGGCCAGACCCAGCAACATTGCAGATTAGCAGGAGGATCTTTGAAGAACCACCCTGATTCAAGAATTCTGATGATAACGCCCCTGAGGGTGGTAACCTGTGACCTTCGGGCTCTGCAATGTATGGCGAGGAAGGGAGGGAGTGATGGAACCCTACAATGGATAAAAAGAAATAAGCATGTTATTAAATATTCTTAGTGTTTTAAAATAGCAGTATATAATTATAATAACTATAGAGTTTTTCAAGTCTTCAAAAGGGATACAAAGGAAGGTCAATAATGTTTCATCCAATTACATTTGCAGTAAGTACAAATCTGTCGCATTTAAAAATATATATATTTTGTTTTTTACATTTTTATATGTACTCCACTCTGCATCATGCCTAACAACGTTCCTTAGCTGTTCTAAAATCACTGTAAAGCACAGCTTCTTGGAGCTTATTGCATTACTTCTGACAATGAAGATGTAAATGTAGGTGGTCACATGTTAATATGCTCTCGGTGATTTCAGTATATGATTTCTGAATGACCCATTTTTGCAGCTTAGTTTCCCTAAATGGTTTGAATGGAAAGCAGAGGGAAAATTGGGACTTACAGTACAGACTTTAGACGATCAATCGTGTTTTCTATATGTTGTATCTTGTGTATGTGTGTTATATATGTGTTGACACTAAGTAGTATTTGAAACATGTAGGCTATCATTTCACATTTTACTTCAGCACCATTCCAACTTCCCTTTGGTTTCCTTGGTGACTGCTGGCATGCTATGATCTTTCACTTCAATCAGAAGTGGATGTTTGATCCCGCAGTATGATTAAAAACCAACAATGCAGGACGTCATACACAATCCTAAGCATGAAAAACTTTTGAACTTCAACAAACTCTACTGATGTCACTTTCTCTTATGTTACTTTTTCTGCATCATGACAATTTAAAATGACAGTTTACTTTTAATCTGTAATGCTTTTTTAAATAAATGTGTCTGATAATTTTTCAATCGGAGGACCAATGTATATTTTATGGCAGACTTTTGGTATAAATTCAGTTTTAAAGAAAAATTGCAAATACAATTCCTATATCCCTATTTGGATGGTAACTGTTTCTCATGGGGACATAAGCTATTTTCAACATTTACTATTTCAACATTTTATTGCCGTCCAAATCCAGAATGCCTCTGTTTTTCACCCACCACCCGTGTAACAATTTATTGTTATTATTCCAAGCATATGACAATTTATTTACAGTAGACAATCATGCGACTGACGTGAGCAGTGTGTTCCCAGGTTCATAGGATCGCAGTACTAGCTCCTCCATCATGAATAACTTGCCATCCAAATGCATGAGTTTTATCCCTGAGGCGCCACAGAATCTTTTTTTACAGGTCAACATTAGAAACAATTACCATTCAAATAGGATTTATGACTGACTTGATATATATTTTAGGTTGCTATTTATACATTCAATAAGAAATAATTTTACAAAATGTCATTGCATTAAATAATATTCTTGTATATAAGTTTTATAAAGGTTGAGTTTCTTGTGCTCACCAAGGCTGCATTTATTTGTTTAAAAATACGGTAGTATTGTGAAATATTATTACAGTTAAAAATTACTGTTTTCTAATGTAATTTATTCCTTTGATGGCAAAGCTGTATTTTCAGCTGCCATTACTAATCTTCAGTGTCACATGATCTTTCAGAAATCATTCTAATATGCTGATTTGGTATTTCTTATTATTATCAATGTTAAACACATCTGTGCTGTATAATATCTTTGCACAGACTGCAATACAAAAGAACAGCATTTATTTAAAAAATATTTTTTGAAACTATGTCAGTGTTTTTACTTTCAGTCTTTATTCATTTAATGTATCCTTGCTGAATAAAAACATTAATTTATAAAAAATATTGTTAATAAAAAATCTGTTCCCAAAGCTTTGAACGGTAGTGTATATTTAGGCTTTCTTTAAATAACTAAATAACATGAAAAACTCTATGCTTCCAGACTGTTCCTAGATTAGATTCTACATACAGTATGAATACTGTTACATAGCCTGACGATTACTGTATGACAGACACCATCAAAATAAGTATTTCTGGATAAATATTGGTTCTCTTTAGCAATCCAATGAAATATCATGTTTCAAGTGCTTATGTATCTTCCTTTCATGGCAGGATGGAAGTGGTTTCTCTCTCACTCTCTGATTCGCTCTCTATCACACACTCACAGCAGGCCTCAGTTGTCAGAGTCTCATTTGAGGGCCAGCTGGAGCAGATTGAAGAGGGGAACTGTGAGCTTGTGAGAGCCTTAATTAAACTTGGCCCTCACCGACACACACACACACACACACACACACACACTTCACACTTTTACCGACACAAACACTAAGACCAGCCCACAGCTTGAATGCCTTTGTAGAACAATGCAGTTCCTTTGAATATGGACAGAAATCGTATGTTCAGTTTTATTTTAACATTACA